>JAECXD010000015.1:0-488486 GCA_018151445.1 Zaprionus inermis | reverse complement strand
TGGAAAGTATGTATGTGTGCAAAAGTCACATAGCTTACATATACTCATGCATAGCTGAGAGTAAGATAGAGAGAAGATGAATTGCTTATTGTAGCTTATCTTCATTCTGTCTTTTGTAGCTTTGTGGTATGTGGCTTTGTGTATGTACTCATGATCTACGCGTCGTCAGTCGATTTATGAAAGCGAGCGTGTGCAGTTCTTACAATAAAGTGACACAGAAAATAAAACATCAAAGTGCCTATTTATTTCATGCTGGTCTGACAATATAAATGTATGATTGAATTCCACAATAATATTAGCAAATTACCATAGGTTTGATTGTTAATAACAAGCTACAATAAAAAGTGAAGAATAATACATGTGTATATATATGTACATACATATATGCATTGAATTGCTAATATATGCATATACATGTATAATATAATTACATACATATAGTTGTATGACAGTTTAATATGTGCACGTGTTAAACGTTTCGTCGCATACACATAAGCGTTATTTCTTTTCTCTCTTTCGCGCGAAAACCGCGACGCTGTAGCTGGCGTCGGTAACATTTTTTTTCTTCTTTCTCTCTTCTTATTCTTGTTTTCACAGCATTTCTAAGAAGACAAGTACATGCACAAGCGAATACAAGTTGTGTGTATTGAGTAAAAAGGAAGAATGGATAAAGGAAAGAGAAATATTAAACCATTTGATGGGGAAAAATATTCAATTTGGAAGTATAGAGTGAGAATGCTTTTAGAAGAAAATGATTTATTGAGTGTAATAGATGACGAACAAAATATAGTGAATGATGATATTAAAAAGGCACAAAGACAAGCAAAAAGCATAATTGTTGAATATCTGAGTGACTCGTTTTTGGTTTATGCAAATAATGCATGCACACCTAAGGAGATTTTTGCTAAATTAGACGAAATCTATGAAAGAAAATATTTAGCTTCACAACTCTCATTAAGAAAACAACTATTGGTGTTAAACTTAAAGGGTGATACTTCGCTACAAAATCATTTCTATTTGTTTGATAATTTAATAACTGAGCTCATTGCGTCAGGTGCAAAAATAGATGAAATGGACAAAATTTCACACTTACTTCTAACTCTTCCAACATGCTACGATGAGGTCGTAACTGCAATAGAGATACTATCTGAAGCAAATCTGACTTTAGCATTTGTTAAAACTCGACTACTTGACCAAGAGACAAAACTAAAATATGCAAGCAAGGACACAAGCGCAAAAGTTCTTCAAGCGATAGGCAATAACCAAGTTAAAGAAAATAAATATAAAAACAAAGCAATGCACAAAAAACAATCTAAGAATAAATTTAAATCGAAGCCGAAATGTTTTCATTGTGGAAAACCAGGACATTTAAAGAGAGATTGTTTCTTATTGAAACTGCAGACAGGAAATCAAAATGTTGCTAGTAATTTTAGTATTAAACAAGAGAAGCAAGCTCAAATTGCAACAACCAAGTCTGAACGAGGTTTTGCATTCATGATTAGAAAGGAAAACATAAATACAAATATGGGGCTGATTGAATTCATCCTGGACTCCGGTGCATCAGATCATCTCATCAATGACATGTCGTTGTTTTCTGAACATGAAAACTTGCAAAATCATATTGCCATCGAAATTGCAAAGCGTGGAGAGTACATACATGCAACTGCAAAAGGAGTGGTTAACCTTACCAGTAGTGGAAGGAAAATAACGGTGAAGAATGTGCTGTACTGTAAAGAAATTCCACATAACCTATTATCAGTGAAGAAGATGCAAGATGCTGGAATGACGGTTGAGTTTAACCCGAATGGTATCAGAGTAACTAAAGATGGTAATCTAGCGTTTGATGGAACATGTGAGTACAATGTACCAATAATAAGATTTACCATGAATAGTAGAGTATACACATCAAAAGTTAGAAATAGTGCTGAGTATCGCTTGTGGCATGAAAGATTGGGTCATATAAGTGCAGGCAAATTCTTAGAGATAAAACAAAATGAACTATTTGAAGATATAAATATATTAAAAGACATAGAGCTAAATCAGGATCTATGTGAGGCTTGTATAAACGGCAAGCAATCTAGATTAAAATTTAATAAATTTAAAAACAAAGAAAATATCCAGAGACCTTTGTTTGTAGTCCATTCCGATGTCTGTGGGCCAATCACACCCTCTACTATTGATAATAAAAACTATTACGTTGTTTTTATTGATGAATACATATATAATCAGATAGACAAATATAAATCAGATGTTTTCTCTGTATATAAAGACTTTATCGCCAAGAGTGAGCCTCTTTTCAATTTAAAATTAGTAAACCTTTATATACATAACGGTAGGGAGTATCTTTCAAGTGAAATGCGTGATTTCTGTGTTGAAAAAGGCATAAGCTATCATTTAACGATTCCTCATACTACACAATTAAATGGTGTGTCAGAGCGGATGATTAGAACAATCACAGAAAAGGCTCGATCAATGATTAATAGCTCTAAGCTTAATAAATGTTTTTGGGGTGAAGCTGTTTTAACAGCAACATACTTAGTTAACAGGTCCCCAAGTAGAGCGTTGAAAGAAAAGAAGACACCATATGAAATGTGACATAATAAAAAGCCAATCCTAAAATATCTTAGGATATTTGGTTCAACAGTATATGCACTTAATAAAGTGCAGAAAAGAAAATTTGATGACAAGCCAATTAAAACAATACTTGTCGGTTATGAACCAAATGGGTACAAATTGTGGAAAGAGAAATCGAGAAAATTTATGACAGCTAGGGATGTTGTGGTGGATGAAATAAACATGTTAAAGTCTAAGTTGGTACATGAAGAAGACTCGGAGGTTCAACTTGAAAGTGTTGATGATTCTTTAAATAAAGAAAATGAAGAGTCAGTTTTTCCAATGGTGGAAAATGATGAATCTGTTGATTCAAGGATGAATGTACAACATAGTGAAAATTCCACATGTCTAAAGAATGCCGATCCAGTTATAGAAACTGGTGATGAAAAAAAAGATAACAAAAGTGAGCAAGAAATCAGACGCAGTGAAAGAAATAAAGGTAAACCTAAACTATCGTATAGATTTTTAGAAAAATGTCTAATAAATACTCAAGTCTGTTTAAATGATATTCCCAGTACATTTGACGAAATTGAATTTCGTGATGACAGATCTTTTTGGGAAAAAGCCATACAAGATGAACTTGATTCACATTCAGAAAATAAAACATGGAGTTTGGTGCAGAAGCCTAATAATAAAAACATAGTAGATTGTAAATGGGTGTTTAGTATTAAACAAGATGAGTTTGGAAACATAGTAAAGTATAAAGCAAGGCTAGTAGCCCGAGGCTTTACACAAGAATATATGACTGATTATGATGAGACATTTGCACCAGTTGCACGAATCACCAGTTTTCGTTTTTTGTTGGCCTTTTCAAACCAATACAATTTACAAGTCCATCATATGGATGTGAAAACAGCACTCAAATGGAACACTGAAAGATGAAATCTACATGAAGGTTCCAAAAGGGTAGCCATACTGCGATGAGAATGCAGTATGCAAGCTTAATAAAGCTATTTATGGCCTTAAACAAGCTGCAAGATGCTGGTTTGAAGTTTTTGAAAATGTGCTTAAAGATGTTGGATTTGAAAATCTAAAAGTTGATCGTTATTTTATTATATGTGGACGATGTAATAATTGCCACTAGTAAATCCGAAACAATGTCTAAATTCAAACCATACCTTCTAAATAAATTTAAAATGACTGACTTAAAAGAAGTTCAATATTTTATAGGAATTATAATTGATAGAAATAGAAGTCAGATATGTCTCAGTCAATCTGCATATATAAAGAATGTGTTAAGAAAGTTTAATATGGAAGACTGCAATGCAGTTAGTACACCTCTCCCAAGCAAACTAAACTATGAGGCTCTACAACCTGAAGAATCATATGAGGCACCATGTAGAAACTTGATTGGTTGTTTGATGTACATCATGTTATGTACTCGCCTTTTTTAAGTACTTCAATAAGTATTTTAAGTCGATATGCGAATAACAATAACAAGGAATTGTGGCTATGTCTTAAAAGAGTTTTAAGGTATTTAAAAGGAACTGTTGATTTGAGATTGAAGTTTGAGAAAAATGTACAATTTAGTAATATTCTTATTGGATGTGTTGATTCTGATTGGACAGGAAATGAGACAGACAGAAGAAGTACTACTGGATATTTATTTAAAATGTTTGAAAGTTGTTTAATTTCATGGAGCACAATGAAACAAAAATCTGTTGCAGCTTAATCCACCGAAGCAGAGTACATGGCCTAATTTGAAGGTGTTAGAGAAGCCTTATGGCTCAAGTCTTTATTGGTTGAAATTAAACTAGAATTAAATAGTCCAATAGATATCTATGAAGATAATCAAGGTTGTATTAGTATTGCAAATAACCCAACTTGCCACAAGAGAACTAAGCACATAGACATTAAATATAATTTTACAAGAGAACAAGTTTAAAGTAAACTTATTTTTATTAAATATATTTCTACAGATTTACAACTAGCTGATATACTTACTAAGCCGTTACCATCTGCAAGATTCATTACATTGAGAAGTGGACTTGGACTCTCAGAATCAATTAAAACATAATATTCTTGGATTAAACTACAGAGGAACCAGACTGAACTGGGGCTCGTGAAATAAAGTAACATTTAATTTAATTTAACAGATAAAACTGTTTATTTTATAATTTTGAATTCCTTACAAAGACAAAATAATGTTAATTTTTAGTTAAAATTGTTTGCAAAACTGAATTAATGTAAATAATATGTTCGATTGATCTGATTGGGTTTTACTGGGTTTCCCCAACTCCTCGCAACGAATGCTGGATCAAAATTATTCCCCAGAAGGACATGCACAGTCTTGTTAGTAATAAAAGGACAGCAATGTAACTTTTGAGGTGGCGTGTTGGAAAGTATGTATGTGTGCAAAAGTCACATAGCTTACATATACTCATGCATAGCTGAGAGTAGGATAGAGAGAAGATGAATTGCTTATTGTAGCTTATCTCACAATAATATTAGCAAATTACCATACTTTTAAATAAATAGTATGCTGTATTATTATTAATATTATCAAAGTTATTTAAATTTACAAGTCATGTAAAATCGAATGTTATTGAAGTCGGACTATACCATTATTTGTATGACTTAGATCTTGAGTATAGGGAAATCTCCGGGAAATGTCTTTGTTTACAAATTAGGCCAATTTGCAAACGGGCTTAAAGCAGAGATTAGACATGTGAATTGCAATTTTCTCTTTTTACCGTTAAGCTTGTGCGCACGATAACGAATTAAGATTAATCAGGAAAAGCTGCGACACACGCACACTTATGCACATTCCATATGCATGCCATGCATGTGTGTATGTGTGTTGTAAGCAAATACGTTTACTTGAGCTTACAACGAGCTTAAACGGCAACGGATGAGGCTGAGGATGAGGATGAGGATGAGGCTGCGGCTGAGGCGGAGCCAGAGACAACCGACAAATTGCTGTGACTATTCAGAAATCACTCATTAGAGCTTTGCCCCGCTGTCGGGGGGCTGTCATTGTGCGCATCTTGCGGCGCAAACTGCTGGAGATTAGCGAGCCAGAGACAGAGAGATAAAGATTGTGGGAGTGTGCAAGCGAGAGAAAGAGAGGAACAGAGAGCGAGTGACATGGCCCTAATACCCAATCTGATTGTATTTTAATAACACAAGCCGAAAATCAAGTGTAACGTGAAGCGAATTAGATGAAATCTCTAAGATACAATGCTCGCATCAACATGTTACCGCCCGTCACAGCTGTCAATTGCACTGGCTGCGGCGCCAGTAGTCGATTGGAGATGGGCGCGTGACACGTGCAGTGGCACCTACGAGATAACATAGGCGTGGGTTGTGACATATATCTTCTTGCAAACTATTTCTTTTGTTTCCTGGAACTTATTGTTTTCTTGATTTGAAGAGTTTAAAGAACAGAAATACTGCTCTCTAAACTGGGGACATTCAATTCATATAGATATACAGTTGCGGTTAAAATAATAGCACTATGACCACAATTTGTGTTCGTCCCAGCTTTATTCTACTTTTCGGACACTTTTTGATTCTTTTACTTAATTAACTTAAAAGATACAAAGATTATCAACTCTGAAAAAAGTGAACACAAAATAATTTTTTTTCAGTATACAACTGTTGACCTGCAATAGTGCTATTATTGTTACCGCAGCTGTAGATATACATAGAAAACAAAACTAAAATAATAATAAACTTAGAAATGAGCTAGTCAAATAAATTGCCTAAGATACAGAAAGTTGAGGCTCACTTTTTTTAAAACAAATTAATGAGATTAAGAATGATATATGAATATAATAAAATATTGCATTTATTAAGTTAATAAGCAGTTTAATCTGTTCGAGCAATTTTAGAAAACAAAAATCAATAAAAAAGTGTTTTTAACGACAAGCTTACAAAAATTAAAGCCAAAGAAAGTAAAATAGCTAAAACATTTATAAAACTGTAGCAAAATATTTGGAAATGTGCGTGAAGAAAAGTAATTTTATATAAATTTCAAAGAAAAATAGAAGGCAATTTCGATAAAAACAGAAAACAGCTAACTTTACTTACCTCTTCCCCTTATTTAATTATTTTTTTAAATACTAATTACAAGTAATGTACGCTGAAAAACTTACCACTTACTTACCAGTTTAAAAAACCTTAAATTTTTACAAATTTTCAGCCTTATATTTTTGTTTTATTTATTATTTTCTTATTATGCAGTATTTTAGATTATTATTAGCTGCAAGTTGAACAAGTCTTTTAGTTTAGCTACAAAAAAGTGTTGTACGTCGTGCTTAAATCGCCTTCGCAATGCATTTACACATCAATCGTGCTCGTGCTCGTGCTCGTGCACGCGCCCATCTCTAGCGCGCAAGTATCAACCCATCATCATCTCGATATCTGCACGGACAGCTGTGACGGGCAAAAGTTGTTCAGCTCTTCAGCGCGACGGCAGCTCTTCAGCTCTCTCCGGCTCTTCAGCTCTGCGGCAGCCTTCAGAGCACTTCAGCTCTTCGGCCAGCGGCGGCAGCAGCTGTCGTCGGCTATCGTCGGTGGCGACGTCGGCGTCGCTGTCGTTGTTGGATGACTCTCGCTCGCGTTCGCCGCGTAACCTTTAGTAAGGTTAAATGTGAGCGCAGCGGCCGCGAACTGTGCCACGCCAAGAGGAGCAGCAGCCGCAGCAGCAGCAGCAGCAAGAGCAAGGCTTCAACTCGATTGTTGTACTTGTTTTTGTTGTTGTTTTTGTTGTCGCTGCCTGTTTCCTGCCCATTGTATTGTATGTTTTTGTGTGAGCGGATTTCGAGGCGAGGCGAGGCGCCGACGCAATGCTGCTGCTGCTGCTTATCCTTTGCATCGAACCGCGTTGCGTCGCAGCATCGAACATGTTCGACGCTGTCACGTGCGAACGTTTGCGCTGCGCCTGCCTCTCTGCATGTATGTGTGTGAGAGGGAGTGCGGCTGTGGGTGTTTGTTTGCGGCACAGCAACTGCTGGCTATAAACAGCATAAGCATCTCTATCTCTCTACGTGCCTGTCTGCATGTGTGTGTGTATCTTGAGCACTATGCGACTGTGTGTGTGTGTGTGTGTGTGTTGTATATCAATCGCCCTTTGGGCGGCAGCCCGTCCCCAAACACTCTGGCATCGCCTCCTACTTTCAGTTTGCCCTGCCCTCACCCTCTCCACGCGCGTTTGCTCTCCATTTCTCTCTCACTCTCTCGTTCTCTTTGACAGCGCCGCTGGCGTTGAGAGCGCGAAGCAACTGAAACAACAACACAGCCAAAAAACAACAACGAGAAAAAAAGTAATTTTGTGCAACGATGCGACCCTTGGCCAAAAATTGTAATGAGAAACCTTTTATGGCACAAACACATGCTCGCTTTTTGTCTTCTCGGCCTCTGTTGCTGTCTGCGCCTCCGCCTCCGCATCTGCCTCTGCCTTCTACGCTCGATCTCTTCCGGCTATTCGCCTCCCTCCACCCGCCTAGTTATTCTCTAGTGTTTTCTTTTTTTAAGAATAAAATTTGTTTTGCTCTCGGCCTTTGGTTTTTTTTTGTTTTGAGTTTTGTAGTCTAATTTATTTTATTTGTGTTGCTCATTTTTGCATCTCCTCGTCCTTCCATCTTTCATCTCCATCTCCGTCATTATTTTCTTTTTGTCTCTCTTCTGTGGCTTGCCGCCATTTCTCTCTCGTCTTTCGTCTACTTAAAGTTAATAATTTTTTGTTGTTATTTGTTATTGTAATACAATATGGTTGTAGGTACGCGCTATATGCTTTTCATGTTTTCCATTTTCCATTTTCATTTATTTTCGAGTTGAATTTCCGTCACTTTGCTTTTTCATTTCATCAGCTCTTTCTGTTTGTACAAATGAGTTGAAAATAATACGAGAAGGAAAACAAAGGCAACAGCAAAAACGACAACAAAAATAATAATAATAAAATTTAACTTAATCTAAAGGCGACTTTGCGCTGGGCTTGCACGCCTGCCGAATACCCTGTAACGTGTATGGCAACTGCTACGCAGCATCAGTCAGTGCTGCCAACTTTTAGGAGCTAAAACAAAACTGTTTTCAACGGAAAGCTATACCAAAAAGGCAAAAAAAAATATTTTGTTAATTCATAAACTAAAAAAACAACTAAAACTACAATACGTACAATTTCTTTGGAAAATAATAAAACAAATAAATTTAATTTGACTACACATACAGAAAAGAAAAGAAAAAAGCCAACTTAATTTAAAAATAAAATACAGAATTCCCTTTTCCCGCGAATGGCTTTCAATAAAAGCCAAATTTAGTAATATATCAGTCAGAAAAATAAGCCAAAAGTTATCGCTGATCTGGGAAAATCTCATCAACATTTTTCTAAGAATTTGTACTTATACAACAGAATACTTTATGTTGACAGCAGAAGGAAGGCAGAAAGGGCCTCAGTGCATAAACGATATCAAATAACAATAGTCGATTTGAGGGAGACACACAATACTAGTTGAGAACCTATACAAGGTACCAACCAAAACTGAGGACCCATAAAACTTGATAGTGGATAATTAAGAATGAAATTTTTAGAGATTAAGTTGCAGTCATTGTCTAAGTTATGGCTTATCAGATTTATGTGCATATGTATCTGATATTTATATTAAGTTATCCAAAACATTAGCTCAACGTGGAAGACATACATTAAGTTTCTCAACGACGGAAGACGTTCGGAAAAATTAGAGTATCAAATGTAAAATTACGAAAATAAAAAAAAATAGAAAAACAATTCCCCTAAATCTGACTTTTTTTAAAGTTAAGAGCAGGAAAAATTTACGACTTGCGGGCAGCGAAAATGCTGGAATGCTCTTTTCGGAAATTCTTTATGAAATTTAGTAATAATTTGAATTTTAAGCGATAATTTGCACGTAAATTCTTACAGTTTTATTTTTTTTTTTTCGTCAAATCTGGCTTGAAAGAAGCGAGGCGCGAAATCTGTATATTTTTCAAGAGTGAAGTTAGCTTTTTTTTGTTTTTCAAAAATTATTCTTATTTATTTTACCAAAATTCAGATAATTTCGAAATAAATTGTCAGAGTTTCATTTTTTCGTTTCGTCATGTCAAATGTGGCTTGAATTGAAGATTAACAGCGGGAAAAATTTATGACTAACTGAACACGGGAATCCTGAACTTTTACTCAAATGAAGTAAGTTTCATTCGCCAGTATTTTTTACTTAAAATTCGATTTGCAACAATAATTTTAGATTATTGATAAATAATTGATAAAGTTGAAATTTTTTGTTTTTGAAAAAAATATTTTTTGGCTTTATTTGCAGTTCCTGCCGTCAAAAACAGCTTGTTTTTGTATTCTCGGCAGCACCGTGAATAATGCGAAAATGATGGAAGACAAACTTTGTTGTAGCTGCTGACAGGGTATTTGTAAGTTCAAGCACAAAATTGACACACTTGAAGCACAACACACCCGTTCAGAAGGCACTGCCACATTACAGGGTATTAGAACAACAGAGCAACAAAGTAAACAAAGCCAACTCAAATTGGGCTGCTGCTGCTACTGTTTTGGCAGGTGGGTGAGCTCTTTTCGGCTGCTCCTGCTGCTGCTGCCGTGGCTGATGATGATGTCGTCGGGCATAAACCCGCTTCAAATCGGTAATTTGCGTGTGTGTGTGTGTATAGCCCATGGGAACGCGCAGAGAAGAGAACATCGGGCATCGAATTGCCCATAACATTGTAATTGCTTTTTGATAAATGAAGCACGCGCTGCACAGCTGACAGCAGCGAAAACAGCATGAAGACGGCCGAGCAGCAGAGCAATAGAAGCAGCAAACAATCTGGGACAGAGACGACTCACTCAAGTGCTGCCCCAGCGGGCACAGTGGAAAGGGGGTTGGGGAGGGGTCGGGGGAAACTGAGACTGTGGGGCCACGCACTCGGCAAGACAATTTAAAATGTTGAAAAATGCTCAGCTAATTGGCAGTTGACAGCGTCGAGAGCCAGCCTCCCCTCCCCCCCCCTTCGACTCGTTCCCCTCTGAAAAGGGGCAGGCAGAGAATGAGCAAAGCTATGTAGGGGGGTGAGGTAGGGAGGAGTGGGAACGGGGCGTAAGACTGTTGCGGGGGCCATATAAATTTAATTTGGTTTATAAAAAGTGCTTGAGCAGCGAGCTGAGTGCCAAGGGGGGGAGAGAGCGGGAGAGAGCTGGAAAGCCAAGTGGCCAAGCAACGACAACGACAGCGACGACCTGCCTCAGGCACTCCGCCTCCTCCCCCCCTCCCCCTCCGCCCGGCTCCAGCTCTCACCCACGCTTGCTTTGTAGCTTCTGTAGCCTGAGGCAACCCCTTTTGGGGCAGCCGACTGCAAATGGAACTTGAGATAATGCAACTTGAGATTTGTTCAACTCGCTGTGTTGTGTCAAGACCCCAAGAGAGCGGTTCCACCTGCCGCTTCCTCTCCCTCTCCCACTGCCCTTGCCTCTATTGTATTGAAATTCAAAACAAAAATCTTCAAGTGGAAAATCTCTGCTAAGAAAAGCGAAACCAGCTGCTCACCCGCCGCTCCATGAAAAGGTGTTACAATGTCAAATAAGTCGCAGAAACTGGAGCGAGCAACAAGCTAATTGGATTCGCAATGCATCGCTAGAGCGGCGCAGGGGGACGGGGGGCGAGAGCGGGAGCGGGAGTGGGTGTTGTAGAGCAATGAAAATTCCATTTTCAAAATCAATTACGCTGCCAGAAATGTAGAAACCGCCCCGGGCAATCGAAATGAATTGAGCTTTTTTTCGAATGCGCCGAAAAGTATGCTGCACTTGCACTTGAGTGCAAAAAGGCAAAGGCAAAAGGAGAGCGAGAGAACGAGTGCTACCCCATTCATGCGGGCAAGAAGCGTGCAGTGCTGCCAATTTAGATGGCATTGCATTTGCCAAGCAATTCATTCTCAACAAAAATCATAGAAACTAGTTCGTTCATTTTCGTTCATAAGCCGCTTTTCAATCATTTGCCAAATTTGCCTTTGTTGCGCCGTCTGCTCCCCTAGCCTACTCACCCCTGCCCGCGCTTTCAGAGGCCGAGCAATTACTTAAGACCAATTTGAAATCTACTCATTTCTGTATTTTTATTTTCATTTTTTTTTTTTTTTTGGGTCCGCTCTGCTATTGAAATCCAAATGGAATAGTGCAGATATTTATGGCTGAGGTAGAAACCACATAAATACATAAATGTAAATGTGGCAGAGTCATAGAGAGGGAGAGGGAGCGAGGGGGGGGTGCTGCTGCTCTAACGAAATGAGCGAAACGAGCTACCTAACTAAGTGAACCAGGGCAGGGCAGAGCAGACAGTCTGGCAGGCAGGCAGGCGAGAAACCGCACCAATTGGATAAAGGACAATGCCTTCCTTTCTCTCCCTCTTCCACTCGCTCTCTCCCCTTTCTCCCTCTCTCTCTCTTTCTCTCTCCCTGTGCCACCCTTGGCGAAAGCTGTTTTTATTTTCCCTTCTTTTATCGCTGGCATATTTTGCAGCTCCAATTTATATGGTAAGTGGTTATCCATTTTGTTTTTATCAACATCCTCAACAAGCAGCGCACCGCACAAAAATCGATGACTTAGTTTGCTACAGATACAGATACATATCATATCCGCTCCCTCTCCCACTCTCTGTATATAGTATACCACGCCATAAACATATGCATACTAGGCCTTAGTAGAGTTACCCATGCCAACCCCATGAAAAACCAAAATGCGCGCTGCAATAACAAATCAAATTATATTTACATAATCAAATGAAAATACAAAGAAAAAAAGAAATAATAATAATAGTAATAATAGTTATAGATAGTGTGGGTAGGAATAAAAAAAAAAACAATCGTTTGCTTAGTTGCTAGAGAGAAAAAAAATACCTCGCTTATGCTCTAGAAAAAACTTAAACAAATATTATATATATATATATATATTTTTGTATACATATAGAGTATGTTTGTATATGCTAATACTTTCGGTGCGCACCGAATCGTTTGATGCTCTTTTCCTCGGTTCGGGACTCAACAGAAAAAAAGGAGATTTTTAGAAGCAACTGCTTCTTTCCTCTCTCCCAACTTGCTCAATTCTAACTAGAATGCATATATGTAAATATACGAGTAGTACGTAGGTCGTCTAGGTTGCCTTAGTTGTTCTATTGTATTCTTTGTTTTTTTTTTTTGTTTTCTTTTTTTGTTAGTAGTATTGTTAGTTAGTTCCTATCTAGGCGTGTCTTCTATCTGCTATAGTATTGAGCGCATTGAGCTTACACTTTTTGGCATTGTCCAACTGAAGATCATGAATATATATATTTGTTTATATATATATATATATAAATAACTATATAGTATGTAGTGTTGCGTCAGTCAGAATATAGAAAAAAACAACTCGAAGTTGGTCCGATTTTCAATCAAAAGCAAGTTCTCTCTCCCTCTCTCTCTCTCTCTCTCTCTCTCTCTCTCTCTCTCTCTCTTCATTTTTTAAAGTCTTAGTTAGTATGCTATATATGATTATCATGTTATATGATGGAGCTATAAGTCTGTGTGTGTGTGTACTTGTCTGCGCTAGCCTCATTTGGTGTCTGCTCTTAGAACTATCGTTACGTTTCGTTAGAGGATGCTTTTCTGTTTTTCTGCTTTCTGCGTGAGTGTGTGTGTTTGTGACCTGGAAAAGAGCTTGCTTGATACGGTCGACGAGTTAAGATTAAAGACACAACAACAAAAAAATTACGCTTAAATATTTACAGGCATTTTCAGTAGCATAGCAACGTTTATCTTTCTCTTTCTTAGTTTTGTTTTGTTTTCTCTCAAGTACACAAAGTTTTGTCATTTGTTTTTTTTTTTTTTTGTTTTGTATTACGATTTTTGTCTATATAGTTTAGAGTTTGTAATGCGCTTTAGCTAGTATTATAAACATTTAAAAATTTTGAAAAATATTTCATTTTGATTTTAGGTTTTTCCATTTTCGTTAAGTTTCAAATACGTTACGAATTACAAACGACATGCGATGTTTTTATTAATGTTCTTATTATTTATTTTTTCGGTATTTTGAGTTTGGAAAAAGCGACGCGACGAGAAAAAAATTTGTTTGTATTTTAAGTTTTTTTTTTTTTGTCTTTTGTTTGTTTTATGTTTTCTTGTTTGTTGCATAAAATTTGTAGCAATTTGTTGCATTTAGTTTGGTGTATGTTGTAGTTGATAGGCCGAGGCCCCGCGATACTATACTATCTATACACATGGTATATTGTATATATATATGTATATGTATATAGTATGTATATAGTACACACCTAATGGTATATATGTATATGGCATATAGCTATGATATTCGGTATATGCGTGTGTGTATATAGTGTAGGCGTAATTGTATAATAATAATAATAATAATGATAATAATAATAATAATAATGATAATAGTTATTATGCTATTTATAGAGATGTATAGATATATATATTTATGACTGCTGATTCTGCTGTTCTTCTTCTTCTTGTTGTTATATAAATACTAAAAAGATAAAACTTAAACATACGATCTGAGTGAACATTCATTTGCTTCGAAAAATCTGCTTGTTGTTTTTATTTTCTCATCCGTTTTAGATTTGATGCGAGATATTTTTATAGCGGCAGTACAGTGGGCGCTCGACGGGGCGTACACCAGATACACACACATATCGATAAATAGCGACTAGAGTTGCCAGTGCGACTAGAGACTAGTCTGCTAACCCTTTGTTTAAGAAAAAAAAAAAAGGAAGAACATTTTCTAAATATTAAGTTTAAATTTGAAACTTGTTTGTTTTGGAATATATATATATATATATATATATATATATATATATATATATATATATATATATATATATATATATATATATATATGTTAATTATACCGATTGACTAGTTGCATATGCGTTAAAACATTGATCGATAAATTGTATCGAAATGTATAGAAAAGCATTAAACTGGGTTGCCCTATCGAGTTGCCATCGTACTGGTTAATCGAGAATCAAGACACATGTATGATCGGCGCGAGAGAGTGTGTGTGTCGCTCTACGTGTGTGTGTGTGTGTGTGTGTATGTGTGTGTGTGTTTTATGTACAATTTGGGTGCAGAATATCACATAGTCAGACATATATAATATAAGACTACAAGTTCTTAGTTTGGGATTGTTTCCTCTTCTCCTACTCTCTCTCTCTCTCGCTCTCTCTATCTCTCGCTGTGTGTGTGTGTGTGACCTGCAACTCCTCCGCCTCCTGCTGCTCCACTCTACACATGCAGCGTGGAATTGTCGAGCGTGTGGAAGAGACGCGAGCCTCGTTTTGCTGTGCTCAGCAGCGATGCCGTATCGGAGACGGAGGCATCATCCTTGGATGGCCGCTTGCGCTGCGGACGCAGAAAGAGGAACATGACCAGCAGCCCCAGGAAGAAGGCCAAAGCACCGAACGCCGGATACACTACGCCGCTCAATTGGCTGGCCGTGGGCAGCGAACTGATGATATACACACGGTCGGTGGGATGCACCAGCACATGTGGGGCTCCTTTTACTGCTGCTGCTGCTCCTCCTCCTACTCCTACTCCTACTCCTGCTCCTGTTCCTGCTGCTCCTCCTCCAGCTTTACTTGTTGTTTTGCTTGTCACTGAAATGGACACGGGCTGCAGGCGCGACGCAATTGTCTGGCGTTTGTTTGTCGACCACGTTGACGTTCCATCCGGCTCCAGCAGCAGCAGCTGATGGGTATCCACGTTCAGCTTGAGTGAGCGACGCATCAGACCAGTTAGCTGCCAGGGGAGGGAGTGGGAAAGAGGGAAAGAGGGAGAGAGCGGGATGCGGTCATGTAGTTGACAATTTCTGGAAGGGCGATGCTGCCGCACTCGCTCGCTGGCTCGTTCGCTTACCTTGTGCTTGCAGGTCACCTGAATGTTGTAGACCGTATCCGGCCAGAGGGAGAGCTCCGCGCGGGCGGTGTCGGTGAGCAGGTTGCCTATGAGGCCGCCGCCGGATACCTCCCACGTGATCAGGCATTGCCTGGACGCGTTCGCAATCAGCTCGTCCCAACCGATGTCGGTCAGCACGAGGGCGCCCTGACGCTGGGCGTGGTGCACGCGTAGCTCAAAGGGCGCCAGTTGCCGCTGGCAGTTTTGCCAGCACTGTGGAAGAGAGAGAGAGAGAGAGATAGATAGAAGAATGAGAGTGGGTTAAATGGAAATAGAACTAGAACATACACACACACACACACGCATCAACACGCTGAGAGCGCGCGTCGCGATTGCGTTTCCCGCAAATTGGCAACGCAATTTCGCCTGGCGCCCGCAGCAATCAAAGCCAGCATCAGCATTTAACCCATTGACGCATCGCTGTACGCAAATAGGCCCAGCCTCAATGGGCTGCCTTCCCAATCCCCACTCCACCCACTCCCCTCCCCCGGACACCTAATGAAATTCGCCTTTTCCATTTGCCGTCAGCATTGATACGGAAGCGCAACGCTCTGCGAGTACCTTTTCACAACAATAAATCGCATTTTCGCAGCGAAATATCGCGAAATGTTTTCAATTTCGCCAGAGAAAGAGAGAGAGAGAGAGCGAGAGAGAGCGAGCGATATTTGGGTATATTCTGCGAAAATGTTTCATTTTTCTATCCTACCCTAGAGCACCTTTACCATTTCGTGTATTTTACTGTCAGCTTATTTACTTTTTATCAGCTAATCAAAGCGAACCCGTACCGAAACCTTATAGCGCGTGGATTGGACTGTCTGCTTTCTATATACAGCTATGGTATGACTAGAAAACCCATACACTTAATCTACAATCTACAAACGGTTTATGCAGAAATCTAATGATATTTTTGAGGTCAGTTTGAAGTTTTTATTGAATTTGCTAAAAATAATTTGAATTTTTAAATTTCAAATTTACTTTCATATATTTTTAATACTATACATTTATTATATACCCCGTATACCATAATAAATATAGTTTAAAAAACTATATAGTATCAAATCTAAAACTATCATTGTTGCTTTAAGTAAATAACTAAAAACCTGCCTAATATGAACAAAAAATACGTATAATCTTAGGATATCATCGCTTTTTGCATAAATATCGTATGTCATACGACTTTCCATAAGACAAACGATACTTTTGCAAAAAGTCATTAATATGCTGGCTATGATAATGATATTTAAATTGAAATAACCTCAGCTAATTTTTTTAAATATGGAATAGAACTTTATTTACACAGTTTTTGAATAAATCCACAAACACTGACTAGTTTTGAAAGGGTTCTGAAATTTAAATTTCCCTGAAATATCTCCCATCAAATCTACATTTATTAACTAAATCTGTAACAAATCAAAGCACTTATAGTACCATATATAATATAGTTTCTTGGGAAAACTAACTATCGCTACGGGCTGGATAAGAAAGGGTTCTACAATTAAATTTGAAATGAAATAAATCGCAAATTGAGCTAAATGGAGTAAATAAAATAAATATAGTAACATATATAGTTATTGTTATTTCAGGAACCAAATAGACAAGATAAAAAATGATTGTAATATATAGTAGGAAATTAAAGCATTTATAGTACCATGTATGCTAAAGTTCTCTAAGGAAAACAACTATCCCTAAAAACGAAATAAGTGGGGGCTTCAAAAATGATTTTGTCATGAAAGTTCCCTCAATTTTGAATATATATATATATATATGCAGCTAATCGAATATATATACCATAAAGTTCTAATGGAAATCACAAACTGGCTAAGAGAGGGCTCTAGAAATTAAATTCGAAAGTTCCCTATAAAAAATCGACCATAAGTAAGCCGAAGAACTTCAATTAAAATGTATGCTATAAATCATAGACGCGATGTCACGGTACCGCAACTGACAAGAGCACCTTCTGCGGGTACGGCAAGTGCAATTGCGATACATATTTCATGCTTATGCTGCTTATGGGTCGCGCCAACAATGGGTCGTTAATGGGTTAAAGACCAAAAACAATTATTAACTGTTGCTGGATGTTTAGAGAGGCCTCCTGGTAGAGCAGCTCCGAGCTCGGACCTCGGCAACCTCATTGTGCTTGTGTGTGCGTGTGTGTGTTTATGTGGGCGGGCGTCGTTGTGTGGGCGTGGCTGCTGTGTACTTACATTTCTGCAATCATTGAAAGCCGTGCAATAAAGCCAATCCCTCGCGAACTGCAAAAGTAAGAGAGAGAGAGAGAGAGCGAGATGAGCGAAGAGCAAAAAAGAGATGTAAGTGGGGAAGGGAATGAGCAGGGGGGGAGTGCGAGAAGAAATGAAAGAAAAAGTTAGTTAGTGGGCGTGGCCCTAATCGAATTTTAAGTAAGCTAGAAAAAGTAATCAGGCACAGCGCCCGCAGGCTCGTGGTTCCCGCAAGGACCCTCCATCCGCCAAACCTGCCCCACCCACCGCCGCTACCCTACAGCCTCCAGAGCGTGGCTGCGCGGCTGAGGACAACGCCATTACCAACAATAGACGCAAATTTGTAACTGTAATATAAAAGGCAGGACTACAAAAAATGGCAGAGCAGGATGGGGCGGAGCGGGAGGCAGCAGGAGACTAGCAAAGACTGCCAGCCTTGCTCTGGCTATGTGTGTGTGTGTGTGTGTGTGTGTGTGTGTGTGTGTGCGTCTCCCTGTGCGTGTATAAATGACCGCAAAGTTGTGTATGGCGAATTGAAATTTTTACGCTGTAGCAGAAACCGAAGCGGGCACCCAGGGATGAGCTCGAGCTGGACTAGGAGCAGGAGCAGGCAGCGCGGGATGAGCAAAGGCAGAATGGAAGATGAAACTGCGGACTAACTGGGCTCGCCTGCTTAGCCTTTGTCAACTGTCGCTTTAGCTACGCTGCGACGACAGCTGGACGAGAGCAGGAGAAGGAGTAGAACGCGCAGGGAGCTAGAGCGAGCAGGGTCTGTCCGGCGGGCTCATCGCTTGTCCGTTTAGTTTATGAATGAGCACGCAGACAAATGAATGAATGTGCTGATGCGAAAGAGATGTGAGAGAGAGAAAGAGAGAGAGAGAGAGGGTAGTGCTGGCAAAAAGACCGCAGGCACACACAGACAGACAGACAGACAGACAGACAGACAGAAGAAAGAAGAAAGTAGTGCGAGCGAAGAATCGCAGAAGCGTAGAGCGAGCGAGCAACAGAGTGAGAAATGAATCGCAACGCGCGCGCGAACGACTTCACGAGAATGAACGATAGCGGACATCAAGCATGCCAGCACCCTACAATGCCCTGCACTGCACTACCCTGCCCTGCCCTGCCCGGCTCGACTACGACTGCGACCTCGGTCGGCAGGAGCACTTTGTCATCATTACACAATAAGGCGGCCAGATAAACGAGCATGCCAAAAGGAAAATCGCAAAGACAACATATTTTCCGCTCAATTGAATTTTTGGCCTTTGCGAAACAACTTGGGCGATAAGTAACAACAATAAGGCGGCAAATGAATGAGCCAACGAATGTCGGACGAGCGTACCCGGGGAATGAATGAATGAATGCTCGAACGAATGGCCCGCACGGTGCCAATTAGTGATGGTTCGCTACGGCACGACCTTGGCGTGAGGCCAAGGCACAAAACTATCGTTTGCAATTTGCCTTGTTAATCTTTTAATTGCGGATCTACGGTAGGGTAGGGAGTGCTGCGAGTATGGTCGGAGTACCTGCTGGCGCAGCAGCAGGGTGTTTCATTCACTCGATTTGTTTGTATACACATTTTGCACCGTATACGGGGCTATTCGTATTCTCAGAAACGAAAAGAATGCACAAATTGCTTGCAAATATCTGTAAATCTGTTCTGGGGTCGTAACTCTTCACTCTGCGTTCTACTCTCTTCTATTTCCTTTTTCGTTTTGGGTTCAGTTTTTACACTAATCCTACTTTCTACTACTTTCTTTCTAGTCGTCTACCGTCTCTTTATCGGCCTATTTTCCTGACTCTGATACACTTCAGTTTGTATATAATTTTTTTCTGGCTTCTGTAATTCATACTATTCGTATTCATGATTTATTTAATAATTTTTAAATTCTCAACTATCGAATATTTATGCTATTTAGCTCTCTTAACTTTTAATTATTTTCTTTTCTTCCTAGCTCCACTTTACCCCTCCACTCTTTTACTTAGTTTCCATACCATAGCTACGCTCTAATCTTCAGCTTAATCTATCCTATTCTTTCATACGTTTCTCTGAAGGTTTCAGTACACTACTCTAGTCTGCTCTACGCTTCTCTACCCTACTGTAGACTGTTCTAGATTACTCTACCCTAAGCTTAACTGTTCTACACTACTCTACCCTACTGTAAATTGTTTTAGACTACTTAATCCTACTGTAGACGCTATTTCAAATTGTTAAACATTACTTTGCCCTACTCTAGAATAACTTAGACTTCTTCTCCTTCCCTATTATATGGTACCCTGCGCGCTAGACAACTCTTGTCGAAGCTTCTTCTTGCATACTGCTCTACTTTCCACTGCACTACACGGCTCCAAATTGCTTGTTAATGCTCTTTACTACACTAGACTACTATTTAGCAGTACCCTGTCCTGCTCTAGACTAAGTTACTCGTGTCTTTCTCACGCTGTACTACCCTAATCCGCTTTAATTTTCTCAAATTGCATCAATTCTTCTCTACTCGACTCGCTTCTCTGTTGATACTCTACCTTTATCTACTCTACCCTTTTGTATTCCACTGCGCTTATCCTGCTTAGTTTCACATGTAGTTCCTCAAGTCTCCCTGCGTAGTCTCCATACTATGCTCTAAGACTAACTGTACTAATCGAATAATCTGCACTCTATGTTCCACATCTCCCACCGACACCCTAGTGTCTCCCATCACGAACGCTCTCTCCTCTCTAGCCACTCGTGAGTCGTGCCAATTCAATGCATCACGCTGCCATCTTCAGCTGGCAGCGGAAACAAACGCACGCTCAATGAAAACGCTGAGCCGACAGCCAGGCCGGCCGGCCGGCAGACAGTCAGCTAGTACCGCAACTCCCCCGGTCCCTTCCCCGGTCTGTGCCGCGTCTTGCGGCCTACCTGGCATAGTTGTTGGCCCATATAAATTAAACGCAGGCAGCGGGACAACTTTTACATGCAATTGCCCACGGAATTGCACCTCGCTTCACACCCGAACCACATAAATTACCCATCCAGGTCGGTTTTGAGCAGTTTTATGAGCTGACCAGTCGCACTGCAGCACCCCAGCACCCCAGCCCCCCTGCCCACTCCACAGTTGCCACTGTTGTCTCCGCAAGTTGCTCGATTGTCGAGTTACCCAGTTTACCCCGCCGGTGCGGCACGTAGTCGCCAAATGCTGCGCTTGTCAATTATTGAAGCGCTGTCGGAACAGATTCCACCACCAGTAGCACTGCCTGCACCCAGCACCCTCTCTCTCCCCCCTCCCCAACCGTTCTCGCCCTGCCCACGCTCGCGCAGACTACGTGCCCAGCATTACGAATTTTGGACTGAGCCGCCACAGTACAGTACAGCGCGAAAGAGATGAGAATTTTTGCGACACCCTTTGCAAGCTTCTCGCGCCACTACCGTCGCGCTACCCTCTCGCAGCCAACTTGGCCAAAAATTAAGGAACAAAGTCTGCGCGTCTTCTGCTTCTTCTTCGCGCTCGGATGCTGCCAAGTTTTATGGTGTTAATTTGGCGCTGATTGAGCGACGCCCGTGGGTTGCGCCCTGCTCGACCGTACTGTGGCCTGTGCCGGGGATTAGGTCCGGACAGGCGTGAAATTAGCCCCAGTGCAAGCAACACAGACACAGACTCGCAGTCGCAGTCGGAGTCGCAGTCGCAATCGCAGACGTCGACGTGGACGGGACAACCCTTAAAGGTCGACGAATTGCATTCGTAACGCCAGATGGATCATTGTGCCGTAGGTATTAAGGCAAATCAAAAAAGTCACGATTCCCGACATACGTAACAAAATCGTAAATCGATATCTGCCACGCTTGATTATAGCATCGCTAACGACTTGCAGCTATAAATCTTTTTGATAACATACTACATGGAGTAAACTATCTAAAACTATCACGAACTGAACATCATTTCGCAGTTCCGACTCTCGTAAATACGCCATAACTTCCGAAACTCGACGCGAGCAGAAAACAAATCTGTACGAATCATCGCACTCCATAAACAGTTTTTTTTTACTCCAATAATGATTTATAGCAATTTCTATATGTGTCCTTTGATCTCACTGAGTTGAACAAAACAGAAGCGCATTTTTCTTCAATTGAAAACGAGGGAACGGTGGAAAGTAGGGAAAAGGGAAATGCTACAGGGGGGAAGTAGGCAGTTAAATCTTGTGACTTTCAGAAAGAGAGAAAAATGTTAATTAACTCAATTTAGTTACCCCTTCCCGAGCACATTTCCGCATGAGGGTTGGTTTTTTATTTTTTTTTTTTTTTTTAACTTCTCCATATTGATATGCAACAAATTACAAAGCAAAATTTTTGATTGCGGTTCAAACGGCAGTCGGAAGGGAAACAGAGACAGGGGCGGGGAAGAACTTTTCGAAACTCTTTATTGAACTTTCGGCATAGACCTTTTATGTAGTTAACGAATATTTCCAACAGATTGAATCAGTATAATGAAATAAAATCGAGAAATCAAGTGGGTTATGCATTGATTTGGAAGAATTCGAATAGAACAAGGGAGTTTGTTTCAGACAAATGCAAATTGGACACTTTTTCGGCTTTCTCTATTCACTTTTTATCGGTTTTATTAGTTCTCCAGCTATATACCTTAAAAATATAATTTATATAACCTTCAGAATGTCTAAAGAGAGATATGCTAAATATTTAGGGAAATACGATAATGAAAAAACCCCTTGATGTATCGAGGGATTATTAAGCTTTTGATAGAATATCAAATCGACTGCGGTATGATTTTCAAGCAGTATTAGTCTCTAATCGCGCAGATCTTAGTGAAAATAAAGGCTAGAGACATCAAATTTTAGCCGAACCTTTATGTATACCTTATTCTGCAAGATATTCCTTAAAAACTAGATTCAACGCCTACAATATTTCAGTTTTGCAATTTTTGAGCAACCTATTAAAACTACAATATTTTAAATTTGTAAATTTTTGACGGTTACTCAAAGCAGAGCGTAGGGTATCCTATTGTCGCGTGCACTCAACTGTAGCTTGTATTACTTGTGGTTTTATGACGCCATCAGTGAAGGAAAATATAATTACATGCCATGATGGGGTTCCTAGTAGCACTACCATCACTTTTATGTTTATTTCAAATGTTTAGGGAGTCGGTTAGATCAAGAGGTTAGGTAGTAAATGTCACCGAGATAGACCAAGACTTCCTCAGTTACGTAGTTTGTGTTTCGGTCGCGAGTTTCGAGTTTCGTGAGTCTTGTGAACCTAATTCAATTTTGTTATCAGCAGCAACCCCGAAACTGAAAGAACCCATTTGAAACTAATTAATAACCTTGCTGGCTGCGATAAACATGTGACATGCCGGCATCATACACTCCGGGGATGTCGTGAGTTCCTGGGAATGGCTTCCTCGAGGGCTTCGCAGCAGCTGGCGCGGCGATATCATTTCGAACTCGTTTTCGACAAATTAGAATACTAGTTCGCTTGTTCCCGCTACTTCCCTAGAGATGACGATGACGATGATGATGACGACGATGACGACGACGACACACCCGTTCCCCTACCCTACCCTAGCCTACCCTTCCATACCCTACCCAACCGTACGCTACTCTGCCAGTTTGCCTAATCTCTATTAGCAGCCCTCCTCGGGCGACAGTATGACATGGACCACCCGGTTGGCATTGTCAACCTTGCCGCAGCGTCGGCTACCTGAGCAGCAGCACAGCTAGCGATGTCAGCGCGCAGATAAAAAACACAAAAAATACGAAAAACAAGACGAAGACGAGGAAGAGGAAGCAGCAAGAAGAATACCTAGTAAAACGTTGCCTCCCTCCCAACTGTGCGGCCGAACTCGCTTTTTTCCCGTCAAACCTGGCTTGAATTGAAGGTCATATAGCGGGTTAAATATGTGAATTACGGAAAGCGGGAATTCTTCATTAATTTCTAGTTCAGTTAGCTTTTTTCCGCCAACAGGTTTTTATGATATTTAACCTTAATTATATTTTTTAGCAATTATTCAAAATAGTGCCAATAATTTCATTTGCACGGTTAGTTCCGCCAGTTCTGGATTTTGTTGAAGAACAACAGCGGGAAAAATATACAAATGCCCACAAGCGGAAAATCTGTAGTTTTTTAAAAATGGAGTTAGCTTTTTTTCCGCCAACATTAGCTGTGAAATTCAACTGAATTACATTCTTCAGGGCATTATTAAGCGAGAAAATTAATTTTGAAGTGAAATGTTCTATGTTTTTCAATTTTTTTAGAATCGCCAGCATTTTTCAATTAAAATCACCTACAATTAGATTTTCCTTGCAATAATAACCAAATAAAAGAATACAGTTCCATATTTTCGTTTTTGACCCGTCAAATTTTGCAATTATTATAGGTCAATAGCGGGAAATATATGCGACTTGCCGAAGGCGTGAATTCTGTATACGATTCAAGTTAGCTTAGCTAAGCTTAATTAGCTTTTTCGCCAAGTTAGCTTAGCTTAGCTAGTAGCTTTTTTCGCCAACTTTTTTCTATGAAATTTACACAATATTAAAATGTTTAGCAGTCATTTTCAAATAAATTAGATTGTTGCATTTCTACGTTTTGTAACTAAATAAAGGCTTTTTGACGCTTCCTTTTTATATGCTTTAAGCTTTTTTACGTTTTTAGCTATTATTTAATTTTTGTAAACTACAATTTGTACATCAAATGCTAAAGTTTAATTTTTGTTGTTTTGTAATTATAGCTTTTATTATTTATTATTATATTATAAATAGCTATTTTCAGCTACTTCTCTATGATATTTAGCTAACATTTAGTTCTAAAATTATTTCATTTTTATGCTTTGTAATTTCAGCTTTTTGTACTATATATTTGAAAAATACTTTAGCTATTTTACGATTTCCTTGGGATAGATTTTTAGCTACTTCTCTATGATATTTAGCTAGAATTTCACTTTAAATGATAATTGTATGTGTACGCTTGGCCTTAGCTATTTAATGCTGTTTTTCGGTAAATATTTGTTAGTCTTTTCTCAACACTGCCTCCCCGACTCTCTCTCTCTCTCTCTCTATATATATATATATATATCTCTCTCTCTTTCTATGCCACTGTCTGCCCTGCCTCTGGTTGGGTCATTGTCATTGCACGGGATTCGGTTTTGGGTTATACACGTCGTCGTCGTCGTCGTCGTTGTTGTTGTTGTTGTTGTTGTTGTTGTTGCTGGGCCGCGACGCTTGCGGGTCAGTCGAGCGCATAGAAGTGTCCATCAAGTGTTTGCTTCTTATCTGACCTCGCCTAGCGCAAGAGTAGGGGCGGGGACGAGGCGTAGCCCGCTGAAGTGGATTGGGCTGTTCGACCGGGTAGGCTTACCTGCTGATAACAGCTTTGGCGGCATCTGGTTAGCTGCTTGCTGCCAAACGGCGTCGCTGCTGCCGACAGCGATCCCTGCTCGGCCTGCAGCTGAGCGGCAGCATCCGTGTCCGTATTCGCATTCGCCGCGCCAGTTGCAGTCGACGACAGCAGCAGCAGCAACGGCAGCAGCGGCAGCAGCGTTGCAAGTGCTTGAAACATGCTTCCTTCTTTTCGGCTTCTCCTGCTTCGCTGCTTCTTAGGGGCGTGCGCGCGCGCCTGTGTGTGTGTGTGTCTGTCTGTGTGCACTGTGGGCGTGGGCGTGGGCGTGGGGCGTACACAGATTGATTAATTGATTGATTCTGTTTGTTTATTTTCGTATCAAATAACGTGCTAGTTCTTCTTGTTGTTGTTGTTGTTGGACCTGCTGTTTGCATAGGCCCTTAATACGCGTTGACTGCGTCGATGACAGCGCGACGCTGACGCAGCGACGTCGACTGCATTTAGTGTGGCAGCGCTGCCGGCAGCGCATTAAGCATATTTACTGTTTGTTTTCGCGTTGTACTTATTGTTGCTGTTCTTTTTGGCACTCTTTGTGCGGCTGCTTCTGCTTCTCTTTCTGCTTCTGCTTCTGTTTCTGTTTCAGTTTCAGTTGTTGTTGCTAATTGCTGTCGCTGACAACAATAACAAAGGAAAGCAGCGCGGCGCGCTACACATGCGGTGTAACGGAATGCTGCAAAAACTAACTGTATGTTGTGTGTGTGTGTGTGTGGGGGGGGAGCAACGCTTGTCGGTAACACAGGCAAAACACACACACACGTGGTGAGGGCGGCGGGGCAGGCAACACTGAAGTTTCAGAGTTTCCAGGCGACGAGGCGAGGCGCGAGGCGCGAGGCGCGGCAGTTTCTTTCGTTCTCTGCTTTGGCTTCACTTATTGGTTAGTCCCGCTCCGAGACTGTGTGTTTGCAATGACAATGGCGACAGAACACGGCCCTGACTCCGGCGTGTCTTCTGCGCACCTTGTTTGAGTTTTTTATTTAAGCTGTGTGCTCAGGTAACTTGGCACTGGCACTGGCACTGGCACTGACACCATAACAAAAACGAAATAAACACAAACAAACAACGCACGACAACAATAAATAAAACGTGCACACACAACAAGAGCAGCAGCAGCAGCGGCGACGGCAGCGACTAAGAGACTGCGACGCGACGGCAACGGCAACGGCAACGGCAACGACTACGACAACGTCGACAGTGACAATGACAGAGGGCGAAGGCGAAAACACGAACCAACGTCGTCGAGGATAAATGCTGCACTAACGGAAAACGAAAACTGAACCAGAACCAGGCAAGGCAAGGCAGGCAGGCAGCAGCAGCAGCAGCAGCGCGAGATAACACACAAGTACACACACACACACACACGCGCGCACCCGGACACAAACAGAGCACGGACGCAAACACTCGCCCATTGAAACGAACGTGACGAGCGCAGAGCAACACGAGCAGTGCAAAGCAAAGGGCTGATAATTTTTATAGCTAAATAAACTGCCAGAAAATAGCTGCTTTTCTAAAGCTAAGCACAAGCAAGCAAAACACACAGAAAAACAATACTTATCTGTTATTAGTGTTTATTTAAAATATTTACAGAAATTAAAATAATTGTACATTGCTTATATATTTTTTATTTATTGGTTTGCTTTAATTATCTAGAATTTGTTTATTAGCTAACAATTAACACCATAAACTATTTTTTTATGGCAGTATATATTTGATTTTCTTATCAATTTATTTGTTTGCATTAATTTTATATATTAGTTACTCCTTAGCCTTTTACCGCCAAAATGTTCGACAAGGCCGCCGCAGTAGTTTGCAACACTGTGCGCACACACTTAAAAGGGGCGTCAGTCGGTGGTTGTTGTTCGATCACGAGTTCCAACATCGAACGCAAGCATGTTCGCTGTTCGCATTCAAATTGCATTCGTGATGAGCGCGTGCTGCCATGCACGCACAGCACGAGCACGCAGCAATGCAAAATAATCGAAATCAATTGCAATTGCTTGATTTGCCCATGTATCGATTAGCATGCAAAAAAATACTAAATAAAAAATACTCAATCAAATTTAAATAGTAGTGTTGACCAGTCGATAACACATTACAAATATCGTGCGTGCGGCTGCCATCTCCAAATTGCATGACACGACAAAACTGTTGGAGTTGGAAGAAGTTGAAAAAGTTGCCCAGCGGCCGTGTTGGAGTCACGGAGTCTGTGTGCGTCTCGCTGCCGGTGTCGCTGCTGCCGATGCTGCTGTGGTGGTTGCTTCGCGCAGCTCTCGGGTTGCTGCTTGACTTTGATGCCCGACGTCGACGTCGACGGCAACGATAGGGTGGCAAACAGAATGCTCTAAGGCTTTGGCTATGGATTTGGCTTTGGCCAAGGCTTTGACTCGGGTGGTGGCCCCTTTGCGCTCACTCGCTCGCATGCAGATGAATCAAAGCAGCCGCTGATTATAGCAACAATATGGAAATGCCGCTACTCCCTCCCGTACCACCCCCCCCCCACAACCCTCCTATATCTAACGCTCGCTTGCTTGTGCTGCCTCGGGTTATATAGGGGCATTGTTTATTTATAGCTGCCCTGCACATGTGAACGACTGTGTGTGTGTGAGTGCACATGTGTGTGTGTGTGTTTGGTTTTTATAACTTCCATTTGCCAAAGCATAGTAAATTCTTTCAAAGCGTGTACTACATTTATTATTTAAGCCACGCTCAGCCCGCTCCCGCGCGCTCTCTCTCTCTCTCTGTCTCTCTCTCTCTCTCTCTCTCTGCCGCTCTCTTGGCTCTCAGCTTTATATTGCGCATTGTTCTAGCGCCCGTTTGTGTCTGTCTGTCTGTCTGTCTTTCTGTCGGCCTGCTGGTGTATTAGCCAGCGCTACTCCCCCTGCCTGCGCCCCTTTTTACTACCCCCCCATCCCCTTCGCTCTTCCCCACCTCCGCTGCTCCCCTGGCCGGCAACAATATCGGCAGCAGCAGCAGCGCCTGCTTTATTTGCATATTTTGACTTTTATGCGGCAAAAATATTACTTGCTGCGCTGCTGCCAGCAAACAAACAGCTCCTCCAGCCCAACCCCCCCCCTTCCCCCTGCGCAGGGTCACCCTACCCAAAGCAGGGCAACGTTAATAAAGCGGCCGAAGCACAGCGAAGCAGAAGTAGCAGAAGAGGAGCAGCAGCAGCATAAAAAAACATAAAACAAAAATACGAAAAAAAAAAAACGAAGCGAACGCCAAAAATTAAGGCAGAAAACTTTTTTCCATTTGCTCTCGTCGTACCACCATACCCCCCCCCAAACCCTTCCCCTTCCCCGCTGCCCCGCGTTATATACATAAGTCGTCTGCAAAGTTTGGAATTTCGGGTCTGGCTTATAACTCTATTGCAACATGTTGCATGCTTGCAAATGTAGCAGCAAAACAAAAAGCACAGGCCGAGCAAAAGGGAACAGCAAAACACATAGATCAGTTATCTAGGCATGGAATGCCGTTACGTTGCCGTGCCCGGCCCTCTAAGACCACCTCCCCCCCTCCTCCTACCCTGCGCCTCGAAATAATTCATAATAATGCAATTTGTTTTGCAACCTTTTTTCTTCGCTCTTTGCTTCTTTGCCTGCTGCTTTCTTCCTTTGCCGCTGTGTTTGTGTGTGTGTGTGTGTGCTAAATAACTGTAATTATGATTGCGCTGTGCTACACGCGGCATATATCAAAATTAATCCCGCACAGCGCTACAGCAAAACTTTTGCCACGCCTCCCCCCACTCCCCAACTGGGCTGCATTAGTTGCTGCACACACACGCAAGTTGCCACAGCCCGCAACGGCAGCGGCAGCGGCAGCGGCAACTGCAACTTGAAAGTCGCAAATTTTTTCTCCTCTTTCCTGTGCCCAAAAAAAAAAAAAAAACTCGGAACCACTTGGGGAACCACTCTCGAACCACTTCAAATGACACAAACATAATGTATAAATTTCAAATTAGTCGCCTCTCGCACATTCGCACCCCCACCCCACCCCCCGCCGCTTTCACACACTGCACATATGCCGCATGGTCCAGCAAAAGTTACGGAATGGAATGGAAAAGAAACATGAAAAAAAAAATATTAACTATATACGAAACAGCTTGGGGCTAGCTACGACTGGCAGCTACCCTGCAGTGTAGTACTCAAAACCAATTTTTATCGATTCATTGATCGTGTTCTTGCACTATCGATTGTTTTCGAAAATTGAGCATTTTGAGCACTAGTAAAAAAAAATTAAACAATTGGGCAACAATTATAAAATGTTAACAAAAATGAAAAATTCGATGCCATCGATACTATCGATAAATTTGATCATCGAAAGATTTTGCTTAGAATCTTAAAAAACGAAACAGCTTTGTCTATTTGTCGATTGGCAAATACCCTGCAGATTTGTGCGACAACAAACAATTATAACATTTTTGGAAAATTTTAATTTTTCAATACATTAATAGTTTTTTTTTGCACTATCGATTGTTTTCTAAGATTTATCTGCACTGCTAAAAAATAATTTAAGTAATTAATTAATTAATTAATGGTATCGAATTTGATCAAAGTCAGATTTTGTTTAGAATCTTATAAGCGACACTGCTTTGGCTTCGACTGACAAATACCCTGCAGAGCAGTGCTGCTACTAAAAGTACAAATAACTTTGCTTGAATAAGCTTTTCGTTAAGTTGATCATTTTCTCAGACTATTTGCTCTTAAACTCATGGATTGTGTATTTATCACAAAATTAAAGTTTAGCTTTGCTTAGAAATTTGTTAAAATCAAAATTAATTTTGATTATTAGAGAAACAAAAATTAATTAATCTTTATCGTAACCTATTTATTCATGCTAGGATTTCATGGATACTGAGCATCGTACACCTGCTAAACTAAACTAGCATATCAGCTATACCCCCTTCTTTTTTTCGTTTTTCGCCCGAGGCGGGCGTGGCACTTCAGATATGAAATAAGCACGAGTTGCCTGAATTATGCCTGAAGCTGCATGCCAAATTTCATAACTCTGGCTCCAACAATAGCAGAGATCTGGGCATTAATATAGTAGATACACTGCCCGAGGGTTGGATTGTAGGGCCAGCGTTGTGTGTATATGATTTGTGTAATACTCTATAATAAAAAGCGTATACCAACGCGCTGGCCATAAGTTTCTTCTTTTTTTCTGTTTTTTTTTTTTTTAGGTGCAGGACATAAAAACCCCAACAGCAGAGGGGAAAGTGGGAAGGGGACGGGCGTTTGGTTAAAAAAAAAAATAAGTCGAGAAGCAGCTTTGAAATTTATGCGCCCATGGCGAGCCATTTTGCCAGTGTGCGAAAGTTTTTCAAACAAAATTCCATTTTGCGGCCACCGCAATTGACTTTGTCGTTGCGGAAGAGCAGCAGCACCCGCAGCAACCACTCAACCGGCCCGCACAACGCACACACCGCACAGCCCACTCTCTCTCTCTCTCTCTCTCTCTCCCACTACCACTCTGTGTGTGTATGAGGGGGATGCTGTGCGGGCCTGTCGTACTTATTAAAAGCCGTTTTACACTAATACTAATTCATGCTAAGCCGTTTTTGCCGTTTGTTTTTAGTTTGATTTACGCAGCAGGCGGGCGGGCAGACGGGTAGGCGGGCAGGGGCAGGCAACGGGGCCAAGCTAAAGCCGTTGCCGGAGCTGAAATCAGCTGCAGCTTGGCTGCTCCCATTGAGCGCTTCCGGCGCGCCACGCAAATTCTGCCTCGAGTGATAAGTAGAAATGACGCACAATGAGCACATCCGGCGCGCGGCAGTCGGGTGGGCAGAGGGGGCGCGGTATGGCTATAGGGGTAGGGTTAGTACACGAGAGCTAAACAATTGCAGCGCGGCCCATTAAGAAATTTCGAATTCCTCAAAATTAGCAGAAGATCGTGAAAGGCAAAAAAAAAAAAAAAAAAAAAGCGAGAGAAAAAATCGAGGGAAAAATATAAAGAAAAGCCGAAAACTCTACAGAATAATTAATGGAATTTTTGAACTTTTGGTGCAAATGCCGAAAGTCTGCTAAGAGGAAGGAAAAAAGAGGCAAAGAATAGGTAGATAGTGGGGTAGGGAGACGACGAAACACGGCATTCATTTCATTTCATTGATGGAGTCCGTAATGGACGAACGGCAAATGGGGATGGAGAATTGGGGCTGGGCAGATGAAGATGAGAATGAGAATGGCAATGGTGATGGCAATGGCGATGGCTCTGGACAACTGCGGGCTCTTAAGAGCGTAGTGGAGGGAGGGAGGGTGGTCTGGGAGGGGAACTGCTTGCCACATGGGGGCTTTGCAAATAAATTTGTCGTCGTTCGCAGTTTGAATTTAGCCCGAAATAGAGCAATTTGCATTATTCGCATTCGGAGGAGATTTTGCTTAATGAATTGCGCGCAGCTTGCCAAGAAATTCTCCCGCTTCTCTCGTTTGCGGGTGGGGGAGGGGGGGTAGCGGGTAGGGCTGAGGGCTGAGGGCAGGGCGAGAGATAAGTGAAAAGAACGCACAGCGAGGAGTGCAACAAAGCAAGTCGCGATTATGAGCAAAACGAAACGTGAATGTTCTTTTGCTCAAACTGATGAGAAATGGTTGCAGATCGAATATAATATATAGATAGATAGATGGATAGATGGATAGATGGATAGATGGATAGATAGATAGATTGATAGATAGATAGATAGATAGATAGACGGATAGATAGATAAATAGATAGATAGATAGATAGATAGATGGATAGATAGATAGATAGATAGATAGATGGATGGATAGATAGATGGATATCTAGATGGATAATTAGATAGATGAATAGATAGATAGATAAATAAATAAAGATATATATATATATATATATAGATTTGTAGATAAAGGAATAGTATACTGCATAGTAATAGAATAACATAATAAGATTCAAAAGAGATATAGAACAGTTTTTATTAAAAATATTTAAATATAAACAATTCCTCACTGATCTAGCAACAATTTATTTCGATATAATATTTTATAATTTAATCATAAATATGAAACATATTATAAAAGATCAAATATCATATTATAATGAAAAATAAAACAGTTCTAATACCATATATAATATAATACCTAACCAATATAGCAAAACGATTTATATAGATACATATATATAATATAATGGGATTCGAAATTCACTTTATAATGAAATACAGAACAGATCTAATAAATACATAAATATATAACTAATAGATTTATTGACTGATAATAGCATGTATATAGCATATTCTTTTAAGATCTAAGATGAACTAAGGGATAAATAAATACAAAAAAAAACAAGTCGGAAAGGCTACAGTCGAGCTGACTCGACTGTGATATACCCACAATCTTCGGAAAACACGTGCCAAATGTGAACAATGCGTTCTGCTTTTATTTCTTTCTGTCTCTAATTTGTTTTGCCTATGCAAGTTCCACTCGATTCTTATTGGATGTTGCCCATTGCTTTTATTACTTTGCAGTTATAAATTATATATGTTGCTGCTCAATGTCTCTTTCGATTCTAAGTGGCTTTAAATATACTAAAAATGTATTTTGAATTTTGTAACACACCATAAAATAAAAAAAATATAAGATACAAAAAAATAAATATAATTCGCCGCGGCACCCAGGAGTTGAACCGACCTCTCGCTTAACAGTCAACTACCATCACCACTGACCACTGCATTTCTAACGCAATGGCCAATAAAATTGCACTATGAATATTTTCGGTGCACATCATTAAAAAAAAAGTTGCCACATAATTTAAAAAAAAAGTTGCCACATAATTAAAAAAGCTGCTGGTTTGAACTCGGTACTAACATTAAAAAACCGACACAGGCACATGGCCACAAGGCAATACTATTTCTTGAATATCTTCCTTATTTATCGGCCGATCTTATTGAAACTTTCGCAACACGCCCGGATGGTGGTTTTTATCACATGGATAAAAAAGAATGCTGTAGAGCTATATTTGCAGCTATTATCGATTTATTATCGATTTTTGGGGGCGGATGGAGGCGTGGCAAAATCCAAAATAAACTTGATCTGCGGGCATAATTAACACATATTGTCTCCAAATTTGGTAGCTCTAGCTCTTATAATAGCTGAGATCTAGGTTTTCATACGGACAGACAGACGGACAGACGGACAGACGACACGGACAGACGGACAACGGACAACGGACAGACGGACAGACGGACATGGCTATATCGACTCGGCTGTTCATGCTGATTCAGAATATATATACTTTATGGGGTCGGAGATGTCTCCTTCTGCCTGTTACAAACATTTTCGGTTGGCACAAAGTTATAATACCCTTATACTCTTCGAGTAGCGGGTATAAACACTTAGGTATATAGTATAGATATATACAAATATTGTCAAGATTGTCGAATAAATAGTATATAATAAAGTCGAAATACATAAGATAAGCTGTTAACTCTTACTTCGGCAAGCTTTGTAGAATTATAATCGCATACTTCAAGTAAAGAAACTCGAATACATAATATAAAAATAAATGTAAAATAATTCTACACTGATAATTCCAATTCTTAATTCATATGTTGTGTATATATTTATAAATATCCGGGGTTGATAAAACAAAGGCGATAAGAACCCGTAAATATTAATTGACGCAATTTAATGTGTTGACTGAGTGTGATAATACAGTCGAGTAATTATTTCTTCTGAAGTAATTGTTGTTGTTTTTTTTTTTTCAAATAATTTATATGTATTTTGATTCAAAAAGTGTTCTACGGAATGCGGGAGAAAAATTCAAACATGTCGGTAAGGCTACAGTCGAGCGCGCCCGACCGTTATACATCAAAATAAGTGCAAATTACCAATCGATCTGAACTTTGAAATAATCTTAATCTGCTTATGATATGCAGGAACCCTTATGCCAAATGTGGTGTCTCTAGCTCTTATAATAGATCTATGTGTTCACACAGACAGCAGACGGACGGATAGACAGCCACGCCTCCATATGCCTATTACACTATTTATATACAAATATGTGAATACGAGAATATAAAAATATGTGATTTAAGTTGTACCTGGCTGTATTAGATATAGAGTTTAGGTAACTACATAATATACTATATAAAATCCGTAATTTTGCCCATATTTGATGTGCGATATGCGTATACGTTATAGTAGTTCGATCGGTCTCTTAATGAGTTGCATGTGCACCAAATTTAATTAGGATAGCATGAAAACTCTGGAACTAGTTTGCGTTCGTACAGACTCTACACATTTAAGCACTTTACATTTGTTGTATTTTATTTTTTAGAAATATATGTATTGAATTATATATGGATAATATTGTATTGCTCAGAGTAATATTGTATTATTTTATATTAGACAGTTAAATTAGCTTGTATACAGGTATATTATATTTTATAGAGATATAAGTATGGAATTATATATATATATATATTATATATATATTATATATTGTATAATTTAGATTATTATATTAGACAGTTATACTAGCTTATGTAGAGTTCCATTATATTATATAGGGTTTTATTCTTTTATACAGGGTTATATTTTATTCTACAGAGTTACATTATAATAAAGATTTACATTATATATACTATAGTTTTTTATCATATTATATAGAGCTATAATACATGATATAGAGTTTTGTATATGTTCGATTTGACGAAAAACCATTCTGCACGAGAAAGTCAACACGCCCAGCCACATGTGCAGGGTACACACGAATGCCCTGCTGCCCTGCTGCCCGCTCCCCGCACCCCCGCTGTCTGCCACTTAGTCTAAAACACATTAAGGCGACACATATCGCGACAGATCCGTGGTCGATGGCGATGCCGATTTCGGATCTAAAGGGGTGTCGCTAGCACCGTGTCTTCCCGCTGTCTGCAGCGTAATCGGAATGTGTTCATCTGTCTGCCCGAGCAGCCCCAAGTGACGCCCTGCCTGCCTGCCTGCGCTCCCGTCTGACTCCGACTCCGCGTTGTCTCATCTGCATCTGCTTCGGGCTGCTTCGGGCTGCTGCTGCTGCTGCTCATTCGTAATGTTAATGCAAAATAGCATTTGCATTCATAGCGAGTTGTTGGCATGACATTGCTATAGTACCCTCCCCTCATCCGCCCGCAACGCCACACACTACCCTCTCCCCAGCCCGCTGGCCATAGTCACCGCAGATCTGGTCCAACAGCTGTGCTGATTCGCAATTTTTCGTTGTCAAAAAATGGCCCATAACTCATGTCACCGTTGTGTTCATTAAATGTGAACCGACTGCGACTACGACTGCTCCTTCTGCTGCTGCTACCCACCCATGTCCCTGAGTCCTGTGTGATTCGACTGCCTTCCGCTTTACATTTTATTGTCAATGTGCGCATATGGTCAGCTCATTGTGCAGTCGCTTATATTGCCATTATCATCATCATGTTGCGATTAATACCCCATCCCATTTCGCACCAGCCCGGCCCATCATATCGCCCTCCCTTTTCGTACGTGCTACATCCATCTATCACAGCGCACGTTGCCAACATCCGAGAACCTTTTGGCGGGAGGGTGGAGAGCGCGAAATTGTTTTGGGACGACGACGAACAAGGGTTTCCGCATACACCTAACATACTCGCACATCTATCTATATATATACAAATATATCTTGCTGTCTGTGTCTATGTGTCTGTGTGTGTGTACGTGGTCTGTGTTTGCTGAGGGTGCTTGGCAAGTCCCTCGGCTCGAGAAGGTATTAACGCATCGCTCAAGTGCAGCGACTTCATTAAAAATGTCGCTGGCATATCAATTAGATTGGACAAGAACATGAGCAGTAAAACCGCCCACAGGAGAATAACGGTATCTTGCACTGGGGTGAAATTACATGAATTTACAGACAGAAACACCGACGCAGCCACCGACACAGCCAGAGCAATGCGGAGGATGTGCGGTGTGCAGTCATCGGATTAGCTGGTATCAGATTAAATATTTATGGCAATTTGTTACATTCAATGCTGAAAAGTTTCACGAACCTGACAGATGCAGCTTTGATTTAATGAATTGTACATTTCGCCTTGAACTTATGCCCCCTAAAGTATTTCGAACAAATCAAAGTCAAAATCTAAAATGAGTATTTTCAAGGGATTACCCGAGAAAAAAAAAAAACCAATCTATTTCCTATATCCTTCCTTACACATTATTCAATTAACGTTTTACGCTAAAAATTTGTTCATTGAATTCCATCTTTAGTTCATTAAAATATATACATATTCGCGCATTTAAGCCATTGATTAGTTTGGCGCCAAGCGCGCTATCGAAACAAATCACACAGCAACCATGTTTAAATTGAATTTACCGCCTGTTATCGATAGCAGTATCGATTTGCAACACGACAAATCAATGACGTGCAATTTAAAGCCAGCGCCAATTACCGATAACACTTAACCAGTTTATGACATTGCGATATTCATCGATTGGCGCTAGCCAACACTGTGCAATTTATAATGAGTGGCATCACCAGCACTTTTCTTCATTTCTGGTTTCTGTTGTTTTGGGCATGCAAACATTATTTAATGACAAGTGTGAAAACAAAAAAGTTTGTGTTCTTCCTAACCAATTTAACTTTAAGCCTCTTGTAAGTGAGCTACCTATTCAATAGCACTGTAAGTAAGAGATATTAAGCAACGCGCTCGTCGCGGGAGCGGCGTTCGCAGCGACGTTGACGTTTTGCTGCGACCACCAACAAAACAAAAAAAGAAAAGAGTTACAAAAAAAAATAAAGCAAAAGGCAACACGCTGCTACTGTCGTAAATTTGTTTCTCGCATTGAGTGTGAGTGTATTTGTATTTAATTGTGTGTAGATTTGTGTGCGCGTTCGTGCGCCTTTTTCACTGTTTCTTGTCGGTGGTGTCAATTCAGTGCATACATATTGTCCGGGAACATAGTGTGACCAAACCGAAGGCGAAACTAACGAAGCGACGATCAGGTAATTTGACAAAAAGATAATTTTTATATTTTAATTAAAGATGGGCGCATGTCGAATTTTTGCTATGCATTCATCGGCTTGTGTCGTGTCCTTGTACGAGCCGATGAATGAGTACATATCAATAATCATCGTTGTTTCGATGCTAATCGATGAATAAGTGAAATACGATAATATTAACGGCAGCCATATTTAAATTTCGCTTTAATTTGTTCGCACCTTCCTCCTTGTTGCAATCTCGTGTCACGACACTCGCCCATCTTAGGATCAATGATTGTCGAGACCAATGTGTAGGTTTTTTTTTCAGATCCGAAATACTCGAGCAAAATGAGTTTCCTAGCAGGCGAGCCAGTACCGCCTGGTTTCGAAGACGAAATGGCTCGCACCGCTGTCATACAAAAACAAATCAAGGGATTCAAAGGTGGCCCACTAATTGGCACCGAGTACGTGGTGGAATTGCATGACGATGGTCAGGGGCGGCCCGAATATTTTTGCGTGCTATGCAACACTTGCAGCGATTATCGTTCGATATTTAGCCATTGGACATCCGTGCCGCATCGCACCAATTATCTGAAGACCCATTTCCAGAAGGCGTTCGAGCTGTTGCAACAGTTGCGCCGCTCGTCGACCAATTCGAATGATCTTGTGCTCGGTGCAACCAACAAACTGGTGCTACATATCGAGCAGCATTTCGGACGTAGTGTACAAATTTTGGCCGTTCCTGCCGATTATTTTCGTCGTTTTCGTACAAAAATCTGTTCACAGGTTCGCGATAAATTTCATTTCGATGAATGTGCCGGTCCCGATTTTCTGGATGAAGTGCGCAAGTTTGTTGGCAACCCGAAGCCGAACTCGAATGCCAACGATGGTCAGTTAGATTCGACGACCATTACGCTGGACGCGATTTCAAGTGACGACGATAATGATAATGATAATGATGTTAGTTTCGCGCCGGCGGTGCCATCGCAACTCAAACAGCAATCGCCGCTGGCCAGCGCGTCGAAGAAGTTATGCAAAAAGCCGGAGGAACAACAGCCGGCATATCGTGCCGTCAATCGTTCGCCGCCCGTGCCCGAGATGTCTGCGAAGGCTTCGTCGCCGGCAGTTGCCAAACAGTTGCCCACACCCAAGGAGCTATCGATGCAGGCATCGCACATTGCCCAGGAGCGTTACAAGTGGGAGAAGTTTCGTTGCATGTTGGAGCTGCAGCTGAAACAGTTGCGCGACGAGACCGAACAGTACGAAGCGAATCCGGAGAAGCATCCGGACTACTCGGAGGAATGGAAACAATTCTGGAATCGACGCTACAAGCAGCTGCAGGAGGAGAAGAAATGCGATCCGAATAGCTATGACTATAAGCCGGAATGGATTAGCTACTGGAAGGATCGACGTGTCGAGCTTTTTAATATTGCTGTGAATAAGATCAAAACGGATCTGAAGGAGAAGTTTAAACTTGACGACGAGGACGAAGAGAGTACCAAGGAACTGATGGAACGCTATAAGATACGTGTGAATAGTCCCAAGGACCCGAGGCAGGCGAATACCAATGCCGGCGGCACTGTACGCCGCCACAAGGCCAACTATCGTGGTCCAAACAGTCGCACGGGCAACGGTTCCATTGCCAATGATGCTATCATCGATATAAGCGATGATGAAAGTCAGCCACCGGCAGCACCATCAGCACATCGTCCCAATCGTCGTCCTCCCTATGGGCGCTCAATGTCGCGTTCCCTGTCGCCACCCAAACGGGTAAGGCCACAGTCGTCGCGTCTGGGACGACGCTCGTTGAGTCGCTCGCCATTGCAACAACGACGTCGCACAGCTCGATCCCGTTCCCGATCACGTTCATCGCATCGACGCAGCTCACGCTCGCCCTTCAATCGTCGCGATAGATCGCACAATTCGCGCAGTCGCGATGAGTATGGTGAGCGCGATAGGGATCGAGAGCGTGGACGAGATCGTGAACGTGATCGGGAACGGGAACGCGATCGCGAACGTGATCGGGATCGTGATCGCGAACGAAGCAACAGCGATTACTATAGAGAACGCGTTCGAGGCGACAGCTACACACGTCCAGCACGCACCTACGAGCCCATGATGGAAACATTTCGTGTGCTCGACTCACGTGTCTATCCGGAATATAGTCAACCTGGTCAACGTTCGGCATCACCGACAGGCACAGTGCTGTCGACAGCGGCCAAGGAGAGCATGGAACCGACGGTGGAACTGGAGCCCGACGGTCCATTGACTGTGGTCACTGTGTTGCGTATGCTTTCCGCTCTCGAGGATCATCTGGGCAGTCTAGGACCCAAAGCGCTGAACCTGCTGAGCAAAGCCCTGTCCATGGAAAAGATCAAACCGAATGCAGCCGATGATCTGCTACTCAACGAGGATAATTGTGTCTTCATGGAAACTGTCAAGGAGAAACTGAAGGGCATCCTGATTGCCGAAGTGCTCGATGATCCGCAAAAAGTGCGCGTTGTGAAAAAGTTAATCAGCAATATAGCCACGATCATCTTCCAGATAACCTCGAAAGGTAAGTCCAACACAATTTCGGCTATAAAGCGCAGCTCTCGACTTTTCAGATACTCTATAGATGTTATGGTTTTTGGGTAAGTATGTGGGCAAAGTCGATTATATATTTTTTTGGTACGGATTTCGCGAAAGTTTTACGCTTTTCTATATAATTTCAACGCGGTTCGTTTTGATCTTCGAGTGAGCAAATACTTTTTCTGATTCGGTAATGCAGAGACCCGAGATTAAGCATGATAATAAAATTGTATGTTACGAACAAAGTCTATCTCTCTCTCTCTCTCTTTGTACATATAAAACATATATATATATATATAATTTTTTTTTTAACAATCTATCAACAAAATAAAAGAAATTAATTATAGTTAATAATTTCCTAGGGGAATGTACTTCATTCCCTATATCGATTACTGCACTTGGCAAACCGAAACGGTTAACCGGTGTACCGATTCGTTGCGATACGTTGTGCATGGGTTCGATACGGTTTCGGGTTCGGGTTAAGGTTAGTTTAGTGCAAAAACAAAAAGGAAAAAGTGCTGAAAAACGAGAAATTAACAAAAAGAAAGAGAGCGAAGAAAGCGTAGATTCTCAGTTTCTCAAGTGTCCAGTCAAGTGCCTCAGATACGCATCCACTGCCGCATCTGTTCGCCCATATAAGTATGATCTGTATGTAGTATTATTATCATTGTTTTGATTTTCTTCAGCTTTATATTATCGATCTACGATAAATGAAGATAAAATTAATTAATTTCGATTTTGTGTTGCTCCTTCTTCCACTTCCTGCTCCCACACTACACTCACACCCACACACACACACACACGCATCGATTTCCTGCTCGTCCACCAGGTGCCAAGGAGTCGACACCCAGCGATGCGATCAAGAAAAAGGACTATCAGCTGCCCTTCGATCGCCAAATCGTTACATCGAAACTGGCCAGCGCGCTGATCATGAATGGGCTGGACGATCTGTGCACCGACGATATGAATCGTCTGGTGCACTTCTTCACGCTGCTGGTCAAGACGAATCATATGCGTAGCAACGGTCTGAGCTTTGCCGAAGTGTCCATACGTTTGGGACTGACGCAATCGTCGTCGACGGCGTCTAGCGAAGATCCGACCACCTCGGCCAGTATCAGTGGCAACGATCTGGACATTGATATTAGCGAACTGATGAAGGAGGTCGAGAATCATTTGGCCAAGGAGGCGGGCAACAGCAGCAACGATATGAATACCATCGGCAGCGATTCGAGCAACGGCATGGAATCATTAACCGATTCGGATCTGCAAACGTTGCTGCAGAATTTCAAATTTCTGTCCAACGAGGAGCAGGTGCATCTGATTGGGCATTTACGCAAGCTGGAGGTGCTCGAGCCGGCGCGTGTCGAACATTTGCGTAAATACGTGAACATTGCCGAGCTTAGCAGTGACGGTGAATCCTGCAGTGATTATCTATCACGTGTTGTGGCCATCACGCGACCGGGTGCAGGTGCCGGTGCTGGAACCGGCAGCACAGCTGCTGGTACTACCACGCGGCTTTCCGCCTCGGCAGCTGCGGTGCGTCGCAAGAGTTTCGAGCGGGAGAACGCGCTGCCCTCCAAACTGCAGCGGCGCAGCAATTTGCCGCCTCAACGCACCTCACCCACCTTCATGCTGGACGATGACGACGATGATGATTATAATTTCGATGATCTGGTCATCAAGGCCAACGACACCAATGGCCGCAAGACAAATACACCCTCGTCGACGCTAGCCGCTGGCATTGGCAACAATCCGACCATTGTGCCCATGCTATCCTCACCGAATGCCCTGACCTTTAAGCCGGCGGCGCCAAAGATATCGCTTAGGGACACCGAGAACATCATTGCCAATCTGATGGGCACGTTGACCAGCAACAGCAATCAGCAGGCATCGAATGCGGCCAGCAAGGCAGCACAGCAGCAGCATCAGCAGCAGGCGGGAGCACGTAATCTATCCAATCGCATGCAGCAGCAACAACAGCTGCAGCCACTGCGCCCGCCGCAGCAGCAGCAGCAGCAGAAGTACGGGCCAAATGGCAGTGTAGGCGGCGGCGCTGGTGTGACTAATAACTACTATAACTACGGCGCCGATCAGATGTCTGGCGGTAATTCAGTTGCCTATCCAGTTATGCCGCAGCAGCAGCCTCCGCCACAGCAATCCGCGCAGCCGGGTCCCTACGGCATGGGCAATTACAATGCCTACGGCGGTCGGGCCATGGGTCACGGCTATGGCGGTCCGATTAATCCTTGGGCCAGTGGACCGCCACAGCAAGGTTACGGCAATATGTCGGCGCAAAACTACATGCAGCCTCAGCAGCAGCAGCCGCCGCCGCCGTTGCCGCAGCAGCAGGCACAGTCGGCGGGGCACTACGGCAGCATGTACGGAGGACACCAATAGAGATCGCAACTTCCGACACAACGGCAGCATTCATATCATTGCCAACGTTATAATTAATCCGTAAACTTAAAAATCTGATGAATAAATGATGAAATACAAGATGATTTATGTTAAGCCGCGCGGTTAGTTCCAAGTTTGTTTTGGAATTCGGAATGAAAAGCTGCTTTTCTCTGTCTCTCTAGCTTTTCTTTTGTAATTATACAAATATAATTTTTTTTTTTTTGAATTTCCAGTTTGGTTTACCCATTGTACATAAGTTGAATTTAGATGCGTAACAATAAATTGTGGTATAAACAGAAAACAGAAAAAAAAATAAACTCGAGCCGTTTTTCATTTGCGGGCAACAACAGAAATAGACAGAAAGCCTGTCCTTCAGCTGCAGTAGGGCAATTTTAGAAAGTTAACCGGTTGCGTCTTCAAGATTTTCCCAATCTCCAGTTGCAGTAGCTCGTGCAGAGATTCTCCGCTGTGCTTGTAAATCCATTTGCCGGCGGCTCCGCTGCCGGACGGTGTCGTAGGCGACACCGACACGAAGTCAAATCGTTTGGGTCCACTTGTTGGCGAACTGAGCCAGATTTGTTTGTTCGGTGACTGTCGATTGATCACATAGGTGCCATGGGCTTGGCCCAAATTCACCGTTAATACGCCGTCCTGCAACGAAAAATTGGGATATTATCTCACATGATGTAACAATCGATTGAATTTCTTGTGGCGTGTACGTACACCATAGGCCACATCGGTGCCGTTTAGATCTGTGGCATTTTCGACAAGTTCATCGAAATAGTCGGATAGTCCGTCTAATGTTTCGGAGCACACGCGCTCGTAGGTGACGCTATCCAGGCAGGAATCGGTTTCGGTTTGGTTGCTGTAAAGTCTGTGGCATATTGCGTGCAGTTGTTGCTTTTGTTGTGCTAATTGGCTGCCTGGGCTATTGTTTGCCACCGCACACAAGTGAAAATGTGCCGACGCAGCTGCAACACGTTTATAGCTGCCATTGTTGATGCGAAAGATGCGTGCCGCACGTGAAAATGTACGAGCCGGGTTCATTGTTTTCTATTTGAGGCAAAACATTTGTTTTTGTACTGCTTGTGATTGGCGTTGCCAGCTAAGAGAATTGAAGAGTTGCCAGTCTGTCGGATGAAGAAACTCCGTAATCGAATGACACTACAATATTAACTATATTAACAATAAACATACTTATTAATTTTAAATAATTGCATTAAATATAAGAGCCAAATATACATATATTAAGTAAATTAAGTCTGGAATTTCATGATTACTTGAGTGTTGGAAAACGTGGCAAATATCGCACTGCCATTGTTGTGACGCGTTGCCTGCCATCTCTAATTTTCAGTATAGAGAAAAACCCATCAATGGCGTCCGCGTGAATTAACTTGATTTTTTTTTGTTTTTTTATCTAAAAGATACATCTAAATTGTGTTCGTACAAAAGAAACAGATATAAATTAAATACTCACATATATGTTAGTGAACATGGCGCTGCCGAGCAATTACAAGCAAATCGCCGTCGGAGCGTTAACGGGGCCGGTAACTCCGTTAGCCAGTGGCGGGGGTGCTGGCGGCGGCGGCGGTGGCGGCAGCAGCCGGTCTCGTTCATCTGGCGGCGGCGCTGGCGGCGATCGTAATAAGGATCAAACGCCAATATTTACGCACAGTAACTATGGCAATCCAGCGTTTACGCCACAGAAAGTGACCAAATCGTCGAGTAGCAAAAACCAAAACGAATCCCGACTGCCAAAACCACCGAAGCCGCCAGAGAAACCCATACTGCCATATATGCGTTACTCGAAACGTGTGTGGGACAGTGTGAAGGCACAGAATCCGGAACTAAAACTCTGGGAGCTGGGCAAAAAGATTGGCGCCATGTGGAAGCAGCTCAGCGAGGATGACAAAACCGAATATATTGACGAGTACGAGGCCGAGAAGCTGGAGTACGAGAAGGCATTGAAGGCATACCATCAGACGCCTGCCTATCAGGCATACATTTCGGCCAAATCCAAGGTCAAATCGGAGGTATCCGATGTGCATGAAACACCGTCACGCGGCGGCGGCAGCAAGAGCCAACACGAACGACGCATCGATATACAGCCTGCCGAGGATGAGGACGACGTTGACGAGGGCTACACAGCGAAGCATATGGCCTATGCACGCTACTTGCGCAATCATCGCCTGATCAACGAGATCTTCTCGGAGGCAGTTGTGCCCGATGTTCGGTCCGTGGTCACCACACAGCGTATGCAGGTACTCAAGCGTCAGGTTAGTTCGCTGACGATGCACCAGACCAAACTGGAGGCGGAACTGCAGCAAATGGAGGAGAAATTCGAGGCGAAAAAGCAGCGTATGCTCGAGTCGAGCGACGCGTTCCAGGAGGAGCTCAAGCGTCACTGCAAGCCTGCCGTCGACGAGGATACATTCCAAAAGATGGTGCATCGCATGTACGAGGACATAAAGCGCGATCGTCAACGCATCGAGGAGACGCCCAATCGCAAGGAGGAGCAGCCGCCGCCGACACAGCCACAACCACAACAGGCACAGCCGCAGCCGCCGACACCAACGCCCACATCGCAACCACCGCCAGCTGTGGTACCGGAGGTGAATTCAACGGCGAATGCAATCGGCGTGGTCGGACCCAAACCGGAACCAGTTAAGCCACCAGTGGCGCCCGCACCTGCGCCAGTGCATGAACTGGCCAGCAAAACGGATCCGGAACCCATGGATATTGAACCGCCACCAAAACCATCGGTGCCACCGCCGCCGCCGCCCGTAAAGCAGATACATGATAAACTGGATTTGCCTCCCGTGCTGTCGAGCAATGCGGCTGAGCCGGCCAAGGAACCGATAAAGAGCTCTCCGCCCGTACTGGTGACATCGGTGACTACGGTGCCTGCCAAAGCGATTACTCCGACTGCAACACCAGCGGCGACGCCACCGCCGGCGCCCACAAACAGCGAGCCTCCAGCCACAACGCCCACGCCACCGCTACAACAACAACCGCAGCAGCAGCCGCAACAGCAACCGCCGCCACCGCCTCAGCAGCAACAGCCACCACAACAGCAACAGCCGCAGCAGCCGCCGCCACAACAGGCGCAACCACAGACAGCAACGTCCGCAGCACCACCACAAATGCATCCACATGCGCATGTGCCGCCGCCGACGGCACCAGGAGCGCATCCGCATATGCCGCCACACATGGCGGCGGCGGCAGCGGCGCAGCAGCAGCAACAAGCACAACAGCAACCGCCTCCAGGCGGCATGCCCGGACTGCCGCCACCACCGCTGCCACACATGGGCTATGCCAACTACGGCGGCCCCGGGCCGGGCACACACTCGCATACGCACTACTATCAGCCCCAGTACGGACCGCACTCGCGGCCCCAGGCCTACTATCCGCATCTGCCGCCATATCAGTCCTACGCGCAGTTGCATTACGCTGCCCGGGAGCACGGTGGTGCTGGTGCGCCACCGGGTGCAGCCCAACAGCAGCAGCAGCAACCACAGCCGTCGCCACAGCAACAGCAGCAGCAACAACAACAACCGCAGCCACAGCAGCAGCAGCAGCCGCCACCACCAGGACCAGGACACATGCACGAAGCTGCAGCGGCGGCGGCAGCAGCGGCAGCTGCGGCGGCTGCAGCCGGCGGTGTCGTCTACGGAGCACAACAACAACAGCCACCGCAGCAGCCACAGACACAGCAGCCTCCACATGCGTTGCCACAGCAACAACCGCAGGCAACTGTGGTTCCGTCAGCGGTGGCGGCGGCGGCGACAGGCCCAGCTGGCGCAGGAGTACCACCAGTTCCATCAGGAGTAGCGCCGGCAGCAACAACTGGCCCAGTTCCGGCTTCAGCGCCCGCCGCTGGCGCCGGACCCGCTGCGCAACCAACGCCAACAGCAGCCGGCGATGGCGCGGCCAAGCACGAGGCCGATAAGCACGAAGCAGCAGACTAAGCGGGACAGCGGGACACTCCGCCCCGCCACCAGTATGAAACCTTTCGCGGATTGAACACGTTTGTGTGTGCGTTGTAAAATAGCTTCTACTACTACTACTACTGCACAGCGAACCTCAGAAGCGTCGTCATAAGCTACGCAAGGCAGAAACAAAACAGATAACAATAAGCAAAACAAAAACGGAAAAACATAAGATTAGATTTAGCTCAAAACTATTATACTATAAAACCATTTTTTTTATACAAATTTTATTTCAATTATTTTTCGTAAAGCTCACATATTATGATAATGATTTATATAGAGTACACTAATATTCATATGTGCGATTGGTAATAGATATTTCAAACAAATTGTATAATTAAACTGGCGCCTTGTGTTTTGCTTTCTCTGTGTGTGCAAATGGAAACTTTGAAAAAAGAAAAAAAACGGTGCAGCTGAGTACTTAGCTGCGCTTTGGTAAGTTTCCAACACTGACATCGTTATACCGGTACGGTCACACTGCGATTGAGCGTGCGTCAATTGTTTTGTTTTCGTTTCGTATCGTTTTCATTGGCCGAGCAAAGTGCATTTAATGCAATATCTGAGCTACAGCAGGTCGCTGCCCCATCGTTGGCAATTTGCTCGCCATTTATTAATCGTTGCCACCACAGCCGTTGTCACAAGCGGCTCAGCCTTTGCGACGACCACAACTTGCCCGTTACTAGCGTCCCAGCCTGCTGCATTCGTCACGAACAAGGAAAGTCGAAAAATGTGCGATAAGGCAGCTTGCGATGCACCCTACAGTGCCGGCACCAGTTCGGTAGCATTTGTCACCACGCCGGACAAGGAGTCGGCTAAGAAATTGGCTCACGGCATTATCGAACGCAAACTGGCCGCATGTGTGAATATTATTCCCAACATCGAGTCTATCTACATGTGGGAGAACCAGATAAACGAGGATAATGAGTATCTAATGATGATCAAGACTCGCAGCACTCGCATTGATGAGCTGAGCAAGTTTGTACGCGAGAATCATCCGTATAGTGTGGCTGAGGTTATATCGTTGCCGATAGAGTCGGGAAATTTACCATATCTCAACTGGATAACGCAAACTGTGCCGGAGAAAGTCGAGAGTAAAGACTAAGTTGTTATGTAACAGTAAAGCAATTATAAATAAACGGTAAAACTCATTAAGCTGTGATAAAAGTTTTTTGCGTTCGCCGCCGTTATTTGGCGTTGCCAGATCGACACGCAGATGAAGTATTTTTCAAGTGGCAACACAATGAACTGTGTTGTAAAACACAAACATGCTAAATGTTCAAGGCAAAATAAAGCTTTATACATTCTACATTTATTTAATTATATTAATAAGTTTACTGTGCTGAGCGCGCAACAAAAATTATAAGCCCTCGCAATTGTGTTTTTATCTATTACAACAATTAATGATATAAATACAAGTTATCGATAGTTGCGGCATGTTATCAGTTTTAGTATTTTCTCAAGTGCACCGATGGTATTTTATATAGTTTTGTATAGTTATTACCACCTCTATTGTGGAACGCGCATGAAACGTTTTACGGTAACAAAAGAAAACTCGATATTCGATCGTTTATAGCATGTCCGAAGATGATGCGGGCGTGCATCGCTTGGAGGGCACCACGGGACAGGAACAGCGTGGTGGCTTAGTGCTCAAGAAGGCCAAAGATGACCGATCTGGAGGTCGCAGCGGCGGCAGTTTCAAAGTTCCGCAGGGATCGCTGCTGGGACTGGACAAATTGGCAGCCAAACGGCGTGCCGAGAAGGAGCGCACCGAACGCTTAATGTCCTTCCAGGACAACGAATACGACGATGGTGGCACGCCCTCTAGCACGCCCACAACAACCGCGGCCAGCGAGTTTGCCTTCAAGAAACCGGATACCAAGAGTTTCGAGAAATTAAGCCGACAGCTGCGCGAGCACAAGGACGAGACACCGTCGCACACGGGTGGCGTCTCGGAGAAGGCGCGTGAACGACTACGCGAACACATTCAAAGGGATCGCGATCGCCACAAGGGCGCAGTGCGTGACACGACGCGCGATGGCTCAGCCTCGTATTCTGGCGACCAACGCGACCGGGCCAGGAACAGCGAAACGGAAAGGGACAGAGAGCGTGAGCGCGACAGGCAGCGACGCGGCGACGAACGTCGCAAACGAGCACGCGATCAAGACCGGCACAGAGAGGGCAAGCAACGAGATCGAGACAGAGAACGTGGTCGAGATCGGGATCGTTCCATGTCGGCACGCAGCGTGCATACACCACGAGAGCCGGGCACACCCGGTGGCGGTGCCGGCGGAGTGTCGAACAGCTCGTGGGATGATGACGATGCCGAGAGTGGCGCACGTAAATCCGATTGGGATTTCCCAACGCCTCGCGGTGCTGGCTCCGGCTACGGCACCGGTTCCAGCGACTGGTCCGAGCGAAGCAGCAGCAGTCGCAGCCGCAGTCAGAGTCGCGGTCACAGCCGAAGATCGGCGAACAATGCGGATGACACGGCGCGTGTGACGCCGGCGCATCGCTATAATCAATGGGCACACGATCGTAAACGCAGCGGTGCCACGCCCTGGACCGGCGATGCCGAATCGCGTGACCTGTGGGAGGAGGAGCAGCGTCGTCTCGACCGCGAATGGTACAACATAGACGAGGGCTACGACGACGAGAACAATCCGTTTGGCGGCACCAATGCCGAGTACTTTCGCCGTCGCGAGGAGCAGCTCGAGCAGAAGCGCAAGAAACGCATCAGCGCGCAGCAGCGTCAGAATAATCGCGACAACGAGCTGTGGGAACGCAATCGCATGCTTACCTCCGGCGTGGTCACGTCGATCAATGTGAGCGACGATTTCGACGAGGAGGCACTGGAACGTGTGCATCTGCTGGTGCATCATATAGTGCCGCCATTTCTCGATGGTCGCATTGTGTTCACCAAGCAGCCGGAACCGGTTGTGCCCGTCAAGGATCCCACCTCGGACATGGCACTGCTGGCGCGCAAGGGCAGCGCTCTGGTGCGAACCTATCGCGAGCAGAAGGAACGTCGCAAGGCGCAGAAGAAACACTGGGAGCTGGGCGGCACCAAACTGGGCAACATAATGGGCGTACAGCGGCCACAGGATGAGGACGATGCCAAATTCGATAGGGACAACGATACCGCCGATTATCGCAAGGATCAGAAATTCGCCGATCATATGCGCGACATGGGCGACACCAAGACGGGCGGCAAATCCGAATTCTCTCGCAAGAAAACCATTGGCGAGCAGCGACGTTTTCTGCCCGTCTTCGCCTCCCGCCAGGAACTGCTCAATGTCATACGCGAGAACTCCGTAGTTATTATCATCGGCGAGACGGGCAGCGGCAAAACAACGCAGTTGACGCAGTATCTACACGAGGATGGCTACAGCATGCGCGGCATGATCGGTTGCACGCAGCCGCGTCGTGTGGCCGCCATGTCGGTGGCCAAACGCGTTTCCGACGAGATGGACACGCAACTGGGTGGGTAAAATGCGCGAGCTGCTTGGCTCGAAATAGAAAGAGACGCAGCTTGCAAACAGTCGCTATCGTCAGTTCGTGTACCAAGTCAAATTCAGTTTCTTTTCATATAATTTCGATATATAACTAATACTTTTCCATACCCTTCTTTTTTGTAGGCGAAGATGTCGGCTATGCCATACGTTTTGAGGACTGCACGTCGGAGCGCACGGTCATCAAGTACATGACCGATGGTATTCTGCTGCGCGAGAGTTTGCGCGATCCCGATCTTGATAGCTATGCGGCCATTATTATGGACGAGGCGCACGAGCGTTCGCTCTCCACGGATGTGCTCTTCGGACTGCTGCGCGAGGTGAGTTTCAGTACCAGCCACCCCCCCCCCCCCAACCTTATTTAAAAGTCTGTTTTGGGTTTTTTATTGTTGTCCGTTTATAAACATTTAATAATATCCAAATATAAAGCATTTCACAAACGTTTCATATCGTAATTTCACATTGCCAAATGTATATCGTAGATTTGATATATATGTATGTATATGGCATACATATGTATATAAATATGTATACTATAAATTGCTTAGAAAACTAAAACAAAAAATACATGTGTGTCGTGTGTGTGTGCAAAAATGAATGCCTTAATGTGTGTGTGTGTGTGTGTGTACGATCTATTGCGTTGCACGTCAGCTGTGCTCCGTCGTGTTGGGTATATATTGATGCTGGTGTGGTGAGTTTCCTCTCGTATGTACAAAACTTTTGAGTGCCGCGCACAAAAGTATGCTGCAAAAAGTATGCATGCAACTTGTGCGCCGCCATTTTGATTTTCTTTTCTTTTTTGTTGTTTTCCTCTTGGGTTTTTCTTTCTATTTTTTGTTTTTTGTTTATTTGTTGCAATCGCTTACATATTAACGTTGATTTGTATGTATATCTATATAAAGATTTAGACTGAGCTTATAGCAAGTGAAAAAATGAACAAAAAACGTTGCCTGCGCATATTATATTTATTTCTATTACAACATAATGATATAATATACTTGGTATATATATTATACACATATAATAATTATGATAATACACAATAATCGTAGCAGTAGTAGTAATCATAATAATATAATAATAATAATAATAAAAAAAAACAACAAATTGTTAATAAGTCTTTTCGAATTTCACAGTGTGTCTCTCTCTCTGTCAATATACAAGTTGTATTCCATATATTGTAGCTCAAGTTGCAACAGCATATGAGGTGTCTATGTGTGTGTGTGTGTCGATGTAGTTATGTGTATGTGTGTGTGTTTGTGTGTGTGTGTGTAGTGCACGCTGCTGTGGGCCAGTTTTGGTTGGGGCTGCAGATCATCGTCAAGTAACAAGTCAAGAGCCTGCTCTCTCTCTCTTTCTGTTTGTCTCTCGCTCTCACATACGCTATTGATAGCTATAGATCGTAGCTTGAGTTTTTTTTTTTTTTTTTTTTTGTATTTTGAAATTGTTGTTATTTTTCTGCTCTTTTGTTTGCTATTGATTTTTATCTTATCACAATTTGCTTTGAACTTATTTTGATTTTGTTCTTTTGTTCGACAAAGCACAAGAATTAAAGTCAAAGAATGTTTACGTGTGTGCGTGTGTGTGTGTGTGTGTGTGTGTGTGTGTGTGTGTGTTAGTTACTTTGAGTGTGTGTAGCGCTTTTGCCTATTATTGAGGACCAGCAACATGCCCGCATTCATGCCAACGCTGCCCCACTTCACGCACTCCGACATCTGCAAGATAGGATTACTTGTAAGATTTGCAATTGGTTTTGGTCTATAACTCAGATGGAGAGGGGTATGTCAATGTTAGGAAAGGGGTGGGGGTGGGGTGTAGGCGATATACATACATATGTAGTAGTACAATTGTATCGATACGAAATGCATAGGAAATTTGTCAGTTTAGCTTGATCTGCGCTGCGCTTAGTTGGTTAAGTCAGGTTTTGGCCAAGACAGGAGTTGCAGTGCATGTGTGTACGTGTGGGCTGCTGCTGCAACTACAACAATGTGTGTGTGTGTTGGTATGTGTGTGTGTGTGTGTTGGGGTAATTTTGTGGCGGGCATTTCGGAATATTACAATATGTATTCCCTATATATATACAACAACTAGAGCGGTGGTGATATATATAGGTCCCTGCTTATCAGTTGATCAAATGCAGCAGCACGTGATTTGCACTTGTCGTTACCTGTCGCTTGCGCACGTCCTGCTGGCGACTGCCGTAGCGGCACCAATAGACAAAATGCTTATTGTTGTTCCACAGACTCTGCTTGGCCTTGCGCGCCAGAGACACCTGTACAGTAGAGCGATTTGAAACTATAGTATATATGCATTGAATTATAAATGTTGTTAAGATGCCAACCTGATTGCGTATGTCCTTCTCGTTGTGTGGCATTTTCTCCTTGTCGGCAAAGTTATTGATGCGCAGCTCCCAGCCGTGATTCCAGATATCGGCCAGGGACATTTTGATCAGTTTGTAGGTGCCATTTTCGCGTATTTTCACAGAAAATATCTCAATGGTATCCGGTTTTGGTTTGTTGTCTGTTAAAAGAGAAACACACATTGATTTCATTTTAATTGTTTCGCTCTTGATTTACAACAATTTAAACAATTTGCCACAAGCTGTGCAGCTGCATTTCAATTTGCATTGGCGTTGCCCAACTGCATCAATATTTGTCTTATGCAACACTGTCCGCCTGCGGCCCGATTGCCATAGTTATCGATTGTCGCCTGCTGCAACGTATATGCAAAATTCTGCGCGCTCGCCATATTGTTTATATAACGCAGCGCGCTGCTGCCAACAACTTGCGAATATTGTGAAATATTCTCGAATTTCGAATTTGTGTGCAACATTTACAACTGGGTTTATATGGCATGGAGTTCATGATGTACTACTGCACAACAGACACACATAAGAAACGTAATTAATTGTACTGCACAACAGACACACATACTAAACGTAATTGTTTTTTTTTTGCTGCAATTAGTTTGTCACTTTTTTGTCACTTGAGTTTCGAAATGTCCGTATATTATATCACCTGGTATGTGCATTAACTAAATGTAATTCATAATTTAATGTGTGTGTTTTTGTTTTGCGCAATTGCTTCGCTCTCGTTGTCGTTGTTGTTGTTGTTGCTGTTTTATAAACATGCGAGAGACACGGGTTTTAATCAGCTATAATTAACATGCTTGATATTTCACACATTTGTCTCTTTATTGCTGTTTTTGTTGCCGCTGCAGCTGTTTTTTGGGAGTGGAGTCTCTAAGTATTTGCCATGCGCAACTAATTTGCACGCATTTCATTTTGTTTAGAGCTTGCGGGTGCGCCAGGGTTGCCTTATTGTCCTATGTATGTCAGCGTGCAGCAGAGATGCCACCTGCCCACCGGCCTGCCCCACGCCCCTGCCCAGATTGTCGTTTGTATTTCGTCATATTGCAATGCCGTTAGAATGTGTGACTAACATTTTAATTGCATTTGCAGTGTGCTCATCTCGAGATTAATGTCAATTTCATTCCTCTGTTTCTGCTTCTTCCCCGTTTTCCTCTGGCCTTAGTTCAATGAACGCACACAACAGCAGCGAGTGTGTGTGCCTTACAACAGCGACACCTGTTGGGTGCGGGGGAGATTTGTGCCATGGGACATTGGCGGCGTCGATAAGCTCGCTGCTTGTGACGTCACTTATCAGCGAGTGCAGCAAGGCAATTACAGCATACGCGTACGATTCGATGGGCACGAGTGCAATGTTTCAAGCACATACATACAAGTTGGGGCCTGCTTGACTAAAAGATTCTTTTGTTGTGAAGCAAATGGGATTTGTCTATCTGTTTGTGTGTGTGTGTGTGTTTGCATGCTAATTGTATGGCAAAGTAATTTCTTGTGTCATGTCAGTCGCAGTCAGAAAGTTAAGGATTATTAGCGTGTGGCATGCGATTAACAGCAAAAGCAAGAGCTTTGGCTATTGATTGATACGCACACACACACACACACACACACACGCTGCGCCCACCCACACACAGCTTGTGGTGGGTTATTGGCCGCACGAGATGCAACAGTCACATTCGCCAACGGCATGGTGAATAACACAGAAATACACAAGCTTTAGCGCGCAAAGTTCACCACGCATCACTAGACAGCGGCAGAGGCTGGGCAGCAGCGAATGAGTCGAGAGTAAATAGAGTAAAGAAAAAGCTGCATGCGTGACTCAAAGCACATGATGCTGCTGCTGCTGCTGCTCGAAGTGAGTGCGCGCACTGTCTCGGGCTTTATTTGAATATTTCGTTTTGTTTACATTTTTGTGTTCGTTTTGAATGCCGTTGTATGCGCACGCATACAAACAGAATGTTCTGGCAGCTGTCGGCGCAGCGTTGTGAATGGTCATGTCATGTGCAGCAAGTGCGAGCGAGGCAGCACACTCCATGTACACCATGTACATAGCATGTATGCATATGCGCGCGCGTGTGCTTGTGTGTGTGTGTGCATGTACTCATGGGTGAATGCGTGCCGAGCGAGACGTAGCGCCGCTTTGCCGTCGCTGCCACTGCGCTGCTGGCGCTTTGTTTTACGCTGCCTCTTCAAAACTGAAAAACTGCCATTGTTCTTGTTGGCCACACTTGCCATTGCTGCAGCTGCCGCCGTCGTCGTTGTTGTTTCTGCTGTCTTCGATTAGATAAAAAAGCGTCTATATACACACAAATCTATATGTATGTTATGTATATACTATGTACTGCCGCTCTTTATTGAATGTCATTTTGAAATATCACCACTTGCCGAACTTGCGAGATTAGACTTCAATTACTCTGACGTCTGCCGCGCGCGATTAATCATTGTTAACAAGGCCGGGATAAACTGATGCCAAATATGTACATAGACATTTTTTTTTTTTTTGGGTCAAGTACACTGGCAAAGGCAGAAGCATTAAACTGGCAATTGATTGGCTTTTCGCATTGATTTGCCATAATCGATTAAATCGATATACGATATACATACATATCTTTGCTAGCTTAACGATATTATCACCCCCGCTCGCGCAGGAGCTTTTCTTGTGCTCTTTCTCTCTCGCGCGACACACTGCAAGCTTTTACGTGTTTTCGTTTTTATTTTTTATTTTTTGCTACTCACCTTTGGCCACCTTGCAGAGCACGATGCCATACCATGACGCCACCGGTGTCTCGTTCTCGTCCTGCGTCTCGAGAAAGCTTATGCTGCTGCTGCCGTTGCGTGGTATTATCAACGGCGGCGCCAATGTCAGGGCTGGACAATCGATATCCAGCGAATCGGCATCACTGGCCGCAGCCGCTGCCGCCGCGGCCGCTGCTGCCGCCGCAGCCGCTTCAGCTGCGGCACTGCTGCGCACCTCCACTATGAAACCGCACTCGACGACGGCGCAGAAAATGCGCTGCTCTTCGGACTTGAACCATTTCGATTCGCGCAGCTTTTGTACCGCGACGCTGCTGCCAAATGTTGCGCTCACATTGGCACCGCCAACGGCAAGCTTATGGTGCTGCTGCAGCGATGGCGGCCAATTCGATATGGGAGAGCTGGGCGCCGATTGTGAGTAACCGGCTGTGCCGCCTCCGCCGCCGCCGCCTCCACCACCTCCAGCGCCGTTAGAGGGCGCTGCTGCTGCTGGTGTCGCTTGATTGTTGTGGCCCTGCAGGGGCCACCATTTTAGGGAGCTGACAAAGCTGTTCGATCGGTTCATCGTGTTGCTGGTGGTGGGCGTGGCACGCCCGCGTATTAGACGTGTTGCACGCGCGCGCGTAACTTTCACTAAATCGGCCTCGCTCCTTTTCTTTTCTTCTACTGCCCCGCGCACTTTTCGCTTGCCTCTTCAAGTTATTTTCTCAATGCCTTTGCTTGTTTTGCTTGTGTATCCGCTGCGCTGCGCTGCACTGCGCTGCTGCGTTATCGCCTCTTCTTTTGCGTTTGCCTAAGGCCCGTCTTTATTTTGATAGCTGCTGCTGCGCGCAGTTCCAGTTGGTTTCTGCTTTGGCGTACAAGAAACGAATGGGAAAAAATAACGCGACACGCTTGTTTTGCACTAAATATTCGCACCAAAACGAGGATTGCAAATCTTGTTATTGTTGCTTGTTTTTTTTTATCGTTTTGCTGCACTTTTTCACCAAAAAATGTGTAAAAAAAAAAAGAATGTAATAATATTTTGAAAAGTCTGCGTCGCGCTGTAAAATTTTCTTGTTTGTGTTTGGTCTCTCTCTCTCTCTCTCTCTGTGTGTGTCTTTGTTTTGCTGTTCGCTTTAATTTTAATTAATTTTTGTTTTCTTTTTCACAACGTTTTCGATTCGGTATGTTCGTGTTTTTCGCCTGAACGCCGTATGTTTGTTGCTTTTTATTTTGCTCGCTTTTCTGCTTCTGTCGCCGCTGTCGCCGTTGCTGCTACTGCACCGCAAGAGACTCGAAAGCCAAATACCAGCATGGCAAAGGTTTATTTATAACCAAAGCCGGTTTCGGCTTGTCACTCAGCCAGGCAGCGAGTCGTCGGCTGCGTCGCCGTTGTCGGCAACGCGCTCTCCCGATTGCTTTCGCTCGCTCTCGCTCTCGCTCTTGCTCTCTTTGTGGTGGTCTTCGACATTCGTTCCGAAACGGTTCGCGAGTCTCGATGCTGCTCTCGCTCTCTTTGGCGTCGTGGTGAGTTCGGAGACGCTGCTGTTGTTGTGCTGTGTACAAACGCCGCGATGTGTGTCGTCGCTCTCGTTGCACGTTCCGTTAGGCATTGCGCCTTCAGCTTATTGTTTTTGTTATTTATGTTATTATAATCGTAATTGTTGGGATATCAATTTAATTATGTGCGCTTGTCGCATATGCAGTAACTAAATCGCTCACCTCAGCTGCGCCTGTGGTAGCGAGAGCAGCAGAGGCAGCGACGCGCTCTGTCAATGGCAGCTGCAGTGACTGCGACGCCAACGGCGACTGCGACTGCGACGGCGGCTGCCTGACCTTCTTATTATTCTTATAAGAAATTGGTTTCGTTGATTTTTTGTTAACGGCGTAGTTTTTGTTATTGTTGTTGCTGATGTTGCTCTTTACGTGCATTCATACGTGCAACTGTGTGTGTGCCCTTCACACAGTGCGCAACAAAATGTACACACACACACACGCATACATCACTTGTCAGACCGCCCCAAAATAAACGTGAAAAATGATTGATTGTTATTATTATGAGAAATACGACGATTGCATTGTATCGCCAATTCTCGAGAATTCAGATTGCAATTAGATACGCACACGTATGTGTTTGTTTATTGCCGATCATGGGAGTAAATTCAAATAGAATTGCTCGATACATTGTCGAATTCAGTTTATTCCATTTATATTTGTATTTTTGGGCCACTAATTTAACGAGTCACTGTGAAGAGTCACTTAAGATGCAGTTGTTAAACGAATTTGTGAATTGTGCTCAAATTGTCTGTAAATGCTTGCTAAAACGTTTGCATGCACACTGCAATTTGTATACCCTGCAATTATCCTATACTCCCCACACCAACCCCATTCTCTCTCGCTCTGGAAACTTCGTTGAGTTTCGGCTGCAATTTAATCCGTTTGCGTGACTACGCTCCAGGTCGACAGTCAGGTCTCGCCCGATGCGTAATCCGTAATCAGAATATCGGGAGGCCATACAACACTCACTCTGCCATGTCAGATGCGTGTCTGGCCTTTTGGGGCGGAATCGATAATGTCGCCAAACCGCCGTCGCAGAGGTCGCGGCGAGTGTTCCATTCCGTACGGTCCCATTGAGACCGCTGTCCGGCTTTATCGACAACGCGACGCAGCAGCGGCGCTCTTGGCGTGGCACGTAAAGCTATTTATATATATATTTTTTTTTGTTTTTTTCATTGTGACGTCGCAGCTCTTCACGTGTGTGTGTGTGTGTGTGTGTGTGTGTGCTGCGTTTGTTTTGGGGCATTGCACACGACAATTAATGTATGACCTATTAAGTTGCCAAAGCTTAAAACTGGGCCAAATAACGGCGACAGCGACGTCGACTGCGACTGCGACTGCGAGAATGCTTTGTAGTTGTTGCCATGTTTGTCGCTTTGTGTTTGTTTCTTTGCTGCGTTTTTGTCACTTAGTTTACCCTAACCAAGGACACAACAATTCAATGCTTCGCCTTGTGTCGCGCCAAGCTAAGAAATTCATTTTATAGAAGAGCACATTGGTTTGAACTTGTAGAGTATAGAGTAAAGAGTATATATTTTTATTAAACTATAGAATACCATATATTGAAGAAAAAAGAAACTATAAAATACAACTGTATAATTGCATAAATAATACACGTTTGTTTTAAAGAAATCTAAAAAAAATAAAACTTCTGATTGTATTGTCCGAATATTAAAGGTATTTCCCAGCATATTTAAGTTTAGTAAAATTTAAATTTTAAATATAAATTCAAAATAGAATTAATTTATTTCTATTTGTAATAGTTCTGCTGCTTATTGTGAGAGCTTTTCAACATTTTTTTTAAATGTACTTTTTATCTTAAATTAAGTTTTTTAAAATTCAGTGCGCTGCTTGCATTTACAGAGTACCACAGCGTCGGTGCACTGCACGTGGAGCGCTTCTTCTTTCCCAATATTGTTTCAAGTTTTTCATTTACTCGAGTATTTTACAGTCGTCGCAGTTGTTGTTGTTGTTGCTATAGACGTTGCTATAAATACCCGTAGCCACTACAACTTGTTGTTGTCGTTTGCAATGTTATTCTCCATATCTATTTTTAGTTTAGTTTAACCTTGTCGATAGTTGGGAGAGAGAGAGAGATAGATTGTGAGCGCGGGAGGTGCATTCCGTGAATAGGCCTTCTCTCTCTCTCTCTCTCTCTGTCGCGTTTTCGCTGCCAATTAAGACTGTTACACTGATCCGTCGAACTGCGCTTAATTAGCTTACCTTACCCTCTGCTTCTTGCCGTTCTCCAGCGTAGCATAACGCGAAAATCTTCTCAGTGCGCTCGTGACACGAGTGGATGCAACACGCATCGGTTTTGAATTTAAGCTGAGATCAGTTATCGATAAATATTGATTTATCTAGCTTATTTAAATAATTAATTGCAATTGTTTACTCGTATTTTCTTTTGAAAATTTGTTTACAATGGAAATCGATAGATTTGCACTGCACAGCTATCGGTTGATTTATTATTTTTTCCAATGGAAAATTTTGCTAGTTTTACTTAGCTCGAAGGTTTCCATACCCTGTCGCTGGCGTCCAATTCTGCACTCAATTAGACACACACACACACACACACATTTACACGTACGCATGCACCTAACCCAACCCCTTTGCCTCTCACACTTTCTGTTGTTTGTCTAATTAGACGCGGAGTTCAGTTGCACTCGCTTCGTGTTGCCCGTTGTCGTTGTTATTGTTGTTGTTGTTGTTGTTGTTGTTGTTGTTGCTATTGTTAATGTCATTTGTTACCCGCAACCTGCGCAATCGAATCGCACAAGCAGCGCAGTCAGCGAGGCACATTGAACAAGAGATGCGTAGGTCAGTGCCCAAAAACGGCAGCCGCAGTTCTCCATTTTCACTTGACCACAATAATTACTACTATTGCATTGCACACACACACACACTCTCTCACACACATGCACGCAAATAAAGAGAAAAGTAAGAGAACTGCAAAATAAAAGAACCTGAAACTGTTTACAAATCGCGGCAGAGTCGCTTCGATTGTGTACGAATTGCCATACAAAGAGGAAATATACAAATAGGAACATACATATAAACATACATATATACATACATATATACACATGTACATGTATTTTATCGAGTACATTCCAAATTGACAGTTAATGACACTGACGGAAAAAAGTCCATCAAAATTCACTTGTAATTGACATTCACGGGCAACTAAAGGAACCAAGCGATATAATCGCGTGTAAATAAGTCTTTTATAATTGTAAGCTAAACGAAATTTGGTAAACAATGAGATAAAAGCATGAACAGTGTATAATATTGTATGCATACAGTATTTGCATACCCTGTAAAACAGGTTACTTAAGGCATAATGTGCAGAAACGGTTCAGAATGATATAAAAACTATTATTAAAATAAAAGAAAGCTAACAAATTGAGTTTTCTTACTGTGTACAGGGTATATTTGTTGCAGTATTAAATAACTAAATAGTTTAAATTTATAAAACGTCTATAAAAATTGAGAAAAATGAAAAAATATTAAACTTTACATATTTTGAATAATAAATAATAATTTATCTAGTTTTAATATAGGCTATGTGTATTAGAACCGTTTTATGTAAAGTATAGGGTATATGTAGTGTATATGCAGTGCGGTGCAATATGTTTGTGGTTTTGCTTATTTCTTTGTTTTTTTTTTCTGCATGTTTTTCATTAACGATTGTGCATTGTTTATCTTTTGAAAAATGTTTTTGTGTAAAAGTATATAGTACATACGTATGTATTGCTTTGGCGCTGTTCGGGTCGCCCTACGTAGCGTGTGTACGTTTTGCCATAGACCCGCAACAGCCACCTGAACCACCTGTGTTCGTTAACTGTCAGTCAATTGTTTGCCTCTTCCCTCTTCCCGCCCTGTGCGGGAAAACACGAATATTGCATGCACAACGAGTAAAATCCGCTGAAAAACAAGTCAAGTAAAAAACTCACGCACAACTTGAGCAGGTGCTCGATTTGGGGCCTAATGAATGGAGCGCAGCTATCAAGAACTACGCTTTATCTATGGCTAGTAAACAAGTATGCACAAATTGAATAAAACCAAAAGAAATACTCTGTACATTTTTTTATACATATATACACAAAGGAAATGTGGTCTGTTTTTGGTAACTTTTTCGATTTTTATTTTTTCATTATTTCTCTTAGCTTCGAATTTTTACCAAGTCGAATGGGGCATACTTAAATCATAGAAATGTAAATCGTCCCAATTTTGTCAGATAGTATTATTGTTAATTACATTTAGAGGCCTAATAAAGCGCCTGTTATTATTACCTTCAATTAATTTTAAATTTTGATCCTATATATTATATAATTTTTATAAAGGCGTTGCGTGCTCATAATGAAAGGTATTTCAATTAAATTTACAGAGTATCTGCTAGTTGTGACTACTAAAGTATCTGTCTGTCATAGTGTATTTCATATTAATTTAATTACATGCACGCTTACAGGGTATCTGTTGCGTCGCCTTCTTGCTGCACTCATATATTTTTAGCTGCCTGTGTGTTAGTTCCTTCTCTTTTCCTTTGTTTCCGATGATTTTTTAAGCCAATTTTACTTAAAGGCTTCTTCGCCTTGCGGCGAATGCAAATCTCGTCGTCGCCGTCGATACTGAACCGGACTTTGCTCGGACCTGTCCACGGGCGGCCGCCTGCTGCGAGCTTTAAAGCTGCGCCCCCGCCCCGCGCGACCTACCCTCTGCCATACCCATTCCCATTCCCATTTTACACTTTGCTTTTATTTCCGTCGTTTCACTTTGGTTTTTGTTGCTTTGCTTTGGCGCGGGGCGTGTGCTTTGTCAGGTTCAAGTAAACAAGCGTAAATTATGAATCGAGTGGGGAAGCAACTAGCCGAGGAGGGGTGGTGGCTGGGGGGAGGGGGGGTAGCGTGCACTCACACACACTGATATTCAATTGAATGTCTAGTCGAAGCATGTCGCGGAACAATGGAATTGACAATGGCCTCTCTTCTCTCTCTCTCTTCCGCTCGCCGCTTGTCTGTCTTTGCTTCGGGGTGGGGGTGAGCTGATTGATGCGATAAACAGCCAAGTCTATGAGACAGTTCGTTGAGCTTTGGCCAAGCTTTTGGGCTGGCAAAGCTCAAGGCAGCACACGCACGCAAAAGGATATGAGACAAATGCGAATTTCAATATGGCAACTCAACTGCGATCGTAAAAGCTTTTGCTCAAGCTCCGGCTATAGCATAGCTTTCTGCGAACGACGTTAGAAAGCGAGAGAAACATAAATAGCAAGCAAGCGACCACCTGTGGCTACCGCTCATCCGTTCGCATTCGTCTTGTCTTTGCTTTGCTTTGTTTTTGTAATCCTAAACCGGCGCTGTCGGCGTCGCTGTCGCGTTCAGCTGCGTGCGGCAGTTGTGCCTGTCATGCGCTCTGCTCTGCGTTCGGCTATTTTTAGATAATCATAAAATTAAAAACTGCGAGACAAAAGCAAAAGCAACAGCAACAGCGGCGGCGCCCGCGAAAAAGAAACACACGCAGAAAATAAATACAAAATATGCAAAACAGCACGAAATAAAAGAGAATTTTTGTGTGTTCTCGCAGCCGACGTCGCTATGACGACAATTTCTTCCTGGTGCGGCAAGGTTTGTGCGTGTGTGTGTGCGATGCAAGTAACAAGGACTCGCTGCAACAGCTGTTGCGCACTACCGCACTATGCGTGTATAGGTGTGTGTGTGCGTGTGTGCAGGCGCTATCAGACTGTAAGCTTCCTGCCTGCCACGCTCGCTCTCCCACTCTCAGCATATTCACACTTTCGCGCACACACACACAGTGTCTCACTCCCTTGCGATGCTCTGGCTCTGCTTGCTGCTTTCCCGCTCTCTCGCTCTCTTTCAGGCTGCTGCTGCTGCTCGGTGTTATTCACCTTCGGCAGCGACGTCAGCAGCGGCAGCGGCAGCGGCTGCGTCAGCTCGGCATCTTCTGGTTGGAAGTGCGCTCATAACTCGTTTTGCGGCTTCATTGTTTGCCTATGCCCGTTTGTTCTGCCTTGCAAATGTGCGGATAAAAACAAAATATGCAAAACGTTCAACGAGAGCAGATACAGACACACTGGCACACACACACACACTCTCACGCGAGTATGTGTATGTTTGCGCGTACATTGTTGTTGCTCCCGTTGCCTCTTTAATTATTTACATATTTTGCATGGCGAGTGTATTTTTTCTTGCTTTTATTTTTTGTGCTTGCTTAAATTGCGAGTTGTTGTTGCCTCGTGTTTTTGCTCGTGTGTCCGCATTATATTTCATTTGACTCGGAGAGTCTGTGTGCACTGTGGGTGAGTGTGTTTGTGTGTTTTGTTTACATTTTTGTTGTGGGTAGTTTTTGGCAAAATATAAAAAAAAAAATGCACGATGTTTTTATCGCCGTCTACGTCACAGCGTCGACGACGCGTCGCTGCCACACCTCCAAACGACAGCGTAATAAACTCACCACAGCTGCGCTGCGCTGCCACGACTCGCCCTGGCTCGCCTTGTGCTGCGCTGCTGCGGCGCTGCTGCTAGCAAAAGTTGCCTGCAAATTTTGAGCCTGCAGTGAGGCACCTTGTGCGTGCGTGTGTGTGTGTTGTACCCATACACCCACTGTCCACTCGTTTCAGTTCATCAGACTCAAAGCCAAAGCTCCTCTCGCTCCCAGCCGCTTGCTCTCCCTCTCTCTCTCTCTTACTGTCACTTACAGTTAGCAATGCAAATGCACTGAAAATTGCATGCGGATATCAATTATATGGCCAGACATATCGCATAGATTTGCTGACTGGCGCCAGGCAAAACGAAACGTACAAAAATAACAAAGCAACGAGACAATATACAAATAATAATACTTATTACTTATGTGTACAAACATATGTGCATATGTGTTCTGTCTATACGAAGGATGTAATACTCTATGGCATGCAGCGTTGCCAGCTTTTGAGCACAAACAAAAATGTTTGACGGGAAGCTATGCCAAAAAAAAAAAGCCAAAAATACCGCAAAATAGCTTATTAGTATAAGAAAATAAGAATTAAAAATGCATTGTATTCATTTATCGATAAAAAAAAACAATAAGATAAATTTTATTTAATATGACAGTTCCAAAACTAGCAAAAAACACAAACAAAAATAAAATTCGCTAAACAATTTACAACCCATTAACCTATTGCAACCTGCTAGATTTAGCGGGTAAATTGCTAAATATTATAGTAGCGTCATCGATATGTTTAGCTTAGAATACTATCGATTATTAATATAAAAAAATAAAAATTAAAAATGCATTGTATTCATTTATCGATAAAAAAACAATAAGATAAATTTTATTTAATATGACAGTTCCAAAACTGGCAAAAACACGAAAAAAAATCGCTAAACAATTTACAACCCATTAACCTATTGCAACCTGCTAGATTTAGCGGGTAAATTGCTAAATATTATAGTAGCGTCATCGATATGTTTTACTTAGATTACTATCGATTATTACATTACTTATCGTTACCAAATATTCTACTTTAAAATCGCATTGATAGGAAATCGAATTAATTTCCTTTGCCTTTGACCTTCTTAATTTGTCGCACAGTGGGTCAGAAAATTAAACAACCTGAAGGGGAGAGCAGCGCGAGCGAAACAGAGGTTGACTTTGTCTTTAGGCTTGAGGTTGTTTGCCATAACCATATGTATTTCTGGGTTGAATTGATAAATGCACTGGCATTTAATATATTTAAATACGCATATATTATACATGTTGTTGTGTGTGTGTGGGTAAATCTCGTCAATTGCAATCTGTAACGAGCCTCACCCTATTTAGCGTCGTATTACTTTCGTTTCGATAAAAAGATAAGTACGGGATACATTGTTCTTCATTTCTGTCTTTATTTTGTGTATATAATTAGGTTTGTTGACTCGCTTGGGTTATGTGGAATAAACTTGAGATATCTAAAAAAATAAATAAATATGTATGTAAAAACCCTTGACAGCTCATTGCGACGAGCTTTATAGCGAGTGAGCGAGTACTTCCGACAGGCAGAGAAACAAACTATACGGCAAACTTAGTATGATAAGCGTAAGTGTGTGTGTTTGTGACCCACTTAGACGTCATCATAAAGTAGAGTTATCTCTATAGTCTTCTACCGAAACTGGGAAACTGGACCCACAGATCTATCAGAATTAATTAATTTACATGCGCTCAGATCGCTCAGATATCAAAGGTACATATAGTGCATATATCGTACACCTTTTTGGCTCTACACTTGTTTATATAGATTCGGTTCGGCCCCGATTCTGGTCATCTAAAAAATTTCTTGGCTTCCTGCCCAACGAATTCTACAAATGTCTACGAAATTGTTTCGCGCTTTTTTCGCCATTTCTTTATTTGCTTTCATTTTGTTATTGCTGTTGTTGTGTTTTATTTATTTCGTTTTTACTTTTATAATATTTGATTTTATTTTATATTTTCGCTTGAGGAATTGTGCATTTTTGACTCAATGCAATTTCCTGATAGATATGGACTATGAGACAATCAATGAGTATGGTCTGTGTGAGGGTATTTTGATATTGTATGGAGATTTTTTAGCTTATTGGAAATATGACTTATTATATAGAGCACAAGCACAGTCATATCTTAGAGTATGATAATTTTGCAGCCTAAAAAATCGCAGCAATTTCTTCCCCATTATAAATACATATATCTTTCATGATCGCACATGTATTTACGATTTCAATAATGTTTATTAATCGCTCCCTGTGCAGATTGTGCTATCGATCTTGGCTGCACCCGCATATCTTTGTCGCAGTGTGCGTTTACTGCAGCAGGCACTGTGGCAACTTCTGTGGTGCATTTAAATAAACCTAAATATAGGGTATATAAGTACATACTTATATATATATATATATATGTATGTATGTATGTATGCAGATACCTCAGCTCAAGTGGCTCAGGGGCCACGTTATCGCAATCAAGATTGATATACAACATACCGTATTAAGAAAGAAATAGAAGAGTATGTATGGGAAACGTTAATACGCATTCGATCGGGGTGAAACATGCTTGGAATACGATTGCGAATACGAAGTCGAATCAAGAATAAAGTTACTAACCTATTGCATACATTGAATTAGACTGCTGCTATCAGCTGACTATATAACGTTTATAGGGTATATGTAGTATGCCCCGACTCGTGATTCGTCTAGTCAGTGTTTAGTCACTCAGCTGATGCAATAATACCACGAGAGAGACGTGAAAACACTTAGCTGCGTATCAAAGTTCGACAAAGTCGATCAACATATCGTAATCCCCATCTATTAACTCGAAATCTGAGGCGGAAGTGGGTGTAAGAAAATGCTGAAGTACACTTTAAATCGGTACATACTTCATGATGATTTATGCCCAATTTGGTTACACCAACGGCTATAGTCTTTAAGATCTAAGCTTATGGTAGTAACTATTTAAATTTTCATTACAAATCTGAATCACTATAAAATCATTCTATATTATAAAACTATTAATATATAGGGATGAGCTTTTTATTGCACGTTTAGTTAAGAATCGGTTTTTATGGCTCGTAAACTATTTCGCAAAAACGAGTTTGGCTAATAATCACGTACATATATAGTCGATATCTGAAAATAAATGTTTATCAAATGTTACGATTTAGCATTCTTAATCATCATCATGATTGTCGTCATATTTGTTTCTACAATATCAGTATCGGAACAAATTAATAAGACTTGGCGTTAAGATTGCATTCTGTTGATTTCGTTTAATCTCAAGATATACTGCACAATTTTGTTTGTTTTTCCGAATGCTTTTTTATTGCATTAAAGATAACGATTTTTCGATGGAATAATCTGAGAGGCGCGCTATTCCATTTGTAGAGCTGTTTGTTAAAAATTAGCAAAAAAAAAAATAAAAATACAAAAATAAAAATAAATAAGTAAACAGTTATAAAAGATTGTTAATTATAGACTTGTATATGCCCTATGGCATTTTTTCCCATAATAAAAAACGAAAATAGAACAGTATTCTGGATTAGTGTAGATATAGATACTGGTTTATAGTGAGTAACTTTATAGAAGCGTAGTATTTTTCATTCAACAATTTGAAGTCGATCGAGACGAGGTTTCGGGTTTTCGTAATTAATTTGTCTGTAGCACTGCACATAATATTATTATAATTATATTGTAGACCTTGTTTGTCTTTTAAAAATGCATAAAATACCCATAATTCTGTATAATGTATCTATGTACGCCCAAAGCTTCAGATGCGCTGCGCTCGCATTCCACATAGTACTATATGTACTATTTGTCTCTGCATAGGTAAGCGAATCTGCCATATAATTGTCATATGTATGCTACGTATCGGAACGTTATCGTAATTAATGTGAACGGAACATTGGAACACGGTTCAGCGTCACTTAACGCTCGAACTCCGCAGATAAATCGGTATCGATGCGTTGGCGTTGGCGTTGACGTTGACGTTGTGGAGTAGTAAAGCTGACAGCGTAGTAAATATACATATGTATGTACATATATCACGCTCTATTCCATACGTGTGTATTTTGCAAGAATGTCACTCTGTGTGCGTGCGTGCGTGCGTGTGTGTGTGCTATAGGTATGTGTGTGCACATCTCGATATAGCCGCATAATAAACCCAATGCGTGTGTATGTCCATGTGTGTTTGTGGGCTTGTCCCGCCTCTAACCGCATTGTAAAATAATGCGCAATTCGCTTGCCGTCGCGTTGTCCGTGACTCAAAACGGGTCGTTGCAGCAGCGGCAGCAGCAGGTGCTGCAACGTTATTGTTTGGTCGGCATTGAATATACCCTGCAGATTAAAAAAAAAAAACTGTGTTTGCTTCGTTTAGCAGCTATCGATATTTGCTGCATTGATACAATTCTAGTATATACTAATTAATCGCAGGATAATGCCGGTCTATCGATTGCTAAATTCATCGCACAGGTCGTGCTGCAATACTGTCTTTGCATGCATAAAACTGCATAAGCGGGGCACCGACTCCCACCCACACACACACACAAACACACACACACACAAACACACACACACACAAACACACACACACACACACACACACAGAGAGAGGCAACCATAACACAATTACACGCATTCAAACTGAGTGTAAAGGATCTCACTAGAATGTCCTCAACACTCTCAGCAGGCGTCCGCTGCGTTGCGCTGCTACTGCACTGCCGCAGCGCTGTCGGCACGAAGTCGTTGCCTACGTGCGACACGGCAGGCCCGGCAACGTCTCGCCCGGGCACAGGGGCTGTGGCCAAACGCAACACAATTCGTATCCAGCCTGACAGCCGAGCTGCCCAACCACCCAGCCGAAGATACGACACGACGAATCGTCAAGACGTGCCGAGTTTCGTTAAATCGTTCGCGTCGCAGTCGCGCTCGCACACTACGCTCCGGTTTCGCTCTCTTGCGCACTTCCGCTCTTAGGCAGCAGGCGCACATTTCGTATGCGTGTTGAGTTTCGTTCGGCGCTCTCTCTCTCTCTCTCTCTCTCTCCGAACTCACCACACTTGTGAAATTTGACGGCTCAGGATACGTGCATGTGTATGTGATTTCAATGAGTTGCGACTCATGATGTGCCGCTGCTGCTTAGCTTTGGCTTTTTTGGTTTTAGCTTTTTGGGGCCGGTGCTCGCGATTTGGGTCATGCTCATGCCGTCACAGGGCCAACGGCAAGGGGTGGTGTCGAAACAGGATGAGCAGGAGGAGCAGATGGAAACGGGAAAATGTGCAGGAAAACGTATTGAAGCAAGGCCAGCAAGGCAGCATCTATTAGTCGAAAATAAAATGATTCAAGAAGCTTATGCTGCCCAAAGAGAATTAAGTGATTTGAGGTTAAGGATACCTTCCTGCATGGTGTACTATAATTATAATTAATAATTAATAATTTTCTTATGAAAAATTCTTTGCTTCTTAAGATACTCATTTGGCCATAGATAAATCTGTATTTCTGATAATTAATAAAGTAAAATAATGAATTAAATATTGTAGTATAATAACTTTAAACAATAATTCGCTATTTCTTGAATTATAAAGTTCCAACTAATTTTTTATCTTCTTTTATCTTATTTTATTTTACATTTATTTTTATATTAACTTCTCGTATAATTTCAACTAGTTTAACAAGTTTTTATCTCTTTCTCTGAACTATTTCTGGTTTCCCGTCTTCCTTTCAAGATCGTAGCACGTCGCCATGACCTGAAACTAATCGTGACGTCGGCCACCATGGACTCGACCAAGTTTGCAACGTTCTTTGGCAACGTGCCCACATTCACCATACCGGGACGAACGTTTCCGGTGGACGTGATGTTCAGTAAGAATGCATGCGAGGATTATGTGGAGTCGGCTGTGAAGCAGGCGCTGCAGGTGCATCTGACGCCCAATGAGGGTGACATGTTGATTTTCATGCCCGGCCAGGAGGACATTGAGGTCACTTGCGAGGTGCTCGAGGAGCGTCTCAGCGAGATTGAAAATTCACCCGAACTGAGCATTTTGCCCATATATTCGCAATTGCCGTCCGATTTGCAGGCGAAGATCTTTCAGAAATCCGCCGACGGCGTACGCAAATGCGTGGTGGCCACAAATATTGCGGAGACTTCGTTGACGGTCGATGGCATCATCTATGTCATCGATTCCGGCTATTGCAAGCTGAAGGTCTACAATCCACGCATAGGTATGGACGCACTGCAAATCTATCCCATTTCGCAGGCGAATGCCAATCAGCGTTCCGGTCGTGCTGGTCGTACGGGTCCGGGCCAGGCGTATCGTCTGTACACGCAACGTCAGTACAAGGACGAACTGTTGGCCCTAACCGTGCCCGAAATACAACGCACCAATTTGGCCAATACGGTGCTGCTGCTCAAGTCGCTGGGCGTGGTCGATTTGCTGCAATTCCATTTCATGGATCCGCCACCGCAGGACAATATACTCAACTCCCTGTATCAGCTCTGGATTCTGGGTGCACTCGACCACACGGGCGCGCTGACCACGCTGGGCCGCCAGATGGCCGAGTTTCCGCTGGATCCGCCGCAGTGCCAAATGCTCATTGTTGCCTGCCAAATGGAGTGCAGCGCCGAGGTGCTGATTATAGGTGAGTGGGATGAAGCATGAAAGGATTAGGAGGCAATAGAACTGCATAATCAATTTGCTGGTTATGTTTGTATTTCAAAACAAAGTTATTCTCTGTTGCTCAGCGTTGCCACATAGACGAATCATATCGTCAATGGCTGCCAGTGTTGCCAGTGTTGCCTAATTGTTCGACTTGCTTCTTTGCAGTTTCCATGTTATCGGTGCCATCGATTTTCTATCGACCCAAAGGACGCGAGGAGGAGGCAGACGGCGTGCGCGAAAAGTTTCAGGTGCCCGAGTCGGATCATCTAACCTACCTCAATGTGTATCTGCAGTGGAAGCAGAACAGGTACGTCGTGCTATATCCATTATACAGTCCCTTATACACATATATATATTTATGCTCGATATACCCCACAGCTATAGCTCCACCTGGTGCAATGAACACTTCATTCACATCAAGGCAATGCGCAAGGTGCGCGAGGTACGGCAACAGCTCAAGGACATCATGACGCAGCAGAAGATGAACGTGAAGTCGTGCGGCACCGATTGGGACATTGTGCGCAAGTGCATCTGCTCGGCGTATTTCTATCAGGCAGCACGACTGAAGGGAATCGGCGAATACGTAAATTTGCGCACGGGCATGCCCTGCCACTTGCATCCAACGTCGGCGCTCTACGGTCTCGGCACAACGCCCGACTATGTGGTCTACCACGAGCTGATTATGACCGCCAAGGAGTACATGCAATGTGCCACCGCTGTCGATGGCTATTGGCTGGCCGAGCTGGGTCCCATGTTCTTCTCGGTCAAGGAGACGGGTCGCAGCGGGCGCGACAAGAAGAAACTGGCAGCCGAGCATCTTAAGGAAATGGAGGAGCAAATGTTGCAGGCGCAGCACGAGATGGAGGAGCGCAAACAGCAGGCCGCGCAGCGAGAGGAGCAATTGGCCGGCAAGCAGGAAATCGCCACGCCCGGCAATGCAACGCCACGACGCACGCCCGCGCGCATCGGTCTTTAGTCGATTCCAATACCGATTCATTTATCTGCCCTTTTTAATTAAAATTCAAATTTGCTTTCATTTGGAATGTTCGTACATTCATTATTATTATTTTTTTTTTGAGTATTGCAAGAACATGTACTATCTGTAGCTTTTTGATACTTAAATGCGTGAATAAATAAGCCAAACCAAAAGGAAGGGCGTCAGCATGAACTGCATATTCTGTGCGCGATTGGATAGCGGTTTGGATGGTTCGCAGACCTGACTCTTCACAATATGGTATTTACTTTGGCAGCGGCATTCACCCCACATACAATGCATGTTGATGCTTGTGTTGCTGGTCTGCTGACCGTCGATCTTCATACGTTGGACGTGGCAGTCCTTGTCTTCGTGGCAGTAGGAGCCGAAGGTTACAACCGGTTCGCAGGTGATTTTGCTCGGATCGATCGTTTCTTCTTGATCCGGGTTGTTGTTCTTGGCATAAAACTCGGAACGGCAGTTGCAAGTGAGATTGCTGCACACGCCGCCCGCACCGAGGACTACTTGGCACTCCTCGCTGGTTTTGCAGCTGGCCCCAAAGAAAGCTCCAGGCACGCAGCTGGTCCTATTCAAATTGTGCACATGGCCGTGCGGACAAGCGCATTTCTTGTGCTGCGGCAAGCAAGTGGCAGCCAATGCACTGCAATTTGTATCTTTGGTGCACTCTTGATCTGTTTGAAAAAAAAAAGAAAATTATGTATGATCGCACTTCAGATTGATCTTGTTCCGACTGACAACTTACCCAAGAGCGCCACGCATTTGCCCAGGTGTTCAACAAAATTTGCCTTGCACTGACAACCGGCTGTCTTGCACAAGGAGAACTTGTCCGCCATTTGGCATTGGCTGGGTTGCTCGCATGTACCGTTTAGCGCCACCATGCGGGGCAGACAGCGTCGCATTTCGACGCTAGGCATGTAGCCGTTGGCACAGTAGCATTGCTCCCATTTGAGATCGCATTCGGCATGAGCCTGTGGACAGGAGCGATCCTTGGCACAGAGGCCTCCGATGATGTTGCTCACCTTGCGATCCTTTGGTTTGCAGAGTAGGGTTACTTTGGTTTTGGCGTCGGTGCACAGACAATAGCCATCGCGACATCTGGCCTCCTCGAATTGGAGGCACTGGAGATCATCCATGCAGCTTAGTTCGAGCAATTCATCGGCGGATGACGCAGTCAAAAGCAAACCGACGGTAAAAAGTAGAATTACTCCCAATTGCATCATTAACCTCTGACTAATTTTCAATGCGAACTATGGCGCCATTAACCGTTATTAAAATCACATGTCGATCGGTAAATCGGCAGGGAACTTGCTCGCCAGATGTGGCAGCACTGCTTTTAACAGCTTTTCAACACTGTGCATGTTGATAAATATTTTTAAATATACATAGCTAAATTTATTAAATATAGAATGTATATGCATTATATTCAATAGTACAAAAATTCAATTCAATTTAATAAATCCAATCAGAAAATTAGATTTAGATATATATCGGTACGAAAATATTTTCGACAAAATACCAGATCTATCGGCAATTGTACGAATCGATATATTCAAGTGCGATAGACATTGTAACAACTCTACACAGCAGTTTATAAAGCAAAGCAAGCATCAGAAGTCGTGCAGTTAAATTCTCGTAAATAACTAACTAACTTCTTACGTTCGACATCTAAATAAATACAAAACTATTAAACAAAATGGTACGCCGTGGACGTTCTGCAAGCCCCCCACCATCAGCCAGACGGTAAGTTGCAAATTAATTGGCATCTGCATAACGTAAAATATTTCCAATTGGACAATGACAACGGAATAACGACGTATTAAACGTATGCGTGGGCTGCACCATATTCTTGTTTTTTGCAATGCAAATTGTTATAATAAGCCAAAAAGTTATTATTGTGCACCAAGTGCGGCTTAGTCAATTTGAACGAAAATATGTGAAATGTTTATAAGACTTCTGGAAAATTCGTAGCCGCAACTCGTTACGTAACCTTAAAACAGATAAACACGGAAAACGACAGAGATGGACAGTGTGCAACGTGCAAAGTTCAAGCGCGTGGCAACAACAACAATGACAACAACAACATCCAATACTATATAAATATTTCAATATATATATATCTGTTTCTTGTTTTATTTTTACAGCAGCGCACCCGCGCCAGCGCCGGTCGCACGTGCCGCTCCACCACCAGTGCCCGCCGCAGCACCCCCAAGCGCTGTTGGCATGCCGGCAGCACCTCAGCAGCCATCGATGTTCCAGCAAATGGCTGCTACTGCTGGCGGTGTCGCTGTCGGCTCAGCCATTGGCCACACTGTCGGTCACGGTCTGACATCGATGTTCAGCGGCTCCGGCGACAAGGAGGCCGCAGCGCCAGCTCCTGCCGCCGCTGCCCCCCAGCAACAGCAGCCCTATTACGCACAGTCGGCTCAGCCCAATGAACCTCAGGGCGCCTGCGCCTGGGAAATTAAACAGTTCCTGCAGTGCGCACAAGGCCAATCCGATTTGTCACTGTGCGAGGGTTTCAATGAGGCGCTCCGACAGTGCAAAGTCCAGCATCATATGCAGTAGAGCGGGAGAGGAGTAGCGGGCGAAGACAACAATAAGCGAATAGCAGAAACAACAACAATAATAACACAGAACAACCAAAATAAACAACACAATCCCCCTATTCTCGACAAGATGGCGTACAAGCTGAGCTGTTGTTGTTTCTATTCTCTTTGTTATTTTCATTAGTTTTACACACAGACAAAAACATATATAATCAATATGTAATTGTTAATGAAACAGCAAATTGTTTAATTTAGTGAAATTGTTCAATTAGAAATTCTGGCGGCGGCGTCCGACAGCGCAGCTTCAAAAGATTCCTATGCACGCTGTCGGCGACGTTGCAAAAAAAAAAAACAAAAACAAAGCAAAAAAGTATTTTTTATTATAGTATTTTATTGGGAAATTTTCAGTTGTAAATTATCCTAGGCTTGTGAAATATTAAAATGTTCCATCTCTTGGACAATTGCCATCACCCACACACACACACATACCTAAACGCGTGTGTGTGCGCTTTATTTATATGTTTATTCACTTTTCGTGGATCACGTGAGTCGGCATGACCTTGCAACTTGCGACGCAGTGCGTCCTAAAATAGATGCCCTGATTCATTTTCGGCTGATGCAAAAAGGGCTGACCGATTGTCCGATGGCACCATTTGAATAGCGCGTCAGCCGAGTGGTATGGTGGGGGGGGTTGTTGAGGGTGATCAACAAACATCGCGTGCGACGCCATTGTTGTTATTGTTTTTCGTTTGTTTTAATGCGCTGCGCCATGGCGGCCTGTTTTGGCGAAATGTTCTTGTGTAAATCGAATTAATTATGATAAACATGTTTACCAATCTCAATTGAGTGCAGGTCGTTCTACGCATGCATGCATGCGTGTGTGTATGCGCTTAGTCACTAACAGTTATCTCGCTCGCTCTTGTGCTCGATAAGCGTTTTCACTTTTAATCTGTGCTGGAAAACATGAAATGGAACCTCGCGCTAAATGAGAAAGGGAACATTACGTATTAGAGTAGGAACGGCTAGACTCGAAAACGTAGTCTGCGAAATGTCCTAAGAATGTCATAATTTCCCAATGTTGTCGAATTTCCCTTTATCATCGTTCTAAATGCATTTTCTTGCTCATAGACAGTTTCGCGAAAGTCTCTCAACTGAAACGTTTTAAAAGCAAGCATTTTCGACGTTTTCGGTTAATGAAATTGCTTACGACAAAAAATAAAGATACAAATAATTGTTCATCCTTTGCTGAAGCTTAAACAAAGTTTAGTAAGTTAAGAAACATTCTTACGCAATAAATAATGAAAACTGCTAAAAATATAAATTTCGATTTAGTATAAGAAATCGAATAGTTTTCTCGATTTCTTGCCATTTCTGATATTAACTGATACAAAATTTCGAAAATGAAAAGAAATACATGCAAAACGATCCGTTGGATCCATATGCCAATCTGAATCAAAAAAAAAAAACCCGCTTTTTAGTCTACATCATCTTCATCGTTGGATTCCTCGCTGGCGGCTAGCAACATGTTTAGCCGCTTATTCAACTGCTCCTTGTAGCGCATCTCCTGTTGTTTGGTGTGCTTCGGTGCCATCGATATGGTGCGACGCGTGTGTACCGGACCCAGACTCTGTTTCCTAATCAGCGGATGTGTGAAGAGTATCGGATTCTCGAGTTGTTTGACAAACTGTTGATTATGCAGATTACTGCGACGCTCCGCGCCGTGAGACATTATTTTGAATGTCGGCGATTTGTTGCCATATTCGATATCCCTGGAACGTTCCTTAATGGTCGGCGCTTTCTTGGTCAACAGATCGCCCAGCAGCCATTTAATATTATCCTGTTCGCTTTTGCCTGCCGGCTGCTCATCTGGCGATTTCTTATTCTGCCTGTTCGCCTCGTTCAGACTCTTCGGCGCCGGCTTTCGTATCGACATGTACTTGCTGAACGCTTGTGGCTTGAATGGAAACTTGACTGGCGTCTTGTACCGCAGATCCGTGTCGCTCCAACGTTTGCGCATCCATCTCTGTTTGGGCTTTGCGTACGAATGATCGAATTGAAAATTTCTTACGACTGAGCCGTGTTTGCCCCAGGTACGAGCCGTGCTGGTCTTGACGGTCATTCGCTTCTGCGGGGGCTGGCTGGTGTTGCCCTCCCCGTGCGAATTGGCCGTCAGTGTCGGTGTCTTCAGCTTGGGCTTGGGCACAAATGACGTCTTCGAGATGGGCCGTATCTTGGGCAAACCCTTTGGCTGTTTGATGGGAGATTTAATGGATTTCAATTTGCGATTCTTATGCTTCAAACCCTCCCAACTGATCGTGGGCATACGATTGCCAGTTGTGTAGTTCCTGGAAAAACTTATGCCCGACCAGACATTGGTTGCGGGCTTTAGGATAGCCCGATTGGTGGTGGTGGTGGTGGTGGTGGTGCTGCTGCTGCTGCTGGAGTTGTTGATGAAGGAGCTCTGCCTTTTGTACGAGTCTAATAACACTTTTGGATAGTAACGTGATGACGCGGGCAGCCGGGCCAACTTACAGCGTTGTCGTCCGTCCACAAGCACCAGGTAAGACGGATGACGATAGCTTGCGGTCAAGAAGATGTTGCCTGCAAATTGATTGCGCACGGCCGAACATGCGGACTTCAGGCCCGAGTTGGTTTCCGGCAATGTCTTGGCGCACTCGGCCTTCAAAGTCTTGGCCAGGGCGCGGCACAAGGTACGCAAGTATCGGAAGGCTGCGAAGGATACATGTCTATTAATCCGTTATTTATATATATTTATATATATACTCACTTGGCTGACCACGCAGTGCTCTTACACTCGGCAGAGAATTCATCTTCAATTTGCTCTCGATGGTTACGTTCGCGATGTATGCAAATATGCAGTGCGCTATATGTTTATAGTACACGATAATATTGTGTATTCCGTTAAATTTTTTATATTTCAATTGTGTTTTTTTTACTGCAATACCTATTTTTTTTTTTTAATCTGTTAGCCGCTTACAGTTAATTTAGAACATGCTCTTAAAGGCGTACTGGAACAATATTTCAACTGTTAAAATTTGGTGGGTTCTTTGAAAAAAAAAGTTTTCGATGTTATCGGTTGAGAGCTTTCTGGAAAGTGTGATTTTGACTAGAACAACGGGTAATAATGTTAACTTTTCTGAAACAAATAAATCAAAGGCATGCAAAACGTAACGAATTTTTCAATGAATATCGTGTTGTTCTATCGAAATGAAAAAGTGTTGCATAACGTTGTGCTGTTTGCGCAGCATACTTTTCAGCCATTGCCAGACTTATCGATTTCGATAACAATATTCGTTTTTCACTTTTGCGCTCGCTTCGAGCGGCCAACAAAGTGTTGCATAACGCTGCGCTTCTGGCACAGCATACTTTTCAGCGATTACTAAATTTATCGAATTCGATAACAATATTATTTGCTCTTTTGAATTTATTTTTAGTACATGTTTTTTTGAAGTTATTTTCTTTTATATTTCTACCATACGAATACACCAGATGCCTATATTTAATTTATTTGAATTTGGACACAGCAAATGATTTATTTATTAATTAATATTCATTTCCTACTCTACTTTCGATGCAAATATGGGATGCACTGAGCAGGTAGACAGACGCAATCTCTTTCAACGGCAATCCCATCTAATCTGCAGCGCATCCTGGCCAGAATATGCGTCTGCCGCGTCGCGCAAAGGACGTAGTTAATACACGGTCTAAGGCATTGCAGCATTTTTTATAATATAATAACTAAAGTACTTTTTATAGAACATGCACGATATGCGATATGTGATGCGATCAGATAAACTTCTTGGCACGCTGCAATATCTGCAGGCGTCGCTGCTCTCTGGTCTGACTATGATGGATGAGGCGCGCCGTGCGATCCAACAGATCGGCGCATTCGTCCGCATGCGCGTGCAGGCGCTGCCGCTTCGCGATGGGCGACAGCACGGGCAAATTCTCGACTTGCTGCTGCTGCTGCTCGAGTTGCTGCTGGTTTTGTTTCTGCAGCTGCTGCTCCTCCTCCTGCCTGGCGGCCAGTGCAGTGCGATCGAATCGTTGCATGCTTTGCTCCAACTTGTTGAAATCGCTGAGTGTTTTGCGCTCCATGCGCTTCCGCTCACACTTGTCGAGCACAGACTGCGCCTGCAGCAGCACCTGCTCGTAGCTCAGCTCGGAAACCGGCAGCAGTTGTTGCCGTTGCGGCTGCTGCTGCTCCTCTTGTTCCTCCTGTGGCTGTGTATCAATCTCGGCCGGCTGCCACTCATAGTACCAATGCGTCTCGAAGAGCTCGTGCAACGTGCGGCGTCTATAGACAATGGCGCTGGGCATGTGCTCCGGCTGGCAACGCAGCACAAACTGCAGTCGCTCCTTGGCAAAGACTTCGACAATATCCAAATAGTTAATGTCATCCATATGCTGCTGCAGCTCCAGCGTCTGTACGGCACGCAGTACCACAGCATCGACCTGCGACTCCTGCAGACTCAGTTGGGCATAGTTGAGCAGCCACTCGCAGACGGCCTGCTTGTCCTCTGGCAGTGGCTGCATCTGCGGCAGCTTGATCTCATCCAGCAGTTCAACAATCTTGGCGCGCTGCTGCCGGGTTTGCCAGCCGGCTACAAAGTATTCCAGGCGATTGGGCAGCACAGCTTGCGGTGCCAGTGGCTCCACATAGGCGCACAGCTCGCGCGGCAATTGCGGACGATCCTCGAGAGATTCGCCGGCCACCTGCTGCAGGCGACGCACTGCTTCATTGTACAGATTTGCGCAGTATTGCGGTGAACTGCGACAGCGCCGTCCGATTGTGGCATCCCGCCTGACCGCCTGCCGCAAGCGCTGGAACAGCTCGTCGCCCAGCTGCGACCACAGCCAGTCGCGCAGCTCGCGCTGCTGCAACGAGCCGCGACTGCGATGCGGCTGCTTGGCCAGAAAATGCACCGCCTGCTGCAACAACGAGACGAGCTGCTGCTTTTGCCTGCTCTGCAACAGCTTGCTGCAATTGAATATGTAATACGAGCGCCAGTGTTGATCCAGCTGCAGCTGCTCCGCCAGCGCAGCAGTGGACTGCTTCTCCTGCTGCACAATGAGCGCCACGTAGCTGCAGCCACTGTGCCGTCGAAGAAATTGCAGGCGCTGCTCTGCCTCCTGCAAGCGTTCTCCATCCACATAGCAAACAATGCCGTCGGCATTGGCCAGACGTTGTTGCGTATTCCGATCGTGCTCCTGCAAGCCCTTCAGCTTGTGCACGCACAGTGCGACGCCATGCGAGAGCCCATTGATGTAGCCATCCTGTGGGCTGGGCTTGCTGTGTCCTTGCGGCGTCAACGGTTGCTGCAGCAGTCCACGATCCAGAGCATGCTCCATGGCATTGCCGCACCTGCCGTCTGGCAGCGACAGCAGCAGCTTGAAGAAGCGTCGCGCGCCTGGCGTGGGTTGCTGTCGCTGCAGCGCGCGCGCAAACAACTCCCACAGGTCCAGCTTGAGCCAGCACTGATCCTCCATGCCGGCAAGCAATCGACTATAGTTGCATGGTTCGCCCTGACGGTAGCGTCGCATCAGACGCAACGGTTGCTCCGCTGTCTCCATGTTCACCAATTGCTGACTGCAGTCGGCGCCAAAGCTGAGCGGCAGGCACGCGAACAGCGCATCCTTGTGCAGCTGCACGCGTCGATAGCTGCGCCAGCGTCGCCAATAGTGACGCATCAGTCCCAGCTCGTAGTCGGCACGCAGCAGTTGCCGCTCCACCAGCTCCTGCACCTGCTGCTCCAGCAACGCCTCGTACAACTGCTGCGCATTGCAATGCAGCTGCAATTCGTGCACGCAAATCTCGTCCAGCTGCTCGTCGAGCAGTTGCCGCAGCAGCTGCTGGCAACGTGCCTCCCGCTGCTCCTTCTGCTGCTGTTGCCAGCGATTACGTCGAGCTGCTGCGGCAGCTGCTTCTGCTTTGGCTGCCTCCATCTGTGCTGCTTCTGCCGCAGCGGCTGCTGCCGCCTCCGCTGCCGCCTGTGCTGCTGCCTGCTCTTGCTGACGCATTTCCTGCTCCCTGGCCAACTGCTGCTCCAGCTGTCGCTGCTGACGCGCACGTTCCGCCTTCTCTGCCTTCAGCTTCTTCAGTTCCAACAGCTCCAGTTCACGCTGCTTGGCCTGTGCGATTGCCTGCTGCAGTGCAGCCAATTTCTTCTCCTCTGCAGTTTTTTGCTGACGATGTTGCTCGGCAGCTGTGGCTGCTGCTGTCGCTGGCGCGGCAACTGGCCAGACATTGGACTGTGCCTGTGGTCGCAACATGCCAAAGCTGAAGCCTTCGCCGGCTACGGGGCCGCTGCTGCTTGACTTCGCCTGAAAGATGTTGCCACTGAAGCTGGATGCGGCCTCCTGTTGCGGCGCGACGGGCAGATTAAAGCTGAAGCCTTTACTGGCATTCGCCGCTGTTGTTACAGCCGGCTGGAGCAGTGTGGGAGCCGGCGTTGTTGACTTATGCTTGGGCGAAATGGGCGCCGAGAAGAGCGGCACCTTGAAGAGATTATCCTTTGTGCCGGGCAGCTGCGTTGCTTGTGTTGCTGTATTCAGCGCTACAGCTGTTGCTGCTGCTGCTCCTCGTCCTGTTGGTTCATCGTCCAGTTCGCTGCTGTTGGGCAACTGATCTCTGGCTGTCCAGGCGCTGCTCTTCAGATAGCCGGAGTCATTGAAGCTGTTGTGTGGCCGATGATTGCGATACACAGACTTGTCGGGCAGCTGCTCGCCGCAAATGCATTCGCCAACGCTTTGCTGCCGCTTGGACTCGACCAGCTAGAGTAGTGCAAGGAGCAGGATTACCAATTAGAGCGAGATGGCGCGATATATATTAACTCGTGCTTACCTCGAATTGCCGTCGCAGCTTGTAATGCTCCGGCGGATGTATACGTATGGATGTGTAGAACACGCGTCCCGATTCGTCCACTCTCAGATCGCACAGCTCGAGAAATTCATCGGCCTCCTCGTCGCTGGGAAACACCAGCATCTGGCGTATATATGCCACTGGCAGCGAGGAGTATTCGTATTTGCGTGGCGCACGATACGCCGAGAGCAATCGCTGCAGGCCGAGCACGCGCAGATGCGTGAAGTAACCGACCAGTATGCAGGCCTCCAGATACCTGGTCTCCTCGTCGCGCAGCAGCTGAAAGAAGCGCACAAAATTCGTGTCCTGCAGCGCCAAATAGAACTGAATGGCGCGACGCACTTGCGCACAACTCTGCAGCTCTGCCGGCAGCTGACCGATGTCCCAGAGAAAATTCGCATCCGCCAGATTGAGCAGCACAATGTAGCCGCGGAATTCGGCCTCACGCGGACACTGCACACCCTTTAGCCGCAGATCGTGATACATGTACTTGAGTGTTTGCAGGCACTTGGTCAGATTCTCGGCATTGATTTTCGTATCGAAGACGCTGGGATCTTCGGCGACCAGGCGCGCGGCACAGTGTATGTGAAAGCGTGCACACTGCTCGACCAGCTTGACGGCACCCAGCGAGCAGAGCTCCTGCTGCGTGATCTCTTTGCGTATGGAGCGTGTGCGATCCCAGACGAAATGAAACCAATCGCCCAGATGCGCCTCCTCCTGCTCGCAAATGTCCATTATCTCATGCATTAGATAGCTCATGGTCATATGCAGTGCCACCTCGTTGCGCAGCTCGTGCGGCAATGGCGTCTCCTGATCTGCACTGCTACGCGAGTACTGCTTCAGCGCCAGCTCGTGGCAGATCAACTGTTCGTCCGTGTTCGGCTGCAGCTCGTAGACGGCCACCTGACGCTGAAACTCGCGCAGCACACGCTCCTTCTCCGGACACATGTCCGGGCAGTAGCCCTGCAAACCGTTCGAATCAACCGGGCCGCGTCGCTGACTCAGGCGCATCAGTTTGTCGCGTGCATCGAGCACGCGGTACTTCTCTTCGCTCGTGTACGCCGGCCGTCGCATCACGGTCTCCAGCTCATGATTGGCCGACTTAAACTGCGCCGGTGCACGCTGCCGTTCGCGTTCTTTTTCGCGCTCGGCATTGCCGCCGCCTGCTGCTGGCGGTGCGCTGGCATTGGCATTGGCATTGGCTGCTCTGCTGCTGGCGCCAAATGTTGGTGGTCCCTTGAGTGTTCCGGCATATGTGCTGGGTTTGCTGCCAGCATATTCAGAGCGCCAACTGGAACTCAGCGCACTCAGCTCGGCCTGTACGTCGGGATCAACCCATTCCTCGGTCTTTTGAGCCGGCGCTGTCTCAATTTCCGCATACGACATATCGAACTGATGCCCATTGTATATGCTTCCCTCGCGCAGTGCCAGCGCGGCCTCTTCCTCGCTGGCGTAGCTAACTGTGCAGGTCATGCGACGCGGGCGCAGCACAAAGTTAACCAAATTGCCAAAGCGGCCAAAATGTGTGCGTGCCACAAATTTGTCGAGAAATAGTTCCGGTATGTTCGTGCATCTGCAATAAATTTGTAAATTACACACACACACAGACGACGAATCACTTACAGCAATGTTTTGTAATTGTAGCCGGAGGCTGTGCGCGCTTCAGCCATTTCGCTAAAAAAAATATATATTTTTTAAATTCTCAATGTTTTCATTTCATTTCAATGCGCAATGTTCCACAGACCGGTATTGTTCACTTACGCTGCTGTGGTCACACTGAAAATTTGTCGTAGCTTCTTAAATGCTTCGGTAGAAATCTATCGATTTCACATTCGATAACATAGACGTGAGCTGGTCACACTATGGCCAAACTGGTTCCGACACTGGGACTAAAAAACGCGGGAATTGTGCATGGTAATGTTCTCACTTAAGCTTTTATTTAATTGCTAATTTCATTTAAAATATATACTCTATTTAGCCGTGTCATGGTTACATTTTGTTGTGTCTCGTATTGTGTGCCAAAAGGAAACCTAACAGCTTATTGTGCAGTTCTGTGTATCTAATAATATTTCTGCTAAGATATTTGGTTTATTATTTTTCGACGATATTAAAAGCGTAATCAAAGTTAGTTTTGAAAAAGTACATGAATATGCAAATTTAATAATTGAATATGATTTGTCAATATAACGGACAAACTATCGTGCCAATGTGCTATCGATATATTTGTAATCCAATACATGGAAACATCGCATAAATCAAACGATATTGGAATTTGGAATTTTATCGATATATCGATACATTCGAACATCGTTAGTTGTTGTTGGCATTCGACGCAAAGACAGCGTTCGCACCGCAGCGCGATGTTCAACGCTAAAGAATTTGTTTTTTTTTGTTTTTTTTTTTTGTTTTTGAAATAACACGTTAAGACCAACTAAATGATAATCGTGTAGAATCGTGAACGAATGAAGTGCAAATACGAATACGTAGTTAACAGTAGATGCAAAACATTACAATCGAGAATTATAATAAAAAAGCAAAACGACGCTAAAACGCACAGAAAGCGACGATAACCACGAAACGACGTTGCGAACAACGAATAATGATCGAACGGAATATGTGTGCCAGCAGAGTTGGTTAAAAGAGACAAATTAACTATAAATAAAAGCTCGAATCGCGAATCAAGCGTACATTTTTTGTAACAACAACAAACTCGCAACTGCAATTACAGTTGCAGTTGCAGTTTTCGGGGTGCAGCAGCAGCAGCAGCTTGTGTTGTTATTGTTGCTGTCTAACGTGTTTTTGCGTTTGGTTACGACGTTTCCGATGATCTTGGCCTGTTGTTGGCCAGTATGTGTTTTTTTTCGTGTGTGCGCCGCGGTGTTGTTGTTATTGTAACTCGTTTTGTATGACGACTGCGCGTGTGATTCATGCCAAACAAAAGCAATAGCAACAGCAACAACAAACGGCAACGGCTACGGCTACGGCTACAACGGCAACAATAACAGTTAGCATCAGTGCGAATGCAGTGAAATATGCTAAATAAATAAACACAACAAAAGTGAAAAACAGATAAAGGCAAAAAGCAAAAAAGCAAGAAGAGTGAGCGAGTGCATCCTGCATTGAGAGTGCGAGAGATAAACTCGATAACACAAAATAGAATAATACCAAGCGGCGCTCTCTCACACGCGCACACGCACACAAGCGCAGGCGTACACGCACACGCCATAGTTCTCCTGACTGTTGGTGGTAGGTGAAAAAAAAACCTATTTTTTTCTTTCGTCGTGTGTACAGCTGCTGTCAAGTGCGCAGCCGCAGCCGCCGCAGCAGCAGCAAAGTCCTTTAAGCCATCTCGCTCGCACCCGTGCGGCAAAGGTAGCTAGACGAATAGCTCACTCATACACATGCAATACACGTGCAAGCACGCAGCCACACTCACACACAACCACACACACACATACGGGGCATATGCAGCTGCTTGGAATACGTTGAGGAGCAGCGCGAAGATGATGCCAAAGCCAAATGCCAGACAACAGCAACAAAAACAACAGCTACAACGTGTATTGCACGCAGACAAGCATAAAATGTACGAATAACTAAATAAAACAACACAACGACAAAAGCAAAAATACAACAACGCGACTAACAGAAGTAGAAGTAGAAGACGGAGAAGTAGAGGTGGAAGTGGAAGGCGAATTACACATTCCTTCGTCATTCAAGTGCATTATTAATATAATTAATAATTAAATTGTGAATAGAAATCTAAAAGAGAACAACAACAAACAGCAACAAAATGAAGGTGACCGTTTGCTTTGGCGATGTTCGCATTTTGGTGCCCTGCGGCTCGGGCGAGCTGCTCGTCAGGGATTTGATCAGCGAGGCCACGCGACGCTACAAAAAGGCAGCCGGCAAGGTAAGTGCATGCCATATACTTGTCCCCCTCCCTCCCCCACAACCACATACACTTACGCACACCTTAGCCCGTCACTAGTGCTGACACCTTCCCACATTGTATTACAATCCCCCTATTTGTTGGTTTCTTGTTGGTTTTTTGTTGCTTTTTGTGTATTTTTTTGTTGTGCCGGCCAAGCGGAAATGCTGCACTTGAGCGTCAGATGCGCTCATAATTAAACACAAAATTAACAAAAAAGGAAACCCAACTGAACCCGAACCCGAAAAGTAGAGCGAACCAACCAACGCGTGTGTGTGTGAATGTGTGTGCTTTGTTTTGTAGTTGTTATCGCCCCATTGGAATAGAAGGAATGAAGGAATGTGGGGAAAACATAGTAGGATGAGCAGATCGGAATGCGTGCGCGTCGTCTAGGTAAAATATTTGAATAATGATAAGGTGGGTCCAATAAAAAACTAAAAAACAAAAATGAAGCAAAGAAACGAAACGAAATGAAGGCAAGCAAATGAATTCAAATATAAACACAGTGCGAGATAGAGCAACATGGAGAGAGAGAGAGAGAGTTGGAGTGAAGGAGCCTCGTTGTCGCAACGACGAAGATGAAATACCCTTGAAATGAGTGACAAATGACTGTGTGTGCCGCACAGTGGGATCAACCCACACATAAGATGCCGCAACAGATTAAATATAATAAATGACTGTGTGTGTGTGTTTATGCTGTGCGTATTACCCCGTACATATACCCTTTTCAAGGGGATTTTGGCTCGCACTTTGTATACCCTGATATGGTTACAACTTTAAAGACCAGTGTTACCAAAAAAAAACCGTAACCTGTAATTTTAGGTATACATATATGCAGAGAAAAGTTAAAAAATTAAAATTAAAAATTCAATATAATTGGAAAATAACGCTATAAAATGTAATTAAAGGTAGAAAAATTTTGAAATGTTAATTTTAGCTACATTACAAAGACATTTCATTCGAAAAAGCGCTAGTTTTTCGTCAAAAAAAATTCAGATTTCCGGAAAAGTCGCATAGGCAGCACTGCCAATAAGTCTCGCCCACACGCATACACATTCTTCGAAAAGGTTGCACTACTTAGACCCTGTAAAAAGGGTATGCAACGAAACGAACACAAATATGTAAATGCTTGAGAAATGATAACAACAACAAACAAAATCGAAAAGAAAGATTGGGGAGAGAGACAGACAGAGTGCACAGAATACGAATAATAATAACGAAATAAGGTAAATAAATACCTTAAAAACAGAAGAAGACGCCGAAGAATAAGCAGGGGGAGCTGCGCTGCATTTTGAACTCAGTTGAACCCTCGCTATAGGAAGGAGGGAGGAGAACAAATTAAGGGCCTTAGCCTCAGCGACAGGTACAACGTTGTAAGCAGCCCGAGCAAAAGACGAAGCAGAGGAAGACGAATATGATATGGGATCAGATTGTGGGTTAAGGGTTCCGCGCTTGCATGCAGATGGTGTTCCCAGCACCAGCGCCTTGTAATTAATCAAGAAAGTCAAGGGGGGCATCTCTGTAGAGGGAGAGGGAATATAGAAATCAAATCAATTTCAGAAAGATCATAATGATGTTGTGGCCAATGACTTTGACTGTACTGATTAAGTCATTATAAAGTTGTTTTTGGGCGTTTGGAATTTCCGGTTGCAAGATCTACAATTCTAGCTATCTTTTTAGCTATTTAACTATGTATCTATCCATCTGTATATGTATGTGCAACGTGAGAATGGGGCAGCCATAACTTGCGGGTGGCTACGCCGTATCTCACTCTCAATTGTGCGAAATTGGAAACTGTGTCAGCTAAAAAACAAAAAAAAAAGAAATATAAAAACAGAAAAACACAAGAGAATTTACGAATACGTTTGAGGGGGGGATAGGGTAACTCGCTTTCCATTTCGCGATCACGTGTGTCTGTCTGAGAGAGAGAGAGAGAAAGACCCAGACCCAGACCCAGACCCAGTCTCGCTATCACAGCCGGTCTAAGAGTGAAGCTATGTGTAGCTTGGCTCTGCTGGCAACTTGCTAATTATGCAATTTAATGCTTCAACGGCGCACAAATTGCAACATCAGCGAAAAAAAACACCAAACTACAACAACAACAGCAGCAACAGCAATAGCAACAGCAGCGTGCAGAAGAAGCGACTCTGATTTCAAATTCTCTGGCGCACATGAAATGATGATAATAGAGCCGGCTAGCAACAGTCTCCCCACCCCCGGCCTTCCCCTCTCGCATTTGCAGCTGTGATTTTTTTTTCGCTGCTTTGGAATTCGGTACACACTCTCTATACGAAGCAGATCAATCCAATAGCATAAACTGGGTCAGTTGCACAGACATTCCATGGAAATTTTTCGGTTTGTGCAGCATTCGCATATTAGAAATGCAACTAATTACTTGCAACTTGCCACATGCAGCTTGCCACAGCAAATGCAATAGAATGCAACAAATTTGTAGCTCAACTCACTGTCACGAAACCGGAAAATATGAGAAAATATACAAAAATATAGCAGGAAAAATAAGAAAAGCAACTCCCACTTTGTAGCAGAAAGATAGATATAGAATATATAAATTTAAAATATATGAAAAAAGGAAAAAGAAAATATGAAGAAATTTGAAAGATCATTCAAAAATTATGTAGATCAAACAAAAAAAGTTGAATAAAAATTAAAAAAAAATCAAAAATAAAATAAACAAAAAAAATGAAAGATCTAAAAGATCTTTTCATGGTTTTTTATGTTGTTAGCCCCAAAATGCCTAAGTTATATGATATTTGACCTTTCCTGTATCGTATATTGTACCCTTATATCGTAAACACATGAAAAAAGGTTTAACCATTCTGCCTTTATCTAAATAAATTGCAATGTCTGTTTAATCAATTCAATTCAATTTTATTCTACCCCTCTCATTTATTTCTCTCGCTCTCACTCTCTTACTCTTGGGTAGGCTTACTGTTTGGTTTGGTGGGCGTTTTTATCGCCTTATCGCCAGCGCCCAAATGCCAAATGTGCTGCTGCTGCCCCAACTGGGGCGATTGACCAACTCGAAAACTGGGCGTGGCATTTTGCTCATTTGTTTGCCGCGTCTCGTCGCGTTTCTTGTCTTGTCTCCCTTTCGCTCGTTGTTTGTTTTCATTTTGCCATCGTAGCACAGCCAAAAGACTCTGCTGTGGCATAGAGCAAGAGAAGAGACCAAGAGATCGGGAGACCAAGAGACCGGGAGACCAAGAGAGCCGGGAGATCGGGAGACCGGCGGCAGCTGAAAGATTCATTGAGCATTCTGTTGCCGTTGTCTCGTTGTTGTCGCTGCCTGAACCGGTTTTGAGCCTCAATTTGTAAATTATTCAGTCGCGAAAAAAGGCAACAGAAACAGCAGAACAACAACAAAACGCGAATCATAAAAAAGAGAAGAAAAAAAAAACATTAAGAAAGAAACAGCAGAACAAGCGACGCGACGAAGCTGGCGCAAAAATTGTTTTGCTGTTGAAAATTTGAAATTTTTGGCGCATTTGAAGTTTTGTCTTTAATTGGACCTCACACTGGGCAATTAGAATGTAGCACCAGCACCTGAGCAGTACCACCTGTACGGTGAGAACTCGCCTATCGCTCTATGCGATCGTTCAATGAAAATGCCTTTGGCATTTTCAAGTATTTACATAGAAGGAGATCAAGTTCGAGTGCAGTTCGACTCGTACGTGATCTATCGATCGACTCTATATATAATTGGAATGATTTGAACAATTTTGTCGTAGTTGAGATCATACACACGCGTACTGCACGTACACACCCAAACATACACATATAACCGGAAATCTAAACGGGTTTCAGCTGCAAATGCAAACCTAGACGAAACATTGAATGAATGAAAAAAAAAACATTCATATTTACATAGTATATAATACCGTGTATTTATAATTATGAATATAACTTCTAGTTTAATTAAACCCCGCAAATTGTATAAATCGAATTCCAGTTTCAGCTGACAAGTTGTGTATTTGATTTATGCCTTGGCAACAGCTCAATACATTTTTAAAGCCCCAGCAATGTCATAATAACCTACAAAGGGTATTAAAGTCTACTCAAATAGTTACCATAGTTTGAGTCATTCATAAGTTAATAATTCATTTAACATTTATGTAGACGAATATATTTTTGTGTGTTTTCCCTAGGAAAATGGTCATCCCAATACATGTCAATAGTAAAAGACATTAAAAAACCTATGCATTTCTTAAAATGGTTGATATGGTTGCCCTAATGCAATAGTTTGCGTAAAAACTTAATTTATGAGTGTTTTCCTTATAAAAAATGGTCAACCAAAAACATTTAAATCGTAAAAATATTAAAAATAAAGCTCATGCAACTCTTCAATTAAGCTAAATAATAACTCTAATATATTAATAGCACTCTTTAATGCTAAATTTATATGGTAAAAAGCATTTCTTTGACTTTGTTTATACAGGCAATGGTCGCCCTAAAACATTTCAATTGAGAAAATCAAGAAAACAACTGTAGAGCTCTTAAAATAATTCAATAACCGCTTTATGTCTATATTTCACTCATTAATACCTCATTTTCAATAAATAATGGTCATTCTAAAGTATTTCGATATTGACAAATATTTATTCATTGAAAATGTTTCATGTATTTCAATGTTGGCCTCAATGATTTCCTTCAAAATAGGTCACCCCATTTCTTTGGCAAATTTCTGCCAATGAAATATGTATAGAATAGAAGAGTATAATTCAAACTAAAACAAGATATAGGTCTTTTTTCAATGCACTGCTGCGGAACCCTTTGAAAAAAGTTCTCCTCAAGGCTTTCTTCGTTGTTAACCTCAAAATTCCAAAGTGTTTTCGGCTTAGAATGCAAGCCAATTATAGCTATGGTTCTAATACCATAATGGTCTACCATTTAAGCCGCTATCCTCCTCCCTACCTCTCGTCTCTTTCATTGCAATACAGAATGGGAACACAAAAGAAATATGCATATACACAGTGTTCGAACAGGCTGATCGAATCTGAGATATGCTAGACTTTTATTTGGTTTTTTTGCAATGTCAACTGAATTTGTTGATGCGCTTTGAGGGGCGGTAGAATGAGGTTAGGTTGAGTTATATTATTTTGGAAAAAATACCTGAAATTCCTTTAGCTATTTGCCTACACTTATAGGGTATAAAAAATCAATTGCGCTTAAGTATATTGCGCCCACCTTGACAGACTGCTTTGGTAGTAGTTGGTAGACTCACGAGGGTTGCCAGCGTTGTTTGACACTTGTGTTGGTGTTGGTGTGTGTGAGTCGTTTGCTGTCATGACAACAAGCACAACATATGGCATATATATACCTGTATATTTTTATATATACAGCTGTGGTCAAAATAATAGGAGAACCAAAGAAGCCTTCCGGTTTTTTAACAATATTTTCTGAAACCTTTAGCTAATACAAAAAAAACAAGTCGGAAAGGCTACAGTCGAGCTGACTCGACTGTGATATACCCGCTACAATTCTTCGGAAAAACACGTGCCAAATGTGAACAATGCGTTCTTGCTTTTTATTTCTTTCTGTCTCTAATTTGTTTTGCCTATGCAAGTTCCACTCGATTCTTATTGGATGTTGCCCATTGCTTTTATTACTTTGCAGTTATAAATTATATATGTTGCTGCTCAATGTCTCTTTCGATTCTAAGTGGCTTTAAATATACTAAAAATGTATTTTGAATTTTGTAACACACCATAAAAATAAAAAAAAATATAAGATACAAAAAAATAAATATAATTCGCCGCGGCACCCAGGAGTTGAACTCCGGACCTCTCGCTTAACAGTCAACTACCATCACCACTCGACCACTGCATTTCTAACGCAATGGCCAATAAAATTGCACTATGAATATTTTCGGTGCACATCATTAAAAAAAAAGTTGCCACATAATTTAAAAAAAAAGTTGCCACATAATTAAAAAAAGTTGTCTGCTGCTGGTGTTGAACTCGGGTACTAACATTAGGAAAAACCGACACAGGCACATGGCCACAAGGCAATACTATTTCTTGAATATCTTCCTTATTTATCGGCCGATCTTATTGAAACTTTCGCAACACGCCCGGATGGTGGTTTTTATCACATGGATAAAAAATGAATGCTGTAGAGCTATATTTGCAGCTATTATCGATTTATTATCGATTTTTGGGGGCGGATGGAGGCGTGGCAAAAATCCAAAATAAACTTGATCTGCGGGCATAATTAACACATATTGTCTCCAAATTTGGTAGCTCTAGCTCTTATAATAGCTGAGATCTAGGTTTTCATACGGACAGACAGACGGACAGACGGACAGACGGACAGACGGACAGACGGACAGACGGACATGGCTATATCGACTCGGCTGTTCATGCTGATTCAGAATATATATACTTTATGGGGTCGGAGATGTCTCCTTCTGCCTGTTACAAACATTTTCGGTTGGCACAAAGTTATAATACCCTTATACTCTTCGAGTAGCGGGTATAATGGCACAAAGTTATAATACCCTTATACTCTTCGAGTAGCGGGTATAAAAATATAAGATACAAAAAAAATAAATTTAAGTCGCCGCGGCACACCCAGGAGTTGAACTCCGGACCTCTCGCTTAACAGTCAACTACCATCACCACTCGACCACTGCACTTCTTTCGCAATAACCGATAAAATTGCACCATGAATATTTTCGGTGCACATAATTAAAAAAAAAAGTTGCCACATAATTTAAAAAAAAGTTGCCACATAATTAAAAAAAGTTGTCTGCTGCTGGTGTTGAACTCGGGTACTAACATTAGGAAAAACCGACACAGGCACATGGCCACAAGGCAATACTATTTCTTGAATATCTTCCTTATTTATCGGCCGATCTTATTGAAACTTTCGCAACACGCCCGGATGGTGGTTTTTATCACATGGATAAAAAATGAATGCTGTAGAGCTATATTTGCAGCTATTATCGATTTATTATCGATTTTTGGGGGCGGATGGAGGCGTGGCAAAAATCCAAAATAAACTTGATCTGCGGGCATAATTAACACATATTGTCTCCAAATTTGGTAGCTCTAGCTCTTATAATAGCTGAGATCTAGGTTTTCATATGGACAGACAGACGGACAGACGGACAGACGGACAGACGGACAGACGGACAGACGGACAGACGGACATGGCTATATCGACTCGGCTGTTCATGCTGATTCAGAATATATATACTTTATGGGGTCGGAGATGTCTCCTTCTGCCTGTTACAAACATTTTCGGTTGGCACAAAGTTATAATACCCTTATACTCTTCGAGTAGCGGGTATAAAAACAATCTAATACATGATGTATGGGGTATAAAGCCGAAAGATAAAAGAATGCGTTGAAATAGATCAATATAACTGTATAGTTTGAAACTTTAGTACGTGTTAGCGACAAATGTGGAAGAAAGATTTGGCTTCTTCACGGGCTTATCCCACACTATTATTATTATTTTGACCGCAACTGTATATATATTTATCGAATAAACTTACTTTTGGACAACTGCGTCATTGTGTATTGCCAGCAGGCCTACAATATTCACATTTGTCGTAGCCAAAGGCCTTAGTTACTTCAAGTAGTGCTTGTATTTATAGTCATGTATATACGATGTATTTATATATGTCTATAGCACGCAATTGCATTGTGGGGGCTGCTTTGGGTTGATTCAGCTCACTTGACCAAATTAGGCGCGAAATTCAATTGAATTACTTGTCTTAGTCAGCGTCTCAGTCTGCTCTCCCTCTGCTTCCTGAACTTGTTTTGTTTTGGGCTACTTTGTAATTGAATGTAATTCCCAAAAGTCAATTGTTCCACGCCCACGTTTGAAAAACTCGCCCACACCTCGGTGTGCGGAGAGATAGCCGAGTCTATCTGCTTCACTGTGCAATTGGGAAAGAAACGAAAGCAGCGAAAGCGAAATTGAATTCTTATCAACAATGCAATGAAAATAACAATTTTCATTAGTTTTTCCTTATTTCATGTGCGTTTCGTATTTCATTGTCTTGCGGTCATACAGATATATGTGTCGTCGCATATATCTGTATATTGCCAGATGTTGCGTGTTGCATTCTAATAGAAATTTTATGAAAGCATCTGTTAAGCATTTCACAATAGAAATGAAAGCACGTGCACATATTTTTTATAAAGACGCGTATTATATATATGTATATATATATACTTGTACAGCCTTGGTTGGCTTACTCACTAATAAAACAATGCCAAGCAAGCTGATTAAGGCAACTATAGCAGCGATATACTTTATACTAAATTCATAGATTGTGTGTCTGTATGAACGCCTATCAATCAGAGACTATGAAAGCTGGAGCTCTACGATTTGCTAACAATATTCGTATGAATTCTCAGTGTGTTTTAGAACTTAGCCCAGCGTCGCCCACTTAAAACGTATAAAATCGAATTGCAAGCGGTTTTTTAATGCACGAACGTTTATTTTTTTATGTGTACAATAATTATAACTAAATAAATGTTAGCTGTCAATTTGCATGGGATAATAAATATAGTAGGTAGGTATATATTGAATATAACAAACCTTATACATTCTAAAATCGTTCCAGCTTGTATATTTTTAAGTATGAGTGTAGATTTCTTTTGACGAGCTGTTATAATGCATATAGCTAATTTTTAGGCCATGGATTTTAATTTAACATGTTAAATTCTTAGGAATATTGGTTTATCTTGAGTTTTATTGCTTGAAAATTTAAATTAAAAATTTCTTAGCTTCTTCTTACAGTTTCTGCTACAGGGTATTTTTCGAGCAACACGCCGACGCAGTTGACCTCATAAAAGTTGTTAACTTCAAAGTCGGGTAAATGGGGGGATGTATCTATTTGCATGTCGAGCCACACGACTGCACGACTTTTTGTTGTTGCACACTGCGGTTGCTGCAAGGCGCTTGAACAAGGGAGGAGGGAAGGAGGAGGAGTTAAAGGTGCTGCAGGGGTCTTAGTTCTTTGTAACGTTGCACGGTTTTTGGGGGCATCATCATGGAACGCGTCTACAATTACAATGGTTTTATTGCCACACTAATTGAGTATCTATTTTGGTCACGCACGTGTGTTGTCTTGTCTTGCCTGCGCCCCTCTCCGCCTTTCCACTCTCTGCTACCTTTTTCTGGCTTTGTTGTTTTGTTTGCTGCAGGATTCGTTTGTGCTCCGACACTATATGGCCTGATACATTAATAAAACGCACTTCCTGCCCGAAGAGAGAACCACAAACTGCTGCACCCTGCGCACCCTGCACACCCTGCAACCTTTGCGTGTCTGACGGCAATTGTTGTTGCTGCTGCTGCTGTCGCGTGCAGCGTGCAACCACCGCAACAGCAGCAATATCAACAGCGACAGCAACTGCAATGCGTTGCGTTGCCCGGGCAATACACATCAGTAAAATATAACAAAAAGCTGAAATTGTTGGTACAAATATTTGACAATCGAAACGCAACGGAAGCAACGGCGCCATGCCACGCCCCGACCGCGCTTCACCCCGCCTCTTCCTCCGACGCACCCATTTTAATAACAATAGTGGCAGCAGCAACAACAACTGCATTATTATTATTATTTATCTTTCATTCATTTCATACGCATCATTCTAATTAATTTGTTATGCTTCGCTCTTTAATTTCATTTTTCTTTTTTTTTTTTTTTTGGCTTAATCAATTGACTCGAGGTTCAAGGTGAATATCTAATGTAATGCCACCTCCATCTTCACCTGCCTCAGCCTTACCATCTTCTCTGCACTCCACTCTTCTTGTCTTTACGTATTTCTTCTCTCCACGCATCGCTGGCTCTGTCGACCTCAGCGGGGGTTTCCAGGGCGTTGCTTTCTGGGTTGCGCTCCATTGATGCGACTTGGGTCAAGTGCATAACTCGTGACCGGCATGTCAATTCCATAGCGAAGGTCAAGTTCGAATCTCCGCAGAAGAACAAAAAAAAAAAAAAAACTGAAGTGCTTTTCTAGGAAAGTGAGCGGAAAACGAAGACACCATAAAGAACGAAGTGTGTGTAGAATACAGATCAGAAAGACTTTCTTTAGCTGTTCATTTTGTTAGGTAATAAAACATGAAGGTAGCAAGTGTAGTAATTCTATGGAACTTATTGGCTAATATAGTTTTTATATAGCTTTCTGAATAGCTTATTTATTATAGATTAATTTGAGTTTTACTAATATTTCTTTTAGTATTCCTATGTTGATCGGGAAACATGAGCTTTCATTATTTATATTTGTTTTATATTTGTTTTATTCAAGTAAGAACAGCTACACTTGGGTCTGTAAAGTCCCAAAGAAGTTCAATATATAATTAAAATCTAGATATAGTCAGAGTAAATATTCAGGTATTATTTGCGTATTTATTAGTATAGTACACACCAGATTTTCAAGCTGTAATTTGCCTTACGACACTGAAATATTTACCAAATGTTTTCTTTTAAACAAATTTGATGGCCCTAGCTCTTATAATCTCTGGTTTAGAGGGGCTTATACAGATGAACAGACAGACAGACGGGCGGGGGGACGAGCAGATAGACAGACCGGCAGAAGGACAACTAGACGGACGGGCGTGGCCATATCGGTTGTTAATTTATGGTCTCTTACTGCCCGACAAACAGCATGAGCCTAGTCTATTTTGTTCTGTTTTTAATTCGAACGATTTTCGGCTCATTTGATGATTCATAATTGTATCTTTTGTATATTTTGCCTGTCTCTGTGAATCTTTCACGTAAAATCAGTAAAAATACCATATAAATGAGCATATTAAAAAGAAAAATAAGAACGCAAATAAAACACATGAGCTTCCGCATTTCCGTTTTTTTCTTAAGTTTTTCTTTTTTGTTCCCAATTCGCGGAATTCGATCTAGCTAAGAGAAGAAGAACAGATTAGGTACATAAGTACACTTCCCTCTCCCTGCCCCAGTACCCTGTAGGCCCAAAGTATTTTTACGCCTTTGCATATCAGAAAAAAGTCGTTACAATTTTTTTTTTATTTTTTATTATTATTTTTGGGTTTTGTTTTTGTCTTTTATCGTCGAAACGTGCGCGACGTTGCGAGTGAATTGCTCCAGCTTCGATGTGGCCAATGTTTTGCAAGCGGAGGTTTTGGATTTCGTTAAAAAAAATGTGGAATGCATTCGCTGTGCTTAATAGCGAGGGAGAGACAGAGAGACGGAGAGGGGCAGCGCTGCTTATGACGTTGACGATGATCGCCGTGATGATGCCCCGCTGTAGCTTGTCAGTTGTCTCACTGTGCCTCGTTGCGCGTCCAAACTACGGTATATTGACCCAGCGAAGCCTTTTGCCCTACCCATGCCCAGTTCCCCTCTCCTGCTCTCTCTCTCTCTGTCTCTTTCTCTCGCTGTGTGTGTCGTCATATCTGGCGTTTGCGATCGGGCAGCGTCGAGCAAGCTTTATAGCGCGTACCGCTCGCATAGCGTGCCAATTTCGCGCTTACTCATGCAGCCGGTACCCAGTCACAACAAGCACAACAAACGAACGCAATAACTACCCGGTATAAGGTATATAACTTGTACGTGCCAGAACCAAACCATACCAAAGTGCACGGAACTGAAATGAACCGAACCAAAGCGCACAGTTTCACGCCCACAAAACACACACAGACACACGCACCCTCCCTCTAGAGAGGGTAGCAAAGCAGGAAATGCCAACTGACCTGTCAATTTTGACAGATGAATCCAACAAGAAACCATCTTGATAAGCATTTGCTGTCCCCACTTCCGAATGATTCAGAAATTAAATAGCTAAGAAATTTCATGGAAATGTTTATTTAGGCCTTGCTAGTGCGTATGATTAACGATAAAGGTGCTTGTACCGCTGCCTCTAATGAGCTGCTAAAGTAATTCGCATACATATATATGTTATATACTTCACTACTCCAAGAACTACAAAGCTAATTGGCTTGTACAGGTTTCTTTGCACGATGTATGTTTGTATATTATGTATGTGATATATGCATGTCTTACTACTTATATAACCTACACAGTTGGACATGAGGAAAATGATTCATAGCGAAAGCAAACGGTTTTCAAAGGAAAAACTGTTATGAAATAAATATTTTTCTGTTTGTTTTATGTATCAGGAATCAGCTGAAATTGCAATACTGTTTATAGCTAACAAAAAATAGTAAAGAGTAAATAAAAGTAGGCTTAGTGGAAAAATCAATGAAAAAAATAAATAAAAAAATTAAAAATAATAAATAAATAGAAAAACTACTTATAAATAATCTAAGAAGTCTTTAGGTTACTAAAATTCTTAGAGACTGACCAGATTATATATATATTTGGCTGAATTTTGTATGCCTAAAGAAAGAAGAAATTAATTACAAAATAAATAAAAAATAACAAAACAGTTTATAATTAATGTATATTATATATTATAGATAGATACTTACTTACATAGTAGATATAAATAGCTGAACTTTTGGTTCCTAATAGAATGAAAATAAAATAAAATAATATAAAAAAATAAAATAATATAAAAAAAATAAAATAATATAAAAAAATAAAATAAATGCAAAAATTTATAAAGGGAAAAAAAATTAAAAATGGCAAAAAAAATACTTATAATCACTTTAAATAGTCTTTTCTGAAGTAACAACGACGTACTAGGTTAGAAGTAAACATAGCTAAATGTCTGATCGCTAATAAAAAAAAATAGGTTATGCGGAATATATGTATGCAAATAGGAAGACTTATGCTGCAGCACAGCATCCATAAATGCGAGTACATTGACTCACGATTCCACATAATAAGCAATTTATATACAAATATACATATATGGTACGGGCATGGCGATCGTATAGGTATTTATCCAGGTGTTTCCTCTAAAACGTGAAATTTAACGCATGAATCATTCGTTAAGCGGCAGCAACAACAACAACAACAACAGCAGCAGCGACAACGACGGACCCCTTGGTAGTTGGCACAGCTCTCTCTCTCTCAAGCTTGGAGTGGGAGTTTAAAAAGAGAGCGAGCGAGAGAGAGAGAGGGTGCGATCGAGCGAGCGAGCGAAAGGGAAACGCGCCAAACGCGCGAGAGCATTCGCCAGTGTTGCTAAACGACTCGCTGTGGCAAAGAATGTTGAAGGCCACAAAAGGTCGTAAAATGCTCGCGACGGCGACTGAGAGAGTTTAAGTTCCACTTTGGCGTCGTCTTACATTAATTTTATATGGTCTTTTATTATAATTTATGTTTTTATAAACTCGCAAAATGCGTTGTAACTTCTCTGATGCGGGGAGGAGTAGCAGCAGGAGGAATTGTCGGTTAAAAAGTTGTGTACCCTGTAGTGGAGATGTTACCTGTATAGAGGGATGTGATTAAGTTGTCTATGCAGTTATGTAAAGCTTTTTTTCTATTATTTCATTTTCTCATTTTACTATTTATTTATTTTCTAATATTTCACTTTATCATTATTTTTATATATTTTATTTTATTTTTCCAATTTTATATTGTATTTTTTTCATATTATTTGTACTATTATTTTAGTTTTTATTATTTAGTTTTTTTTATTATTATTATTTTGTTTGATTAATTGTTTGATTCAATTTTTTTAATTTTGTTTATTAGCATTATTTTTTAGTTGCTCTATTTGTATTGTTTTTTACAATACAAAACAATAATATAAGCAATAGTAATTATGTTTATATTATTGTTTCTTATTATATATTTTTTTATTAATATTTTTACTTTAGTTTCATTTTATTTTATTGTAAAAAATTCAGTCTCAAATTCCATTCATAAACATATGATATGCGACTACCCAGCGTAATGTAATATTATTTATGAACTTGAACTTGTTGTCTCTGCTCTCACTCAGGGTATCAGCTATTCGAGCTGCCATCGATATATCGTATAGCTGTCCATATGATATATGCACATATTATATTGTTCCTTTTGCTTTGATTTTGTTTATCACGTTGCGTTTTTCAGCGTTGTTCGTGGTCTCCATACGCGTCGCTTATGTTTATTTTTTTTGCGCTTGTTTTTTGCGTAGGCGCTGCACGTGCGAGCGACAACAACAGCAGCAGCAGCAGTAAGAACAGGGCTCAGTCGGCGGCACGCCCATGTGCTCCATGTGTGCTATGGGCAATTGCGCAGCTACATTGCTATTTGTCTTGCTTGCTTCGTTCGTCCGTCAGTCTGTCCGCATGCCACTCTGTGCATGCTTAATTAATTAAATAATACGCAGGCGAAATAAATAAATAAATAATTGACATTTTTGTGGCATGCGCAGAACAAAAGACTCAAGCGACAAACTTGACGGCTACGCTTGCGGCACCCTGAAAATATTTGTCGCACGGGGCGTGGCAACTCTACGGGCTGCCTTCGTTCCAATTGAATGCGGCACACACACACGCCTACACTCAAGACACACACACACACCCACACTCGACACACACACAGCTGCAGATAGACAACCCACAAGAGCAACGCCTGCGACATTTTGGCCTTGAAATCACTGTGCGAGCCAAGCAATCTTAACTTATCCCAAACAATTACACTTTGCACAGCTTGAGTGCGGTTCACGTAACAAAATAATCGCTAAAAGACATCAGATATATCTATTAAAGCTACATCTATATAGGCGAGTAGTGTAGTTTAGTGAGGAGCAAGGGAAAAATGGGTTTAGATGTTTTTCTTCTGAATTTACCCAACTATAACTAAAACTATCTATGTCCTTAGCTACCTAACCCATATCTACCTTTACTTATTATCCAAATAATTGATAAAAGTAATTATTATTATTCCCTGGTATATAGGCCTTTCAGCATTAAAAGCCCTGCCTTATCTCTGCTAATATTCCCTATATAACTATCTAGTAGCTTTATGATCCACATAAAATAATATACTAGTCCACTATCGATTTTTTTGATGAAATACCATCGATACTATAAATTATATAGAATTTCCAAGCTAAATTAATTGTTCAAGTAAAATAGTTAAATTAATTATTATAATTGTTGATTACGTTTTTCTGGAGCAAAGTCTGTTAAATAGTGTAGAAAAACACTTAAAACTAATCGATAATAATAGAAAACAACCCATGTATCGAATAAATTAAACAACTATCGATAGCATTGATTTTGATGCGAATTTTTGAACATATTTTGATATTGAGCCTATTTTTAAAGGATTTATCATAGGGTATATTCAATTGCGAACTCTTTTCGAGTCGAAAAAAAATTGATAAAAATAGGTGCAATAAAGAAAAAGTGCCATGGGAATGTGGTGGCTTCATTTTTTTTTTGTTGGGTTGACCCGCTGACCCCACATTTTGCCAGCTTTTAATTTCACTTCCAACCAAACGAAGCAGCGAGAAAAACAAACAGAGAAAATTCAAAAACAAAAAAATTAAAAAAGAAATAAATAAAAGCAGAAATTAATTGCTTATATAGAAACAATTTCTTTTTCCGCCAAGCGACAACCATAAAATGAAACAGTTGTCATCATTGTTGTAGTTTATTTTTTTTTGTTAATAACAATATTGTTGTTGTTGTTGCCGGTTGCGTATGCGTTTAAAGCGATTTCATATGTTTAATTTTCAAGTTTGATGTTGTTTCTTTTAATTTCGCTGTCGTGTCTCCGCTTTGTGCTTATGTTTATTGTTATTTATGTTGGGATTATGCTGGGCTTTTAGTCGGTAGTAGGGTTGCCAGGTCGTTGTCGTGGTCGTCGTGTGATATAATACACCAGCACTTATGACACTCACTCGACGACTCGTATTTCCCATATTCGATTAGCAAAGAAACCCTATAGGAAAAGTTGAGCGCGCTTGGGAAAAGTTGATTGCGCTGTCGAAGTTTGTCAGTTCCACGAATTTACCTGTACCCTAACTCTCTCTCTCCCTCTTTCTCTTCTCTCTTCCTCTGTCTATTGTCGCGTTATTCCATTGAAGTCCCGAACCATAAAACAACTCGATCCTTGGCTCTCTCTGCCCATATAAATATCTTCCTCTAATTTCTTTTTAATGAACTGTCGCCCGTCATTCAGGGGATCTTTTATGTGCGTGTTCTTGGAACAGATAACCAGCTAGAGAGAGAGAGATAGAAAGAGAAACAGAGAGGGAAATGATCAATGATTGGCATTACATGCTCGTAATCGTATTTGGGTTTTTTCTTTTCTTTATTTCTTTCTGTTGTACTCCTGCCTCAACCTCAGTCGCTGTCTAGCACGTTGTCATCTTGCTCTCTGAAGAATTAATTGTTCGCCAAGAAAAGCAATTGAAATTCAAGTGGCAGTTGTCATCCTTTGTTAAAGGTTTTTCTACTGAAGGGTTCGGGTTTTTAGCATGTTCAACGCTTTCTACGCACTACGGTGAGGACTGTGTGCGGGAGAAACAAAGCTTTTAAAGAAATGTTTAAGAAAGGAAAGGTTTAAAATGAAAACAGAGACTCAAAGTAGTTAAATAGGGCATAACTGCTTTTTTTTTGCAAAGATCTTGAAAAGTACAAAGCTAGAATGTTATATATACCTGCTTCTAGGCTTTTTATGTATGCCTATGCGTGAGTCTGTGATTATACCTGTTTATTTTCTTGAAGATCTCGGGTACTTCAAGAGTTGAAGTGATGAAATTACGTACATATGTGCCTTCGTTAGGCCTTTTTTATTTACTTTTTATATAAAAAAAAGTAGTATAAATAGGTCAAACTAGTATATTTTCGCTCAGTTCTCTGGAACTATGATAGTTGAAGTGATGAAATTTCGTAGCTCCTCTTAGGAGCCCTGTTTATTTTTGCTCAGATCTCTGTAGGTAAAAGAACTGCAGCTCTGAAATTTCCCTTCGACCTTCCCTAAAGCTTATTGTAAATATCCAAGCGTAAATCAGTTTCATATACCGAGTACAGACTGTAATACATATACAATTGTATTATCTGTTGGGCTTAAATCGCGCTTTTACTGTGCTCATTCTGCACTTTTGTCATATCGTTTACGTTTCTTCGGGTTCTTAAGACGCTCGTTCGTTTGTTTGTGAAAAAGACAATATCGTATATTGTTGTGGACCTTATAGAGTGGCGCTCGCTGGGGCGCTGGGGATCGTCCTCATTCTCTTGCTCTCTCTTTCTCTCACCAAACAAAAGGTGTTTTCTTTGTTCTGTCTGGACTGGAAACTGATGTCGAATCCGGTTACCAACATTTAATACCTGTGCGTAAGTGTGTGTGTTCGTGTGTGTATTATAATAATAATCATGATATTTGCGTTGCATTTGTTTTGTTTGTTGTTTCATTTCACAAACGGATGAGATGAGAGAAGCTGTGTGAAGCTCTATTGTTGATTGATCGCGCGATTGAACGCTTGATTGATCTTCCGTTTGATTGATTGATTGATCAAGCGATTGATTGACAGACCGCGCGCTGGTTTGCCTTGAAAAACCCAACGCGTTTCCGTCGTTTCAACAACAACAACAACAACTTTATTTTTCTCCTCACTCGCTCACACCTGTTGCCAACACTTTCACTCGCTCTCCCTCGCTCTCTGGCCTTGCATAACTTCCTTCTCTGCTTGCCCCTCTGGCTGCCTGCAGCTTTAGCAATGAACTCGACTTGACCTGCCCCCTGGCGGGGCTGTGGGAGCAGGGTTGTTGCCTCAGCTCAGCCCGTTGGGGTTGCGGAAACTCACAAAAAAAGAAAAAAAATGCGATTGCGCAACTTTTGATTGCTCAGCTTTTCCCTGTTGTTGTTGCTGTCTTAGATAGTTGTATTAGTTCTTGTTGTTGTTGTTGTTGAGCTGTCTGTGGGTCAGCAGCACGCTTCATTGGTCAAAAACAATGATAACAACAAATAGACCAGTGGCACAGTGGCATGACTTGCCGAACGCGTTTTAGGTAGTTCCGAAGCCTTCTCCAGCTTGAATAATCTGTACAGATTGAACTGATTCATGTTCAGCCTAAAAGTGCTCAAAACCGTGTACTTAAATGTTGTACTACACTATGAGAAATACTCTACCAGGTTGACATAAACCTGTAGGAAGATTTGTTATTTTAAATTAACATTTGTTATTTTTCACTGTTTTCATTTTCATTTGTTATTTTACTGTTACTATATTTAATAACTTAGAGCGTACATTTTATTTCTATAAACTATGTACATATTTAAATCTAAATAGGGTGAAAGCTCAAGATCAAGCTGTTCCGTTCATTTTTGAGGTGTATAATAATTAGGAACATACAAATGATATAAATTAAATAGAACCTATTTATACCTAGAAAGTTCTTTAAAGCTTGACTGTAGTCGTTCTAACTAAAATTCGCCTGATTATTTTAGGTGTTAAAGGTCCTTCAAGGTGCTTACTTATCAAGTAAAAATAGATAAAAGTACTATATGCTTCACTAAAATAATTGCAAATGATATTAGTTCTTTTAATACATAATTTAGTTATATTTTTATTAAACATAATTCTGGCAAAATTTAAAGACTTTCCATGCCATAAAAATGCTGTAAATCAACGAAGAAAATTTGTAGTGATTGCTGGAAAATCCCATACGCTCTCTGAGTGTGTCTTTGTGTTTGTAGAGAGTGTTATTAGCCGATTACTAAGTTGGGGGGAGGCTGAGGGCTATCGCCAACTGCTCCATGAGTAAACAAAAGCTAGCTTCTTCTCCTTCTCCTGCTGCTCCTCTAGCTATGCCGAGGTTTGCCTGTTGCCTCTTGCCACGTCTCATTTCACTCGACGCTCTCGGTGCTGCCTTGTTTGGCTTCCTTTTGTTGTTGCTGTTGTTGCTAATGTTGTTGTTGCTGTTGCCAATGTGGCTGTTGTTGTTGTTGCTGCTGTTGCTGCACGCCTAAGTGGATTTGTTGTCGCTGCGTGCGTTCGCCTTCCATGCGCTTTATTAGCCACCGTGCACCAGTTGGCGGCGTCTCTTGTGGCGTGTTTCGCGTTACATTTTCATGGCAACAGACAGAGAGACAGTCAGACAAAGAGACAGACAGCCAGAGAGACAAGGAGACATACAGTCGGACAGACGGGCAGACAAAGTGACAGTCAGACAGACAAAAATGTTTTCTAATGTCAAAGACACGATCAATTACAAGCGGCTTAGTCGGCGGCTCGTGACGTCGCGTCGTATCATAGAGCGCTATGTGGGAGTTGGGCGAGGGGTGTGTGTCTGTCTCCGTCTTGAACGAACCCCGAGTGAGTGAACCATATTGATTTGACAGGCCTCTGGAAACGTGATAAGCATTGGATCCGTGGTCTATGAAATTCCATGGAAAAATGGTATTGGAATTTTCACAATTGATTTTCTCGTATAATGAACGCAAGTAACCCCATGAAATGCGATGCTAACTCTCATATATCTCAGGATCTGTTTGAGCTAGACTAATAAAATTACGTCACAGCATGTGTACAGTGTGTACAGTGTACACACCAAATGCATTTTGTATTCAGCATGGCACACACTTTTCTCACTTAATATGCCCGAGTAAATATTTTTGCGCTTATAAAATAAAATATGGCTGAGGTGGGGTAGCAGATATTTGGCTGAGCTGAAGATAACTATTTTAGCTAACGGTATAGCTATTTTCAGCTATATTCAAGCTATATTTAATGATTAACTAGTGTATAAAATAAAAGACATTTTTTTACTTTAGCCAGCGCTATAGCAATAAGCGTTTAAAGTGTATGTGCGTGTGTGTTTGTTTTGTACTTTCTTAGACTCACACTAGATTATATAGACCTAAAAGATGATCTCAGTCTAATTGCATGAAACGTTGATGAATTTGGAGCGCGTAAACCAGTTGTGAATTACAAGCGCAGTGCAGTGTGTGAAACGACGACACTTGATGTCATCTCGTTCCCTCTTCTTCTCTATATCTCGCTACTGTGCACCGCTGCATTGCGCCGTGTTACCTATTTCTATATAATTCTCTTCTCTATTTCTTTATGTATCTCTCTTAATTTATGTGTTTTCCCTATTTATTTCTCCATATATCTCTCCTTGTTAAAAGTTTTATATCTCACTATATATTTTTCTATAATTTTCTATATCTCTCTATAGACATACCTCTCTATACATATATCTCTCTGTTAAATGTTATATATCTTTCTATACTTCTCTCTGCATACATTTATCTGATAGATCCTTCTAAATACCTCACTGTATACATATTTATCTGTCTATGGATCTATGCACATGCCTCTTTATATATTATATATTTAACCATATATCTCCCTATATTCTTCCCTATATACATATTGTCAGCCGATAAAAAATTTCCAACTTCTTGCAGTGTATTTTTACCTGTTTTATAGTGCCATGTTCCCTCTAGATAAGCATTACGATTTCCAAATACCTACCCCAATAATACCCTAAAAAAAATAGAAAAAAAACATTGATTACACACACAATTGACATACATTTCTCTATCTCTTTCTCTTTGCAGGTAAGCAGAAATTTCTGTTTTCTTTTTTGGTAACTGATAAGCGACAAAATTGGATTGATAAGAAGAAGCAGGTAATGTAAAGGAGTTGGGGATGGGGTGAGTGAAGGGGACGGGGGTGGTGAGTGCATGACCTGAAATAGGGTAATAAATACAATGAAAGGCAGTAAATAAATCGATGCAGAGTTGAAGGCGTTGTCAAATTTGACAAATGAAGCGTGTGGCCAAAACTGACGCATGCCTCATGCCACATGCGGCGGGTGCAGCAAAGGATTGGCCCGCAACAGGATCCTGACGCGTTTTGTGTCAGTGCTGCCCCACTTAGCTTGGGTTCAATATCGATTCATATCAGTTTTTCTTTCTTTTCGTTGTCCCGTCACGTTGCCTCGTTATCTTATCGTTTCATGTTGCAAGTCAAAGCAAATATTTGGGTAAATGGGGCAAACAACAACTACAGCAACAGCAGCATTTACAACAACAAGCGACAAACTAATAAATAATTTATATAGTTTTATAGCTTTTCGATTTGTTTGTTGCGCTTCCGTTTCTCTCACTCAGCACGTACAGCAACCAAATGCAGCATGCCGATGTGTTGTGAAACATGCTAAAGCCGAGACACGCACCCGTATGCGCATGCCTACGCCTGCGTTCGCAGTGCCGCCAACGTGCTACAGATGGCGCCACACATTTGCCCGTCCAAAAGCTGCGCGCGCACATTTCCGCGTTTATATCGCGTGTATATCGTGATTTTAAGCTCTACGTGTGAACAAGTGCTTGGCGAGAACATTTATTTTTTATAGATAAAACTATATGGTTTAAATTTGATAAAAGAGAGAAAAAACTTGTTTTATTAAAAAAACTTACTATGCTGCTGTAAAAACACGCTTTATGCCTTTATGATTTTAAGAAACAATTTTTTGATTTTTAAAACCAAAAGATGATTAAAAAAAATGTGGGGATGTGTTATAGATGACAGATGTATTTTTAATGCAAATAATAATAATAAAAAAAAATAATTCAAAATTAAAAGAAATGTGAGGAGTAGGCACCCGTTATATAACTTCATAATAATCGGTTTAGTTGTAGTATGTAGTAACCATAGTAGTATGGTTATCAACATGGTAATACGAGAATTTTATGTAGTAGGTTAAGATATGTAAGAAAACTATTTAAACTAAAGATAGTAATTACAAATAATTTCTTTTGGATTTTTTTGTTTTGTTGCATTTATTTGTTTATTATATTGTTTTCTATATAATAATATAATTGCCTGTCTGTTTTTTTTTACTGGAAGGGTAGGTAATACTTTTTCGAGAGTTTTTAGTTAGATAAAGCGCTGCTTCAAATCAAAGGAACTAACCTTGTAATTTCTTTTAGAAATAAGTATTAGAATAAAAAGCTTACATGTTTGATGTATTACTTAATAGAGCAGATAATACGCAATACAGGGCTTTTCAATCAGTGTAGACAAGGTTAAATCAGAATTAAGTATTTCGCTTTTTCAGCAGACATTATAATAATAGATTACTTTTATACATAGTATAGATAATTTGGTTTTTATGGTCCAATTGTCTAAGCGATTGTTCTAACGCATTCACTGATATCAACTGTAGACACATGAGTGTATAAAATGGTGTATGGTATTTATCATAATAAATACGTGTGTATCTGTTGTTAGCTGGGAAATTTTGTTTTTTTTGTTTTGCTTGCCAAATCTGAACAATAACAAAGTTATCTATGCCATAGATAGGTGGGTTGGGATTGGGATTGGCTTAGCTGGGCATGTGCATTGAAGTGCTGATATAGCCTAATTCGATGTGATTAGCTGATTAGGGCCAAGTGGAAAAGCCAAATGGAAAAGTGCTGTTGCTCTTGCAGCACTCGTTGTGAGTGATGAGTGCGAGGCGCGCGCGCGGGTACTCATTGTATTCGCACTTCGCAATGAGAGCGCTGAAAAAAACTTCTTCACACGCAGCTCACGACACGTTACAATTGTGAGGAGTTGTGTGTGTGGCGACATCTGGCGGTGGCGAGCAGAGCTTGCAACATATTTTTTTTTTTTTTTAGTGAGTCTGCTGCTGCGGCGACCTTGAGGCCGTCGGATGTCAAAGCGCAGCAGAGCGCAACGTGGGCACGTGTTGCTGCAAGGGAAGAGTGAGGGGGCGGGTGATAGAGGGAGAGAGATAGAAGTTAGGAAGAGCGAGAGCGAGGGCTGTGCCAACTATGCCAAAAACGGAACCCAAATCGAAGCAGCAGCAAACAAAAAAGCAACATCGAAGCCAAAATTAGGTGAAATGGTGAATGAACTTGCCCGCCTTTTGTTTTAGTTTAGGCCAACACACGCACACACAGTGTGAGAGAGGGAGGTAGAGACATAAGAGAGAGAGAGAGAGGGAGAGAGAGAGAGACAGACGCCTCTAAGCGTCAAGTGGACCAGTCAAACCGCTTGGGCATCGCGCAAACACGCGACTCCAAAACGAGACCAGGCAAGCAAAAACCCCATGGAACTAATGTACACAAATCAACAGCTGAGCTAAGCTTAGTCAGAGAGGGAGAGAGAGAAAAAGAGAGAAAGAACTAGTCATAGAGTGAGAGAGAGAGAACAAGCCAGAGAGAGAGAGAGGTGAATTTTTGGCAAAAAACTATGAAAAATATTTTCATTTAGACGGCAAAAGCTTGCAGTAATTGATGTGATAAATCGCATAGAAAAAGAGCAACACTGAAGCAGTGTTAGACTAGTCTATACCCTGTATTGCTGTTAGCATAGATTCAATATTTGATTATGTATAAATACCTGAACTTTATGCTATATCTATATATAGATATAATCTATAGAATCTTTAGAAATCACACTCTGTGTAAAAATAGATTCCTGTAGGGTATTCCCCTCTTTTCTAGTGCTGCAAAATAATACAAAAATTTTTCGAGCGTATTCGCTCTCACATATCCCATTGGCTTACATTTACTGGATATTATTCATATGCTGCTCTTTCCTAATGAATCGAAAACAATTGGTATATCGAAAGGAAAAATTATAGAGCCAACTATATAATCGAATGTAATAGGTTTTTTTTTCTAGGATTTATTATGTATATTTATAATTTATGTTTGTCGTTTGCTGACATGGCATACCCCAATGATAGAGTTGTGCAGGGTATTTTGCGGCCCATTATGGATTGAGCTGAATTTGCCAAGCTTCGCGTTTGAAGTTGTCGGTTTTTTCGTTTTTCTGTTTTGCTCATTAGTTTGCTTTGTTGATTGTTCGCTGGGTGCACTAGCGCTCCCTCTCCCCGTCTCTCTTTCTTACTATATTTCTCTCTTTCTTACTCTTTCTCTCTCTCTCTCTCTCTCTCTCTCTCCCTCTCTCTTTCTCTCTGTCTTTTTGTATGGTGACACACATGAGTTTTTGTTGTCTTTTAATAATGTCGAACGGAAGTCTTTGTGCGCTTTTAATGAGACTGGCACAATCAAATTAACGGTTATTCGCTTTGGCATGGCGAAAAAAAGAAAAAACAAAAAAAAAACAGCTGATCGCCACAGTTGTAGAGCCGCGCTAGCTGCAGTTTGAGAGCCACTTGGGTTGGGTCACTCAACTTGGTGCGGAAAGAAAGCGTAGAGAAGGAGGAGACCGCATCCTGCAGAGAGAATTCTCTGTGATTAATGAGTGTGAGTGTGTGTGAATATTGTGAATACACTCACAATTAAATCGAGTAAAACAAAGTAACTTCCCGTTAGGAATATGCAAAAAAAAAAAATCGAATGCATGTCTGAATAGTTGAATAGTTGCGCGAATATGGCCAGATTTATGTAGCTGAGTGTGTGAGTGCACTGTGAATGCATTCGGTTTTTTTTTTGGTTTTTCGCCTTCTCTGTCTCTCCCTCATTAATTATGCCAACGATGCGGAGGCGCTTTTCATGGAAAATGCAAAAAGGAAGCGCTTTCCAGTTCGTTTGGTTTTATTACGTTTTTCAGGCAAGAATTCATTTGCCAACAACAACAGCAAGTAAAACTATTACAACAACAAGGCCAATTCAGTTTATCCCTCTCTCTCTCTCTGTCTTCCTCTTTGGGGGAAGTTGGCAAAGGAAGCGTAACTTTTTTTTTGCAACGTTCTTGGCAATTATGCAACATCCCCTTTGCCCCCTGCCTGCTACGCCCATGCGCCGCCCTCAGCAATTGTCCGCCTTGCTCTCTCACTCTCTCTCTCTCTAGTGCGTGTGTACTCACCTGTTGCCACCTGTTGCTGCACCATCGCCATCCTGTGATCGCCAGCAGCAGATTTGCATTGCTTCTTCTTCTTCTTGCCTCGGCTATTTTATGAGCTGCTAAAGCAGCAGCGCCATGATTGGCATGCAACGGGAACATCGGTTTGCTCGACGCGTTTGTCATTTCAGACGAGACATTGTTGTAAAGAACAAAGCAAAGACTCCCCTTCTTTTCTTTGGTTTTGGTACTTGAATAAATGAAGAGAGACAGAGAGAGAGAGAGTAAAAAAGTGAGTGGAGAATATAGAGATAGAGACGCTGAGATTTGTTTTATTTATTTCTTCATTCTTTTTTGAATCTAATTTTTTTTTATTACTTAATTATTTATCATTAATTTTTGTAATCATTATTTTTTTTTATATATGTACGTATTTCTTTACTATTTATTCTTTGTTTTTTATTTTAAAAATTAATTTTTCCACTTTATTTTTTAATATATTTACTATTGATTTCTTAATTTTTTATTTTTTATTTTGTTATTTATTGTTTATTAGTATTATTTTGTATGTTTGTATATACCGCTAATTTTATTATTATTTATTTTAGTAAAACTAATATTTTATGATAAGTTTTTTTTTTATTTAATTAATTCATTTTATTTATTTCATTATTTTATTAACTATTATTTTGTATTTATTTATATTATTTTTATTATATTAGTTATATGAATACGTAGGACATGCGACTAGTCGTCTAGCCTGCACGCCTGCGCTGCTTTTGATTGTTATGTTGCTGTAGTGGTGGTTAATGTTTTTGTTGTTGTTTTTGTTGCTGTTGCTGCTACTGCTGTTTGCTCTTTCGCCGTTTCGCAGTCGTTTTTTTTTTGCTGCTTCGTTCTGTGTGCTTATTTGCGTTACGCTTGACAAACTGCTGTCCGGCCCGGCTCTATCTATCTGGCCATCTGTGTATCTACCATATGTATCTATGCTTTGGCAGCGCATTCAGCTGTTCAGCTGTGGTCACTTTCCTATTGTTGTTGTGCCTCCCCTTTTGCTGTGCAGTTGTTGCTGCCTTCTTCCTTGCTTACACACTCAGCTGAGGTTTGAGAGCATCACTGACTGCACTGTTTGACATGCACTGCACACACTGCTGCTGCGCTCGCTGCCTGCACTTGTTTTGCTGCGCGTTGCGCGCCGCGCTCTCTTACTCACGCTCAGCGCGCCGGCATTTGCTGCGCTTGTACGCTCTCCATTTGCTCTCTTGCGCGCTCTCACTCTCTGCAGCGCTCTCTCACTGTGCTGTAGTTCACCTGTTCGTCGCTGCACGATCGCGTCGCGTCGCTTCGCGGTGCTGTGGGCTGACTTTGGCTTCAGTTTTAAAACGAAACGCGAGCGCAGCGCACACTTTGCACATTGCTCGCCCGCTCGCTCGTTCGCTACGCCGCCGCCGCCGTCGTCGTCTTTGTCGTGGTTGCGTCGTCGTCGCGTCGCCGTTCGCGCAATTCGTACGTACTTCAGCTGCGGCTGCGGCTGCTGTTGTTTTTTTTTTGTTTTTGTTGCTGCTGCTGCGTTTTGCGCTGGTTACGCAGTTTTTTTTGTTTTTCTTCTCTTTTTGTTGACAGTTTGATTTAGTTTTTCGTTGTTGTTTAACTAAATAAACAGAAGTGCGCGTCATTGTTGTTGTTGTTGTTGCCAAAAATTTAAAGTGCCGCAAAAACAAAGTGCAAAACACACGGGGAAATTAAAATAAAACGAGCTGAAAATGCAAAACTAAAATAATACTAAAAAGGAACGAATTATTTTGTTTAGAGTTAAAAAGAAATCTCTCTTATCTGTGCGCAGATGAATCCAAACATATTTATCTATTTGTTTTTTTTTTTCTTAAAATGCAGATTAATGTGGGCAGATAAAGCGAATTCTTGGCTAATTATATGGCTTATATAGTGTATACGCTGCACTCTGTTTCTTCCTGCTTTTGCCTTTATCTACGCCTTCGTCTTCGCCTCCTCCCCTTCCAAATCCTCCTCTTTCGCTTCTTATTCAACTTCTTAGTGTGTTTAGCTTCCCATGACGCGACTGCAGCAGGAAATGCTGAAAAGAAGTCAGAGTGTAGTGGGAGAGGGATAGCTAGTAGGAGAGCGGGGCAGTGGAGAGAGGAAGAGAGAAGGCAGCGCAACGAAAGGAAGAATTTCAAGTGCCGCCGCCATCAGGTTCTCAGTCATTATCATTATTATTTCTTTATTTTTTTTTGTTTTTCATTTTTATTTTATTTTATCGTCGCTGATGGCTTCTTTGCTGCGTGTTCTCTACCTACCCCAAGAAGGTAGCGCAACCTGGTAAGGATATATTGCTTACAGCGAGAGAGGGAGAGATGGTGAGGGGACGAGGCAGTGAGAGAGAGGGAAACACAACAAATGCTGCGCCTAATGCAGTTGCCTGTGTGTGTGTTTTCAATTAAACGCGACATTCGGCTAATAAATCTATTTGGGTTTCGGATTACGCAGCTGGATAGAGACGCAGGCAAAGAGAGAGACAGAGGGTCACGACGAGAGAGGGAGAGGAAAAGGCAGGGACAGTGGGGCAGCAACAGGCTGCACTGTGGCAGTGGCAGCCTTGAGAACTCTTGGCCAAAGCGACTTTCACTAGTCAGGAATGCAACAAGAACAACACGATAACATGCCTCACGTCACTTGTTGTTGTTGTTGTTGCAGTGCTTGTTCTTACTCTTGTTCTAGTTGTAGTTGTTGTTGTAGCCGTAGCTGGCCTTGAAGGCGCAGCGCAGCTTTAAATCGCTGCTTGACCCACTGTGCAGCTGCACACAATAATCGTATATATAAACGATCGTTGTAGATCTAAAGTATCTGTAGATTTCTATACACAACATGAGCATTGTCACTTTAATTAAATTTTAGATCCTTGAAGACAGATATAAATGGCATATAGAACACGCACACACACTTATACAGTTGAGATTAAAGCTGGGAAATTCCAAACATTTTTAAGATTAAACTTACTGCGAAATACCTTACACATTCTTCGTAATCTCAAAATACCATTGGGTTGGAAAAACTTTGATATTTTAGTGTAATTAATGAAAATAAGAGAAAAAATACTCCCTGTAATTCTGTACACAAATAAACAGATTTCCGTTTAGGAATTTTAATCCAGAATCACTATGTAAATAAATCGATTTCTGTTCGAAACTCTTAAGTTTTATATAAAAAATGATAAGTCAGGTCAAATTTAGTTTCTTATACCATTAGTGATTCAGCAAACAAAAAAACCTATTTTTTTTTTTTTCGAAATTTTTGAGTTTTTCATTGTTCATAAACCAAGTCAATATCAATTTCGAAATCGATCATCTAACTGTTTTTTAGTAAAAGAGTTCTAAAATAGTAAAATATAATAGTAATAATTAACCTCGAAATTTTTTCTTAGTTATTTAAATTGACTAAAAATTAAATTATTAGAATATATATTCTAATGTATGATTCACTGCACAAACTAGCCCACGTCCGTTGGTATTTCTATAGTTTTTTTCGTTTTTAAATGATAAGCCAGGCTAAAATCAATAAAAACTTCGATCGAGACATTGTTTTTTAGTTAAATTAATAAACATAGGCAAAATATACCCTGTATAAGCGTCATACTTCTAGGAAAACAATAGTGAATTCTTGGCAGATATACCCTAAGCACAACCACTACATTTTACGCAAATTGGGTTCAATCATATAAAATTATCGTTTTAAAGTTTGTACATACCTTGCTCACCCTAGAGTTTTTTTTATCATGCAGGGTATACTAAGACGGCGGTGAGGTTGTTTATTTTTGGCACTTTGTCGGTTTTTAGTTAATCTAATCATTTTGCAGTTGAGTCCTTCGTAGATAAAATAACTAACGTTGACTAAGTGGATTGATAAAATATTTGTGCCTTATGTCACAGATATTTTCAATAGACTGTGTGAGTGTGTGTAAGTGTATGCGGAATATTCATAATCAAAGTAGAGTAGGTGAAAATACCAAAAAAAAGAGGGTTCTAAAAGCCTTAAAGATTGCGACCAAAGCAGGCGATAAATGAATAATTAATCGTTCAAGTGAGTAGTAGAGGAATTAGATTGTGAATATCTGGTTGAATGCACCCATTTCGCACTTGGTTATTTATTATGTTTCTGTATGAATTATGAAAGTCAGCCAAGAGAACGAGTATAAATGAATTTTATTCGTTTGGTTGCACTCATAAATAATGTATGTATGTAAATTGATTTGTAAAACGAATTGCATGTCATGCAAGTAAATTATTCAACTCCAATACGCATATGAATACTTTGAGTGACCGTTGAATGCACCCATTCGATAGTTTTGAATTGGGGGATGTACAACAAATCATTAATGTATTTATAATGAATGAATGCAGTACACTAAATGTTTTTGGTCATTTCTGAATACTGTGAATGAGTTAAATACTTTGAGTTCTACTATTTGTTTGGCAAAAAATGACACTTAGTAGTCATCAATATAAAAATACTTTTGAATGCTATGAATACTTTGAGTGCATACGCAATGAATGTATATGAATAATGTTTGAATCGATTCATTTCGATACGTTAAATACATTTCACGAGCTTTAAATAAGCCATAAATCATGCAAAACTTTGAGTGCATTCACTTCAAATTGAGTTGCCTCTGTTCAAGCACTTGAGCAACAATCGAATAAAATGAATAAATAAAAATATTAAAAACACTCGAAGCAAACACTCGGCTACTTCTCTGACGCGCCTCGTTGTGCCCACGCTCTAAATAAGAGAGGGGAGGGGGTGGGCGTGGTAGAGGCGCCTAATCGACGATTAATCTTGCGACCAAAATGTCAACTCTTGTCAACGCTAAGAGGAAGAGAGAGAGAGAGAGAGAGAGCGGCAGCTGCTGCGAGGTGAGGAGTGTCACCGAGTGAAAGTGACAGTGAACTCATTTGACCCGCTGCGCCAACTTCCGTATACCCTGTAAACAGGTTATAACACCCACCAAACTGAGCTTGTTTCTGTCGTACTCTCTCTTGCTCTTCCTCTGTCGCTCTCGTTCTGCGCCTTAATTCTACTCTTTAGGCCACAGCTAAGCGATGATTATTCATAGTCATATCTTAGCCCCACAATGAGTGTGCATAAATTGCTGATCTTATGTCGACAACTCTCGAGATGGTTATGCATTATATACAAGCATTAATTATATTTAATCTACCTTTATATTGCTATAGACTGTCATAAAGTGTGTATAATAATCTCTGCTAAGTAAATAACTCAAATTTGAATATGAATGCTTACTAGGTATGAGTGGATTTACGGGCATCCATACTTGCTTCTTGATCTCTAGCAGAAATACTCGGTAATTGCTCGCAATTCCTAAAAAAGCTTACTTTAGTTCCATAAATATATCCAGAATATCCAGAAGATAGTAAAGGAAATGACTATAAAATTGCATCAAAGTTTTTAAAAATTATCGATAAAAAATTATGAAAAATTAGCATAGAAATATGTTTGTAACACACAAAAAAAGAGAAAAACCTAAAGCTAATCTAAAGCAAAATTTTACGCGAAAAGTACACAATATTTTTTTCTTCAAGCTACACTTAAATCTTGTGATCTTAGCAGGGTATATATTAGTCACTAAGGTCGTAGCTGGCCATTTACAAAAGGGCGCACAGATGTTGTTGTTTTAGCTTTAATTTTGTTGTTGTTGTCGTTTCACTTTCGACTTGTGGGCACACAGCATCTGTAATTATAATTGGCCGCCGTTTCTTAACTGTTTTTCTTGCCTGTTTGATTGTGTTGGTTGCGTGGTGTTTGTAGTGTGATGTAGTTGTTGTAGTGTGTGTATGTGTGTGTGATGTATGCTGTGTCTGCTGTATTTATGTTTATGCGGCAATTAAGCGCACAGGCCTCACATTTAAATCAATTAAATGTGTGTTACTCAATCGATGTGCGCAGGTTCAATCAACTCGTGTTTTGGGTAGCTGCGCAAGCAGCGAACCGGTTCAGAGGGGAAACGTCTCACTCACAGCTGTCTGCCTGTCTGTCTGTCTGTCTGTCTGTCTGCCAGTCTGCCCGTCTGTCTGTCTGTCTTCCCGGCTAAAAGGCATTCTCCAAACACACACATGTCTGCCTGTTTTTTCGGCAATCGCAATTACGAGCCCAAGTTTGTTGTAAGCCGCTTTTGTGTGGTACTTTTATTTGATTTCTTTGGCTTTTCCCGCTCCCTTCTCTATCTGCTCTCTAAGTGCACTTTATGAGGCTTCACTTTAATGACGGCGCATGACAAAGAAAGTTATTTGTGTGTAGTACTTACTATGTTATTACAACTACTGTTTCTGCCTACCACACTCTTCCTCCAGCTCATTCGACACACGAAACGATTGAGATACGTAATCAGATAAGAAGGAAAGAAAGAAAGAAAGAAATTTGTCAATCGTCTCATTGGGCAAACAAAACGTTGCGCCATCTCCCAGACAGACAGACCGACAGACATTTTGTCAATCTAACAATTTAGCAATTTGTTATGCCCAACAAATCTTGCGATTGCATCAATTGAGGTCTTTAATTCTCCCTCTCAACGTAATAAAGTAGCAAATCGGTGTATAATAAACAAGATTTGTGAATGAATCGCTACAGAATGATGAAAAATAAGTCAATAAATGAATAATATAACTTTTGAGGGGATTTTCAATACTCAAATAACTTGAATGTTTATTATGTGATCACAACTAAATATTCAGATATTGTTTGAGTACTCATAATGAACCTTCTAGCTTTAAAAAAAAGCTTGCTATGCTTTTTTAACATTTTACGTGGGCGGTAGGAGGCGTGGTTTAATTATAAAACACACTCAAACTAGAGATATGGACTGGCAGAGAGATGGAGTGACAGATTGATGGTCAGACAGACAGATATGTAGACAGGCGAAAAGACAAATATGACTATATCAATGTAGTGTCTCACCTTTAGGAAGGATTCAGCTAAAAGCTTTGAAGCTTTCAAGCTTCACACTAGTTTTCAAATTGTTGCGGATACTAGAGAGTCAAAGTGCAGAGAGAGAAAGAGGGAAAGGTAGAGAGAGAAAAGCCTTCACTACATATGCCATAAACATAATTGCATTAACTTTTATCGTGTCTTTTTTTATGTACGCTTATAGCCAAAGCTTTTCATTAATAAAAAAGAAAGAAAAACATATTTTCTCTGAAATGCAAGTGGAGCTAGCTAGAGAAAGCTTTACTAAGTAGATCGGTAGTTTGTTTAATGAAATCTGGCAAAGAACAACAACGGCGGGTGGCGGTACGAGGTGGGCGGTAGCTGGAAGCTGGCTCATTGATCGATTTGTCTGTTTGTATCGATCGAAAACTTGTTTAGTCATCATCATCGACGTCAGATCATGCGGGAAAACAGCTACATTTCTACAGTGCGCTTGGTGATTAGCTGCCAAAGTGGCTTACAAGTTCTTTACTCTCTCTTTCTCTCCCTGTCTCTGTCTATGTCTATGCCATATGGCACCCGGTACCGCTGTGAGACCCGCTTCTTAGCACTGGCGGCGTCTATTAAGTGCGCACTTTCATATGAAAGCAAATGGCGGGGAAAAGCAGAGCACCACTTGATGAGCCGCAGAAGGTAGTCGAACCTAACCTCTAACTCTGGCCTCCTCTATCTTTCCGTCCCTTTCCCATGCCACTTCCACCGTTTTATGGGAAGCAAAAGCTCCCTTTTTTTCCGATCGCAATTATGAGTGTGCGCCTGCTTTCTTGCGTGCATGTTGCTCTTTTCTTTTGCCATGTTTTTTTTTTCCTTGGCATTTTCACCGCTCGGAAAATGTTTAATTGACATTTTCCATATACTTTTATAGAGTCGGGAGGGGTATTATATGATTCTCACGACTTGTGCATTACAAATAATGATGGAAAATCGCGTCGAGTTCAGTTCGGTTCGCATCGGTTCGCCTCGGTTCGGTTCAGTTGAGTTGAGTTGAGTTATATGGTTTGATCACGTTTCTATATGCCTGATTTCCCCACTTATTATTAAAGTAAATTCCAAATTATGAGTTTAGAGATGTTGATCGTTACTTGGATACCCTTTAGTTACAACAATGGGGAATAGAAACTTTGTTCATTTCACAAGATTTGCTAATCAGTTATGAGATAGTATGCTATAAGGGCTAAGATTAGCTCAATGTATTGTCATTTTTGTTATTGTTTCTCTTGTCAATGAGAGCGACCTCGTCATTGTTTTCCATGAGTGAGGCGTGGGGGGAAGAGGGTACCAAAAACAAATGCCAAGGCTGTATAAAGTAAAAAGATAAGCGAGACCCCCTCAGTGCCCGCTGACTAAGCGAAGTTGCGAAAATTACTCGATCGATCTACAACACTCGACCGATAATGAAATCGAAAGACGCAACTCTCATAAATCTCTAAAAAGCATTGAAATTAATCGATTTGGACTGTAATATTATTATTGTTTAGGGTATACGAAATTTCTTATATTTTCCAGTCAAAATTAATAAAGCAAATCAACAAGAAATTTGCCGTTGTTAGTCAGCACCCTGTTCGGTCAACGTCATGTGTTCTCAGCAGTTTCTCCAAAGTGTGATCGAGGAGGGGTCCAATACGAAAGCCCGTTTAGGCCCCTCGTCGAATTCATCTGATAATTGCAAGCGTAAACATATTTAACTCTCGTTAATCAGATGCAAATTATCTGTACTCATATGACGATCGATTCGAGTGGGTTGTTATGCTAGGTCTCTGAAGATGGTTGGATGGATGGTAGAGATATGGACTAGAGAGACAGAGACATCAGTAGCCAAATAGAGAGTGTATGTGCCTCCTTTCACTTGGCCTCTCACATACGAGGGTGGATTTCTTAATTGATCAGAGCGTACTACTATGTTTATGCAAAGTTCATTTCATGCATTTGTGGGAAAAGTATGCCCATGAATTGGGAAAAAATGCCATTTATTCGCTTACACACGTTAATAGACTTTGAATTTAGACTAAACATATAAAAAAATGCATTAAACGCTTTTTTACTGTGTTTATGCGTAGCTCAATTCATGTGATCACTTCAGGAATTGAATAAAAAGTGTGTGCATAAACCCCATATTCATGTATTTACTTTCTCACCAGTTTTGACCAATTAATGCAATCAGAATGCATAAAATGCTGAGCCATAACCAAATTAACTCACTTAAATTGGGAATAGTTAATAAAAAGCTGGGTATAATTCGTAGTTTTTTATGTATATTCATATAACTCTGTATAACGTATAAACTACAGATATAATATCATGAATTCGTTTATTACGTATAAACAGAGGTTATTTTTATTGAACGTATTCAAGAATTCATGTCAAACGTAACCTAAACGATGACTACTTTGTATAATTGTTTAATATGAATAAATATCGGTTTATATCAGTGATCTTAGCTTCAGTTAATATTGATCGGATTCCAAAAGTTCCAGAACTCTTGTGGCAACCCTCGTGCACACTCGTGATCACATTCGCAATCGCAATCGCACTCATATATTCACTCGCAGCTAACTATAACGTTTTTCGAATCAACAAACAACAAACGTGGTCGTTGCATGCCTTTTGCTACACTTCATTATGTCTGTCTGTGTTGCATGTGCCCCGCTCCTGCCTTCTCCCTCCCCACTACCCCCTTGCATAATGACAACATGTAATTTGGCCTTTCTTTTCGCTGCGGCTGCATATTTCTTGGCCGTCTTGGTCGCTTGTGGATTTCTTTCAAAGATTTCTGCTTCTTCTGCCTTGGCGTCTTGGCTTGTTAAGTCTGATTGCAAATTATGGATAGAGCCACACAAAGAGCTGTGGAGGAGAGGGAGAGAGAGCGGGAGGAGAACGGAATAGGTCGCAGGAGTTGCCACAAGGGTGTGGGCGTGGCATGTTGCATGTGTTGGCCTGACTGTTTCTCTCTTTATTTGCCCCATTATCTTTATAAGGCTGGCAGACAGTGCGAGCTGAGTCTTTATGCAAATCTCGAGTACTCGATTCATTTATTTTTTTTTTTTTTAATTTTTACTGCTACCTTGCGTTTGCAATTTTTAATTAATTTTTCACCGCCTGCCCGGACCGTAAAAGGGTACTCTCAGGGCCTCCCCAACTCGAGCGAGTCTATTGTCAGTTCATTATAATATTCATGGCGATTCATTTGGCTATAATGCTGCGCTTTCTATGCACGAAGCGTCGCGAATGAGCGGGATCGGGTCGGGGAATAGGGCTGACAGGGTTGTATACTATTGCTGGTAGAAAAATAATCGATTTTTGAAGTTTTTCATGCTAAAACTATCGATAATATTGATTATTTCATATTTCTAAGCTTCACTCATTAAAAACTTTTGAAAAGTCTTGATGAAAAAGTCGATAGTAATAAAATCTTGTATCGACAAAATTATTAAATCATCGTTTTGGTTCGATTTGATTGTTTATTTCTTTATTGCAAATAGCTCTGATATTATACTATATATAATGATGAACTTCATAGAGAGTATTTCCAAGTAAATCAACCTCATTTTCAATTGCCACTCGATAGATTTGTGTGTCTAAGTTCGATATTCAATGAATCGAACTGATGATTGTTTGTGGTGCTTGCAATACACCTGCAAATCGTTTTCAATTCGTTTCCATTGAATGCTCATGATGTTGTTTGACATTCCGAATAAGTTGAATAAACAAATCGAACTTGTGTATATTCATTGAATAACGTGGCGAATATTGTGAATGAATATAGTCAAACTGATGTGTATTATAAACTTTTTGTGTGGGAAAGGTTTGTCAATTGACATTGTGTTTAAGCCAAAGAAAGTACAAAAAAAATGTGTTTAGATTTCTATGAAATTTACACAGATTATAGGAAATATATTGTAGTAGTTCTATATAAAGTTTCACAGACAAATTCCACTAAACAAAAGAAATAAAACAGAAGTTCTCGGTTTTAGCAGAGTTTTTTTCTTGATAAATAAATTGCTTAATTAGTGTAATTTTACTTCGACTTGAGCTCAAATTGGGCAAATAATAATAACATTGGGTGTCTGGGTGGGTGTGTGCGTGTAATATTTACCTTAATTGGCCGTTTTTTACATTTTTCATTACCTTCTGTTTACGTCGGAAATTTCTGTTAAGCAAATAAATCGCAAGCGCCGTCGCCATGAGTTGTGTGAGCCAGAGAGAGAGAGAGAGAGGCAGGTACACTTCATGCCTCAGTGCCCTCTCAGTCTCAGTCTTCTGCTCGGCTCTCGAAATGTCTCTATTGTTGTTACTTTAGAGCAGTAGCATCAGCTGCGTCGACGTCAGGCGTCACCTTTATTACAGGTGTGTCTGAACAGGTGCATAATCAATGTGAATTTGTGTGCGAAATGGGTTCAACTTGTTGCTTTTTCTAGCCGTATCCCCGTACGCTCTCTCAATTGTCAGGGAAATAAGATATTTGTATACGTAGTATATATGGATACTTTATATAGACCTAATTGAAGGCAAACTATACACAAATGGGTAGAAACATTGAGAACGAGTAGGCTAATTGCTTGTTATTGAGTGACGTCTATAAAAACCTGTGTCTGTATCCTGTATCCCTGTCTGTCTGTCTTCCCATCTATATAAACCCCTAGATCTCAGAAACTATAAGAGCTAGAGCTACAGAGTGTGTGTATTGCCGTGGCTTAAGGTGTCTTCTGTAATTTAGCCACGCACACATAAAACTTTAAAAAGCGCATAGCAAGCGTAATTTCAGAGCTAGAACTTCTAATTTTGTGCTATATTCTAATGGTTACCATCTAAAATAATATCTAAAAGTTTGAATGACATGATAAGCTTAGAAATTAATAATATCATTAAAATCCATTGCGTTTGTAGGTTGCGGCTTATGTTAGCAGCGAGTACATTCTGTATATATTTATTATATAAACCTACAGTGTTTATAATGCCAGTATTTATTTCATATTTGATTTACTGGGAAATTTCTCATGCTGAAATTCGATCTGAAATAATAAAATCGCCGAGACCCGAGACATTTGGGAGAATTATGTTGTTTGTGCAGTTGTTGACGCAGTTTAGGAATTTCGCACAAGCTGCTCAGTTATGTGAATACTTTGTGCATTGCAGACTGAGCTGAATAGCTGAGTGTGCAGTTTACCTTGATAAGGGGCCGATTGAGGATTGCATCATCGATAAGAAAAAGTATATAAAAGAAAAGAAAAGCGTGCGCGTGAAAAAAAAAAAATGAAACAGCAGCAGCAGCAACAAATAAATGATGAATCAATAATAATGACGAGTGTGCCAACTAATTATCTGTAAAATTTCCGAATCCCGAACGTGTTTAGAGTCCTGCAATGTGCTGCAAATGGAGCCAAACGATATGTGACATTTGCTCAAGTGTGAAAACGACTAACAAACTCGTAACTAACCAACGCGATTAAATGAATAAGTGAATAACTCAAGCATTATACAATACCAAAGATAATACACAGAGAAAGAGTGTGTGGGAGAGAGAGTGTAAGAGTGATAGAGAGAGCATGTTCGACGTGCCGCCCAAGTGTCCGGCGCTGGCAAACAAATTGAGCGGCCTCTTCGGCTGGCGTCATACCTATAAGGTGGCTGCCAAGCACGAGGGCATACCCCATGGTACCCTGCACAAGTCATACTCGCTGACGCTGCCCAAGCGACCCCCCTCGCCGAGCTATACCTGCGTGAAGGTAAACCCAAAAAAATACTCTACTCTAAAATCATGTTGAATCGTATACGAATTTGTAATTTTTGATATGTTACGCCCCCCCACACACACGCCCACACTCCCACACACACATGTATGCAAATGTCTATGGCATGCGATCGTTGTCGCATAATTTCCATTGACAAATGACCATAAAGAAGCAATCAATGATTGAGATATGACGAGGCAACATCAACAAAAAACAAGCAGCACGCGCACAGTGGGCGCAGTGTGGCGGATGTGTGCTCGAATTAAAACAACTGTCATAAAAAGTACTAAAATAATTCAAAATTGAGGAAAAAAAAACGAAAAATAGAGTTTATGGTGTTATAAAGTAGATTTTGTAATATAATATATGCTTGTAACTGAAAAATGTGGGAGATCATACCATAAGTAAAATATAAAATATAATATAACTGAATTTATATATATAATACAGTATTTTAAATTAAGAAACAGTTTATACATTTATTATTATAATATTTAAAAGTCTTTATAAATTTTAGCCGAGATCTTGTCGTGTTTTACGAATATTACATAGATATAAAATAATATTTTTATATAATTCGAAATTGTACCCTTTTTGAAACGCTGTCAGATTTTTAGTCTAGATCTTTTCGTATTATACGATAAAAATATTAAAGTTTTTTGTTGTTTTTGCCCTACTGTTAATAATATTATAATACCCCATATTGGTACCATAAACATCAAAAACTTAATTGAAAATCAACGAAATCAAACCACGCTTATTGACCCATAAATCCCAGAGCAACAACAACTGCAGCAACAATAACAACAAAAGAACAAATAACAATGCGCAATGGTCAAAAGCGAAACATGCAGAAAGCGAGAAGGAGGGTGGGAGGAGGAGAGAGGTTAGAAAAAAAGACGAAAACTAGAAAACAACCTTCCAAATTGTTGCGCCAAGTTGACGTTCCAGTTCTCCAATTCTCCAGTTCAGTTCAGGGAGCGAAGCGCACGCTCTGCTGATTCCGCGACTGGTTTTGGGCCATGATGCAATTGTTGTTGTTGCTGTTGTTGTTGGCCAGTTTTCGGCATTTGGCATTTGTGCGCTGGAATTCAGTGGAGAATGCCAACCATGCTGCCATCCACGCTCGATTCGTCGCTCATTGCGTTGCCCACTGCAGTTTTTTTCTTTTTCGGTTTTTTTCACATTTTTTTTGGGAGGCTGGAGGTCGTTTTTTTTCCACTCTAGCTCTCTACGCTTCTTCGTCTCATTGACTCATTGACTAAGTCAACTCCTAATGGAGTTTCCCATGCCCGACTTGGCACAGCCAATTGGGCAATTGTTTTGTAGGCCCCGGAAGAGTCACAGTGAGCCAGCGACGCCTTTTGTGGATGCGCTTTTCCTTGGAATCTTCGTCTTTTGTTACCAAAACTTCCGCACTCAAAACTAAACAGCGAAAGTAATTGTTTTGCATGCAACGATGTATGTAAAGCTCAGTCTAATTTGTTGCATGTTTTCAGAGGGAAATGTATCGAAATGAATCAGTTAGCTGGAACTAGTGAAGCTCTCTGTGAAAATGTCTTGAGTTTAAACAGTTATTTAAATAAGTTGGAATATGCTCTCAGTTTTTTTTTTTATTCTACTTATGTAGAATCAGAATTTTACTATAATTAATCATTGGAACTAGTTTCATAACGTAATTATTAATTATGCTGCTTTGCAGTCTTACGATTCAGTATCGTATTTGACTGAGTTTGTAATTAAAGATCACAATTTGTAGCTTATTTTTGAAGTTTAGTGAACTAGTTCTATTACTATTGGATTTATTGGTATAACTATTGTTTTTCTTCAACGATTGCATGAACTAGTTTAAAGATTAACTCATTTTTTGTACTTAAATGAAATGAAATAGTTCTTTAGCATATTAAAGTGAACTAGTAGCTGAGATTATGCGTTCTATTTATATAGATACATACGGCCAATTATTTTAGTTACTTATTACTTCTACTAGTTACTAATTTACTCATATTCACAACTAGTTCGTAGCTGAACTTCCTGCAATCTCAAGCTAACAAACTACTAGTTCACAGATGAACTAGTGGCTATTAAGATCCATAAGACCCATCGGAATAATCTTAAAAGGTTTCATATTAATTAAATAGCTTGCACTAGTTCGTAGATGAACTAGCTTCTACTACTGGATGAATATTAAGTCCCTTAGCATACATATTAGATATTCAGTAGTATAAGATTTCTAGAAGTAGTTCACAAATGAACCAAATTTACCACATCACAGAGGAACTGGTTCCATTATAGACTCTTAAGAACCATTTTAATAAGCGCTGGATTTTATATTGATAAGATTGCACGAACTAGTTCGTAGATGAAATACTCCTTCTGCCATTACTAAAATGTCTTCTCTTATTCTCCTTCTGCTTTGCAGGAAGCGGGCTCCTGGGTTGCCGTGCATCATCTGCAGACACAGTCGGGCATACTCGATCCCGACGATTATGTTCGCGACGTGGCCGACGATCGCGAGCAGATACTGGCACATTTCGAGGATTCTGGACCCGATCCGGGCGTGCCGCAGGGCGGCGGTGATGGTGCCTCGGGCAGCTCATCGGTGGGCACCGGCTCGCCGGATATCTTTAGGGATCCAACCAACACAGAGGCACCCACACGGGATCTGTCCACGCCACACATTGAGGTCACCAGCACCACATCTGGCCCGCTGGCCGGCTTGGGTGTTGGCCTGATGGTGCGTCGCAGCAGTGATCCCAATCTGCTGGCATCGCTCAAGGCGGAGGGCAGCAACAAGCGTTGGTCAGCGGCGGCGCCTCATTATGCTGGCGGAGATTCGCCGGAACGTCTGTTATTGGACAAAGCTGGCGGGCAGCTGTCGCCGCAGTGGGAGGAGGAGGATGATGCTGCGGCGCAGCTCAAAGAGCAACTGCAGCAGGTGCCGGCACAACATCCTGGTGGGGGCGCCGCTGCAGCTGCCTCTCATCAGCCATTTGCACGCTCCGGCAGGCTATCGATGCAGTTTCTGGGCGATGGCAATGGCTACAAGTGGATAGAGGCAGCGGAGAAGCTGCAGCAGCATCAGCAGCAGCCGCCTGCCCTGCCCACATCGCTGCCGAACAGCGCCTACTCCAGCAAATCCCTGCCACGCGAGAGCAAACGCAAGGAGCCACTGGGCCAGGCATATGAGTCCATACGGGAGAAGGATGGCGAAATGCTGCTGATCATCAACGAGTACGGCAGTCCGCTGGGTCTGACCGCGATGCCGGACAAGGAGCATGGCGGGGGATTGCTGGTGCAGCACGTGGAGCCGGGTAGTCGGGCGGAACGAGGACGTTTGCGTCGCGAGGATCGCATACTAGAAATCAATGGCATCAAGCTGATCGGGCTAAGTGAGTCACAGGTGCAGGAGCAACTGCGTCGTGCTCTGGAATCGTCGGAGCTGCGTGTGCGTGTGATTCGTGGTGATCAGCAGCAGCGTCGACAGCAGCAGCGACGCGATTCGAAGGTGGCCGAAATGGTGGAAGTGGCCACAGTGTCGCCCACCCGGAAGCCACATGCTGCACCCGTGGGCACATCCCTGCAGGTGGCCAATACACGCAAGCTGGGACGCAAGATTGAGATACTGCTCAAGAAGGGACCGAACGGACTGGGCTTCTCGGTGACCACACGGGATAATCCCGCCGGAGGACACTGCCCCATCTACATTAAGAACATATTGCCACGCGGTGCTGCCATCGAGGATGGACGTCTCAAGCCTGGCGATCGCCTGCTCGAGGTCGATGGCACGCCGATGACGGGCAAGACACAAACCGATGTGGTTGCCATATTGCGTGGCATGCCCGCTGGAGCCACAGTGCGGATTGTGGTGTCACGGCAGCAGGAGCTGGCTGAGGTGGCTGTGGGGGTAAGTCCCAAAGTACATGCGCTTCCCGGCGAGCTCTACAACTAATTCCCACTCCATATTCCTCTCTGTTTGCAGGCCGAACCCATGGAGAAGGTGGTGGCACCAACAGCAGCAGCAGTGCCTGCTAGCATTCCTTCTGCACCCATTCCCGTGCAGAAATCGAGCAGCGCGCGCTCGCTCTTCCAGCAGCATCAACAGCAGGCGCAGCTCAATGAATCTCAGCACTTTATCGATGCGGGCAGCGAATCGGCAGCGTCCAATGTAAGCGGCACATCCCAACTCTCCAACTGTAGAGTCTCTAATCCTTTCTTTCTTTGCCCCCAACAGGACAGCCTGCCGCCCAGCAGCAGCAGCTGGCATTCACGGGAGGAACTGACGCTGCATATACCTGTGCATGACACAGAGAAGGCCGGACTGGGGGTCAGTGTAAAGGGCAAGACATGCTCCAATCTGAACGCCTCCACAGCGAGCGGGAATAGCAACAGCATGAAGCACGACGGAGATTTGGGCATATTCGTCAAGAATGTCATTCATGGTGGAGCCGCATCTCGCGATGGGCGACTGCGTATGAATGATCAATTGTTGAGTGTCAACGGGGTCTCGTTGCGTGGCCAAAACAACGCGGAGGCCATGGAGACCTTGCGTCGTGCTATGGTCAACAATCCTGGCAAACATCCAGGCACCATAACCCTGCTAGTCGGACGTAAAATTCTTCGTTCCGCTAGTTCCAGTGACATTTTGGAGCACAGCCATAGCCACAGTCATAGCAATAGCAACAGCAGCGGCAGTGGCAGCGGCAGCGGCAGCAACAACAGCAACAGCCACAACAACAACATTAACAACAACAGTAGCTCCAATGCCAGCGACAACTCTGGCGCCACGGTCATCTATCTGAGTCCGGAGAAGCGCGAGCCTCGCGGTGGCAGTGGGAATGGACCCGGCAGCGCTGGCAGCGACATGAATAGGTAAATTGAAAGCAAAATTAGAAAGAAATGGAGGAGGATGCAGCTGTGCGAAGTCGTGGCTTCAAATCTTGTGGAACACAGTCGTTGGCAAATTGTGGAATCGATTCAGGAGTGGATTGATAGGAAATAGAATCAGTAGAACACTGGGAATCATTTTAAATACTTATCTGTCGGGTCATATAGAGCCAGCTAGAGGTTGTTCCCTTGATAAAGAACCTGCTAAGCATTTTATTGATCTCTAGACTCGAAAGTGAAAGTCGAGTTCAATTGGAAGAACCGCTCCAAGAGTGTTGGACGGTTAGACAAAGTGTTGCTCGGAACCCAATTTTAATACTTTTCCTTTTCTAGTCATAAAGGATGATCTGGTTCAATTCTGGACTAAATGCAAATACCTTTTGTTCATTACAATACAGTTTTCTAGCTTGTTTTATGGCTTATATTAATTTATTAATTTAGTACTTAATTTCAATACATTACTCTAGGTTTTTCTATGTGGGCTGTGTCGAACCGGTTCGGTACTCAATTTCAATACTTTTTGTCTTAGCTATGGATCAAAATTGTTTAAAAATAAAATGCAGAACATATCGATCGGAAAGTTTGGCCAAATCATGTGGATCGCTTTTTTTTTCGAATACTTTAGCTGTGTGAATCGGATCAAGAATAGTTCAGCTGATAGGAAACTTATAAAATTGTGTTCCTTTGTAATTTCTGTATACCTTTGAGTTCAAATTAAAAATAAACCGGTTCAAGAATAGTTTACTATGCCCGATTGGAAAGATTTGCAGTATTAACTTGATTTATACGATATAACATTTGCATTTCGATTCTTATTAGATGGAGCAATCCCGTTTTGGATCGTCTAACCGGAGGCATTTGCTCCTCGAACTCAGCGCAATCAACACAGCAGCAACAGCAGCTGCAGCAGCAGTCGCAGCCATCGCAGGCGCAATCGCAGCAGCGGCGCATGGCGCCGCCTCCACTGGGTGGCAACAACAATGCAGCATTGCGCAACGAGAGCTACTACATGGCCACCAATGATAACTGGTCGCCGGCGCAGCTGCATCTGCTCAACGGGCACGGCAACACGGCGCTGCTCATCGAGGACGATGCGGAACCCATGTCGCCGTAAGTGCAGATGAGGTTGACAACCCTGTAATCTAGTCTAATTCATTCATTTCCCCTTGCAGCACTTTGCCGGTGCGAGGACACGATGGTCAACACTGCAACGCGAGCAGCGCGAACATATCGCAAGCCGCAAGCGCCGGCATGGGACAAGTTGGTGTCGCCACACCGCCAGTGGGCGGCAACTTTGATGCGACGTACTCATCGCAGTTGAGTCTGGAGACAAACAATTCGGGAGTGGAGCATTTCTCGCGCGATGCACTCGGCAGACGCAGCATCTCGGAGAAGCATCATGCGGCATTGGATGCACGCGAAACGGGCACATATCAGCGGAATAAGAAGCTGCGCGAGGAGCGTGAACGTGAACGTCGCATACAGCTGACCAAGTCGGCTGTGTATGGTGGTTCCATCGAGTCGCTGACGGCGCGTATAGCCAGTGCCAATGCGCAGATGGCAGCAGCTGCCGCCGGCTATAAGCACGCCAAGACCAGCTCACACATTGAGCAGCGCGAGCGTGAGCAGCAGCAGCAGCTGATCGCTGCCGAGGCCGAGGCACGTGATCAATTGGGCGATCTGGGACCATCGTTGGGTATGAAGAAGTCATCGTCACTCGAGTCACTGCAGACCATGGTGCAGGAGCTGCAGATGTCCGACGAGCCGCGTGCACATCATGCGCTGCGTGCGCCACGTGGACGCGGACGTGAGGATAGTCTGCGTGCGGCCGTGGTCAGTGAACCGGATGCGAACAGTAAGTCCCGTTTAGCAGTTGTCTTCAAAGAGTTGCAACTAATCTCTCCCTCTCTCTCTTCGTTTTGTAGAACCGCGCAAGACCTGGCTGCTGGAGGAGGGCGACCACGAGGGCGGCTTTGCCTCGCAGCGCAATGGACCCTTCCAGAGCTCGCTGAATGATGGCAAACATGGCAGCAAGTCACGTGCCAAGAAGCCAAGCATATTGCGCGGCATTGGACACATGTTTCGCTTTGGCAAGAATCGCAAGGATGGCGTAGTGCCTGTAGATAGCTATGCCACATCGTCAGTTGTCTCCTCCACGCAGGCGACCACAACGCAGCAACAGCAACAGCATCAGCAGCAGCAGCAGCAGCAGCAGTTGCAACAGCAGCAACAGATTCCTGCTGCCGCCTTGGCCGCCCTGGATCGGAATGGCAAACCGCCTGCTTATCAACCGCCTCCACCATTGCCAGCTCCAAATGCAACTGGGGTCGGGGGTGGTGTGGGCACAGCCGGACAGCAGCTTAATGGCATAGGAGGAGGAGCAGGCGCAGGAGCGGGTGGTACGCTTAACGGTGGCATCCATCAGAATGATATATTCAATCATCGCTATCAGCATTATGCGAACTATGAAGATCTGCATCAGCATCAGATTAGGTGAGAGGCGGCTTACATACATCCAATTTTCGCACTCACTCCCACACACACACTCACACACACACACTCACACACACACACTCACACACACACACTCACACACACAAACGTGCACAAACCACTCGCCTATCAAGATATTGTATAATATAAGAAATCAACTTCCAAGAGGTGCTGGCTAACACTGTGAACTAACATGGGTTGTAAGCAGAGATCTAACTGATTTAGGTTAGAAAAAGAAGAGATCTATAGACTTAAGGTTGTAATACTCAGGGTTAGCTAGAAGTAGTTAGGCCTTTTTTGATATTATGCTAATACACACTTGAAAAATGCCTATATACTCCCGAAGAACTGTAGAAGTGACTCGGTTATTTTAATAGTATTGTAATTCTCACTCAGATGTCTCAAATGTCGTTTTACTGTTGAACAACTGTACAAGTAACTCGATTAACAGTTAACGATTGAAAACAAGGGATTCTCTAGAAGAAGAAGATATCAAACTGATGTATAGAAGACATTACGATAGGTTGTTTAGAAATATTTAGTATTTTTATGATTTTGTTATATGTTTTTCTGATATTATTGTAATACTCACAGATAAGACGCCTCTTTACAGTCTAATAACTGTTCAAGTAACTCATTAAAATAGAGATCTTACTGATCTATAAACTTAGTGCACGAAAACTTGGCATTATCTAGAGATAAAAGAGATTGAAACTGATATTAGGTAATACTCACCTAGGAGTATTCTCTTCTTGACAGATTGTTTTGCTTAAATTATATCACAGCTTAGTCAAAGTTATGGTATTTGATTGTCTTACAGATCTTACGCTGTAAGCAGCATAACAGTATTTCTGGGAGGTATTTGGCGAAGGCGTATAGAGAAATTCAAGCAGAAAGATCTCTAAATATTTGTTTAAGCAACTCTTATGTTTAGACACGATTCATATATGTAAATCTAATAGTTGGACACGCCTTAGAGAACTCTTATAGTTAGATCGGCTCAGTTGGTTCAGTTAAGTGTTAATTTTTCTATGACTGTGTTATGATTTGTATTTTCGTTTTGTTCATCATATTAACCCGTCACTGTGTCTCATGTTTCTTTCTCTTTCTACTCTGTGTATCATCACCGTATGTTTGTTACTCTCTAACCTGTTCACACACTACTCACACACGACAACAAACACAACAACAACAACAACCACAACCACCTCATGCATTGCACATTAACCAACACTGGCAGAAACGACAGCGATGAGGAAGGCGGCGTCAGTCAAGAGACGCTCTCCGAGTCGACGCTCGAATGCATGCGACAGCAGGTGATCAGGCAACGCATCAAGGTCGAGGCCGAAAGGTAACACAAGCACACACACACAACAACTCACACAGACACTGCGCTTGTATTTATGCTGTGGTTAATGGCATAGCTGGTTTAATGTAGCTTACATACTTGATTTGGAACTGTGAATCTCTGGATCTGCAGTTGGGCTTGTCACACACACACACTTAATGATTCATACATTTACTCATTCATTCATTCAATCACTCACACTCATTTGTATTATATGCTTTCTTGGCCTTTGCAGTCGACGCCATCAGCATTACCATTCGCAGCGCAGCGCCCGTTCCCAGGACGTCAGCATGCATTCATCTTCGAGCCAACATCAGCAGCAGCAGCAGCAGCAGCAACCTCCCCTGCCACTGCCACCACAGCAGCAGAACGGCGGCGGTGGCGGTGGACTGCGTCCGGTGAGCAGCTACTACGAGTACGACACGGTACAGCAACGCGTGGGCAGCATCAAGCACAGCCATGGCCACAATCACAATCACCATGGACACACACTCGGTCATGGTCTGCACAATGGCAACGCGTCTGCGTCGCCGATTAGTGTCAGCGTAGCCGGCGCACAGCCGCACTGGAAGGCGGCCGCACTCAATGGTTTCTCGCCGGCATCGCTCAACAGCAGCGCACGCAGTCGCGGTCCATTTGTCACACAGGTTACCATACGCGAACAGACGGGCATGCCGCTCCAGCAGCAGTCGCAGTCGCAGTCGCAGCAGCCGCAGCAGCCCACATATCAGACGGTGCAGAAGGCGCAGTCGCAGTACGGCAGCGCAGCCGCCGGTGCACAGCCGCACGCGTCCAAGGTGTGACTATAGGTGCTGGCGCATGCGCGCGCCACACGTGACGTCCTCGTCGAGGGGCAGCACAGCAGTCGGCGCCATCTGCACGCGGAACTGAGCGAGGTGGAGGTCTTCTACTATGCCACCGAGTGCTGAGATGAGACGCGACGAGGTCGACACGCGTGCGGCGCAAGCGGCCGGCAAAAGCAAATTTCCATTTTGAATATATCTATTTTTTAATTACACATTTTGAATACATTCGACAAGGGGGCACCCACTCACACACACACACACTGAAACACAGCCTAAGTTAAGTTCATAAAAGTAAATTAAACGAAATGAAAGTATTCCATGTAAAGCGCAGAAAAATAATGTCTATTTAACTGGAAAAACAGAACCAATGTGCGCTTAGTTTAAGTCTAAGTTTGTTTGTATTAATCGCCTAAGTCTAAGTCAAAGATCATGTAAATATACACATACCATATGGACTACTCTCTCAGACCTGAGAGAGTCGGATTGTACGAAACGATTGTCTCAAACGTTTGTATTAGGAAAGAGAAAAACGATTCATTTTCATTGTAAAAAAAAACGAAACAACAAATCGCTAAGTTGATGGAAAACGCAATTCGAACTTAATTTGAGCACTGCTTGCATCATATATGCTGTACATAAGGCGCAGATCTATTACACAGATAACCATAATATCTATAATATGCTGATACTTTTACATACTATATGTTGTATCTTAAGAACCCACATACCATATATTTATGAAAAACTTAATCGATTAATAATGTATTTTTTTTTTGGCATAGCTTTAAAGCAGTCGCAGCCAGTCGCCATTTTCTTGTTAGAAAAAGTGAGGAGAAGAAAGAAAAAACACGAAGAAAAACTTAAAAATTATTTTTTTTAACAAACATTTTGTATTTAGAACTAAATCTATGAATAGAAACAGCTAAGTTTGAGTTTAGGTAAAAAGCTGGGAGCTTGAATACATATATCATATATAAAGACGCGACTTCAGATTAAGTTCGTACATACATTTACAATTATATAATATATGTATGGCATACACACATGTGCCCGATTATCTCTATATATATCTATCATACATTGTAATATTTTGTGTATTATTTAGTATTTTTTGTATATTGCAGAATTACGTTGCGAATTAAACAAATTAAGTTTCCATATCTAAATCGATATACTTGTTTTTACTTATCAGGAATAACTCAGGATTGTTTCGGCTCTGTAATAACGATTTATTCTTTCTAAGAAAATAGATACACAAATTGTGTATCCCACTACCTATACTAAGGTAAATTGATACACAAAATGTGTACCTCGATACCTGTGTACATACGATATATTTAAACATATGTAAATCTGTTGAAAATCTGGTAAATTCAAATGGTTTTCTAAGTCATTTTTGCAACACTTTCAGATCTACGTTTCCTCTTTCTGGTCAAGGATGTCTTCTTTTTATTTGACTTTTGCGGAATTTGGCTGGATGGACTGGATTCTGGTTGAACTGGTAATGTCTGGTGCCACAGACGCTTCAGCTTCAATACAGTTGATTGGGTTCGGGTTGGGGGCTTCAGATGCAGGGTTGTCTCCATATTAGCAGTGGCGTCGCCAGACCATGGTTGCTTGAGCAGCACGACGGGTGTTAGTAGGGTGAAATTCTTTAGAGCTTCCTTGCTGGGTGTCTTGTCCCATAGTTCGCTGTGGTGTGGCGAGGGAAAATTAGGAAAAGATACGACTCGAATGTTTCTACACTCACTTGGGCATTCCCGAGGGCGGCAGCACCACATCGAGGACATTATCCAAGAGTCGTGTCTTCAGTGTGCAATCGTTCTTGGTGGTCGAGTGCATCGATGGCGATGTGTTGATTTCGATAAGCCACGGCTTCAGGTTGTTATCGATAATGATGTCATAGCCGTAGACCTCGAAACAGTGCGGATCGTTGGCAATTACTGGCGCGACAGCGTCCAGCGAATGCCTGATGGTTTCATGAATGCGTCGCGAGAGCAGCTTGGAGACGCCCTCGCCCCGAATACTGTCCAGATAGAGCCACAGGTTCTGTATGGACCATTTGCAGCCGTGTATGATATTGAACTCTTTCTGCAGGAAGGTATTACCGATTACCGATCTGTTGTGATCTTCGAGTGTAACTTACATTATTCTTCTGTATGCTCACGTTGGTGAGATGCATGAATACATTATCGAGCTCTGTCTGATCGTATCGCTGGGTACAAAACCGACAGAATCCCTCGTTGAATAGATACGCTTTTATCGGGCTGTACGAGGTGACCAATACGAATAGTCGCAAATCGAACTTCTTGCCGCCAATCAGCAGCGGATTATCGATATACTTGGATACAACGAAATTAACGCGATGTAAGTGCGGATATATGGTGCGTTCATCGTAGGCGAATCTCTTGAGTTTGGACAATTCGTTGATCAAATAAATTCCCACGCCCTGTGACTTATCCGATGGCTTCACAATCCATGTACTCGCCGGATTCTTTTTGAAATGCTCGACAAACAGATTGTAGTCGGAGGGCAGCACAAAGGTCATCGGTATGATGTCCAGGTGCATATATCGTGTACCGCCGATACCCAGTTTCGTATCCACCGGCCATGTCTCGGCCAGCGCATTGCCTTTTCGCTCTAAATCTTTGCGGTACCGCTTGATATTCATCGCTAGCCGATCTTTGCGTGCCAGTTCCATCGAATTGGGAAAATGATTGATCATTCTAAAAACAAGAAGAATAAGACGAAGAAGGAGACAAGACGATGGGGCTTTTCGATTTGTAACGATCGATTAATGGCTATGATAACTTACTGATCAGAACGCATACGATAGGGATGATCAACGCCAAAGATATATCGACAATTCTGGGCACCGGCCCAATACAGGTTCCACTCGCCCTCAAAGGCGGGCACCTTCTGCCAGCCGCGCTTCTCGAAGTTACTGATCAGCGCCGTCTTATCGATATCGGTGCTGTAGAAGACGCGGCTGCGTTGCTTACGTGGCCAGGGACGTTCGCGGGACACAAGGCCGAAGATTTGCATCGGTTTCATAATGCCGATGCTATCCTGAGCAGCGGGATCTTTGCCATTATTATTAATATTATTGTTACTAATGTTACTATTGCTATTGTTGCTGTTGTTGCTATTGTTGCAGTTGTTGCTATTGTTGCTGTTATTGTTCTTGTTGTGGTTGATGGTGTTCTCGTAGTCATTTTTGATATTTATTGGATTGTTGCAATTGATATCGATATCATTGTTTTGGTTATCGTTATTGTTGATCGTTTTGCTGCCTCTCTTCGGTCGCCTGAAACGTTTTTTCATGTCTATTCCTATCTTTTGTAAATTAGTTATTTACAAGTCCGAATTTTGAATTTAGCACAGAATGTATGCCAAACAAAATACCCCACAACAAATTTTTAACGTCTGCTGAAAATTTAAAACCATAATCTCCCAAACTAGTTAAAAAAGGATTCAGTGTAGAAAGCTACAAGCCTACTAAAGTCTGTGAGTAGTGAAATATGAGTCTGCTTGCAAATATTCGAATCATGCTTAAAATAACTGCTTCGATCTTAAAATATTTGCTTGGGTCTTAAAATATCTGTTTAAGATCGTTTTTTCTGTTTTATCTCATATCGAGGATCGAGTCGAAGATACGAAAAGTAAAAAAATGCATACAACCTAGACTTCGATTTTCAAAATATATTACAATAGATTCATATATAAAAAAAGCATGGTCCTAAGGTTCTAACGAGCAGAACGAGGCGTTTCAGACACTACAAATTGTATATTTTCTTCATTAGGATAACTATTCCAGTCGATAAGCCCATATCTGTACATCTATTGCCAGTCTGTCTGTATGAACACCTATATCTCAGAGACAGTTGGAACTAGAGCCACAAAATGTTCTTAAAATATTTCTATGTATTGCAGTTCCCTCAAGTTTGTTTAACAAATTTGTCCACGCCTTTTTTTACCGCTGAAAAACAATAAAATTCGACTTACAAAAAAAATTAAGCTAAAACGTAGAGTAATCATATTGGAGATTTTAATATACCAAGTTATACATATATACAAATTTAGTTGCGATCGGCTACACGCTTAGAGGTTATTTATACAGAGAAGAAACATAATCTTACACACTGAAAACGAACAGTATGATCTAGAAGATTTTTGATACACATATGTAAAAGGAATAGAATAAGAATACGTCTTTCGATAGGAATAGAACAATATTGAAAGATCACGTTAAAAGTTCATATTAAATTAATTATCATATATCTTTTAATAATGTTTGCTACAACTAATTGAACAAATTGATTTGTTTTTGAGAATAACAAAGCGATTGCTGTCTGCAGTTGCATAGGGTAGTCGGGCAAATGATCGCAATCGACAGCTGATCTGTCAGTTAACTGATCGTTTATCGTACCGGGAGTATTGTTCGCTGATTGCTTGGGCATTTCCTCTATGGAAATCGAGAGTGTTAATTCCCTTTAACGCCCATTCACAATTACAATCGTAGCATTCTACGTGTTTGAAGTTCCGGGTTGAGTTACGTTTTCGGAGGAGTTCTAAGTTCGTAAGCCACAAGTGAGCAAACTTTGACTTTGAAATCGCTTTCGAGTGTGTGTATTTTTTTTTTTTTTGAGGGTACTGAGGCTAGTTGGCCAAGTTGGCTTGCTCATCCAGGTAATTCACACTTTTCACGGCGGAGGGTAATGAGTGCTCTGTGGACAGAACAATCGGGGTGCATTGTGTGTGCTCCGCGAGTAGTTGAGTATAAAAACGCAACGATGGTCAATGGAGTTCAACAGTCAGCGGGCAACAGGTGAACAACGACCACGAGAACAGCTAGAAAAAAGCCAGAAAAATAGCCAAACTATCGTTTTTGGATAACACATTATGAAGTTCTTTGTTGGAATGCTGCCTGTGATTTTGTTGGTGGTACTGGCGGCGCCAGGTGAAGCCACATTCGGCAAGCTGGGCCTGGTGATTGGCGGAGTAACTGGCGGCGTTGGTGGCGGTGGCTATGGAGGCGCCTATCCCTACAGTGCCGGTGGTTATGGCGGCGGCTATGGCGGCGGCTATGGAACGGGCTACGGAGCGGGCTACGGATCGAACTATGGCTATGGCAATGAGAATGTGGTGAAGGTAATCAAGGTCTCGGTGCTGCCATCAGGCGGAGGCTATGCAGGAGGCTATGGAGGCGGCTATGGTGGCGGCTATGGCAGTGGCTATGGAGCTGGCTATGGCGGCGGCTATGCCAGTGGCGGCTTTGTGGGCGCTGCACCTGCCATTTCCACTTCGGCTGTCGTTACGCCGGTGGTCACATCGGTGTCCACACCCGTTATAGCCGGCGGAGGTGCTAGCTATGTGGGCGGCATTGGTGGTGCCGGCATCGGAGGTGTCGGTCTTGGAGGCGCTGGCATTGGTGTTCCGCTGCCGGCCACGTATGGCTTGGGTGCGGGCTATGGTGCCGGTGGTGGCTTTGGGCTGGGCTTCGGTGGGCCCGCTGCATTGGGTGCCGGCGGCTGGTGCTAGCCACAGTGGACGACAACGAATCGAAAATCATTTTTTTTTTGTATCAATTTAATAAGAATAAAAATATATATATATAAATATTAATAGCAAACGAAAGGAAATAATGTAATAATTGTATGCCTAAATTGTCAATTAAATTTATGCCTACTTTTTATACCAAAATATATGCACAGTGGTAGCTAATGCAACGTGGTTGCTTTGTTTGCATTTGAAATGGGTTATTTTTTGCTTACATTTTATGCCAGTTTTATGCCTAAATGTATGTATGTCTACATTTTATATCAAGATGGGTGATTTTGGACTTTTTGGCTTAATTTTATACCAGAATTTGAAACATAAATGTATGCCTAATTTTATACCAATGTTTATGCAATGCTTTAATACAGCATGATTTGCATTTCATACGGCTACTTTTATGCCTACATTTTGTACCAAACTTTTAGACCTATACTTTATACCAAAACCTGTGCAATGGTGAAGCTTAAGCGGCATTGGCATTAGGCATTGTATGCCTAAATTTTATACCAAAATACATAAAAATTGGCAGCTGGTGTCAAATATTTGCATAGTTTGAAATTCCCTAAAATCCAGTTCCTTGGGAAAAGGTACATACTATGCATAGATTTTATACCTAACCGGGGGAACTTTTCCATCTTTTTTCAGTGCTTAAAACTCACGACAAGCATGACTAAAAATAAACCACGAGATCTTATAAATCTCACCAATTTGTTGACACTTCGGCTACTCGCACAGTGGAATTTCGTCAAGTATTACCAAATCGCTGAGCCAACAATACGTTCAACTCAACACAAGATGTGCCACAATACGTTGACCTTCGCAAAGCGTAGGGTAGAAGCATGAAACTAAGCAGCGGGGAGGGGGAGGGGGAGGGTAGGGTATGTCTTGTACAGCAATGAAATTGAGAGTAGTAGTAGGTGAGGAGGAGGAGGGAGCTAGACAGCGAGTACTGTGGACACATTCACTTAGCTCACAATAGTCAAATGGTAATGAGGTGCCAAAATGGCATAACCACAGCTACAGCCTCAGCCTCAGCCGCAGCCCCAGCTCAAGTCCAAGCCCAAGACAACTCCAGCGAGCCCAAGTCGAACCCAGCACGAACCCACAGCCAGTGGCCCAAGAATGTCGTACGCCAGTTGGCTACAAATTGAGTGCAGTTGGGATGGGTCGACTATAAAGAAACCAGAAATCGGGAAGGGAAATGTGTAAATTAGCTGTGATTTCATATTTGCCAAGTTCGGCAAATGACAAAACCAGCAAAGCGAGGCGAGTGAAATAAGGTACAGCCCCATCAGTTTAATACGATAGTTTTAAAAGGCGATAGTAAAGATTTTGTAATGCAATTCGAATTGGGAAATTTAAAATAAACTTATTTCTATGTATACAGATAGTGCAGCTATGGTACATACTATTGTAGCTAACATTGCTTAAGTATCTCTTTATACGATATATTTGTGTATATATAAATATTACTCATTTCTGGCTTACTTATCGATATCCCAAAGCAAGGTACATACTATCGTAGTCAAACTACCTCGTGGAATCTTTATATGCGATCTTTATATTTATAGCCACTTAATGATTTTAAAGTGCAGCCTATATAACATTTAAAATAAGCTTTTTGTTAGAAAAATAATCGATAGACTAGCGATTGGACTTACTATCGTATACTACAGCCCATTTTGCTAAAGATTCTTCATTTGTTTTCTATTTTTACGTGCATTTTTTATACAGCGGATAGTTTTAGTGCCTTTAGTTCTACAAATTATATAGTGACCTGATATAATATATAGCCGTAACTCATCAGCTTCGAGAAGAGTCAAAAACAGGTCATGCGCCGTGACCATTGCATTAGATCACACGCCCAACGAAATTTATTCAAAGTTAGAATAGTTTTCGCTTTGTTCTAGCACCATACAGGGTCTACATCAGGCGAACCTACCCGACTGGCTTTTTTGTTTCATACTATGCTAATCTATTACCATGTTTAGCTATTCGAAACCTTATCTAGCCTATCTGTAACAGATGTCAAATAAGAAAGAAAAAAAAACCGAAAACCTGTTGCAGATCGTAAAAAATTATGAAAATGCCCGATGGCATTTATTGGACAAATTCAAAAATGGGTTTCATTCTTTGGCCGAAATTTGCATACACGTTTCGCGCCATGGTGGAACATAATATGGGGAATTATGTGGAACCTCTCTGTGTGCAGATCAAACATGCGTGTGTCCCAAAATTGGAACGCGCCCTTTGCTTTGAGGCGATGCGGACGTGGCGTCAAGTGATTCGACCTGACTCGGCTCGGTTTGACTCGAGTTTAGTCAAGTTTAGCCAAGTTGACTTGGGATCTGTTTGCATAGCATTCGCTCGCTGGGTTAGCACATCGATATTCCCATTCCCAACCCGCGTCCCCCGATGCGTACTCTCCATTTGTCTAGGCATTACCCATGCCTGGGCGGTAGCTACGTGTAGTCATGCACAAGATCTCCAGACTCAATGAATGGCAATTCGAATACGAATAGGTTTGCCCCTAGCCCATCCATGATGCGCCGGTTGTATATAGTGTATATATACACGCTATATAGACGGATAACTGCGCAACATGCGGCGGCATGTGCCAGATATGTACGTGTATTTCTGCACTGGGCAAAATTTGACAGCGATTCGTGGTCAAGGGAAGTTCCTAATCGAGTGCGAAATTTTTGGGAATATTGTATTTTACCACTATTTTATTACATTCGAAGTTTATTAAATAACAAAGACGAATATACGAATTTATAGCAACTTTTTATGGTACTGGGAAAACACTGTTATATCGCATATACTCGTAAACTGGCATAACACGCATTGCTGCTGCCGTACACTGTGATATTGTAGAACTCTTTGGGTAATAGCCATATATAAAATATTTCTTTATTTTTTAGTTTTTAAAATATAGAATATATATAGATTTTACCTCTTCTCCAGGTTGTGATACACATTTACTTTTTAATACCTGCATTTTCTTTCAGTGTACTCAGATTTTAGTTATGACTTGCACGTCGTTCTGCATATAATGAGTGAATACGATCGACTCGTTATATATTCCTCTCAATTTGTCATGCTGATGTCAGAGGTTATGTATTTCTATAGCTCATTTTTATTGCAGTGTAGCGATCAATTGGGAATAACCAGCGGTACTTGGGCCGTATGACTATGATATATGATAAATTGCTCAGCAATTTAAATGTATGGGCTGTGTCATTTCTCTCAGTGTAGGGCTCAAGAAAAAAATGAAAACAAAAATGTAAAACAATTGAAAGCACTTAAAGTGCATGTTTTATCCTACTCCCTCTGAATTTCTTGCAGTGTAGCGAGATTTTTTGGGAATTACCTGTGCTTCTTGCGAATCGTTTTGACGGCTGACGGCACGCTGGGTTTGTTTGTCCAGAGAGGTGAGAAAACATCTCGATGGATGGCTAAGTAGTTGATTAGAGATTGAGGGACAGGAGTGAGAGAGGTATAGAAAGAGAGAGAGAGAGAGAGAGAGAGAGAGAGAGGGGGCAGACAGTCGTACTGAGGGAAAGATACGGCTAGTGCTGTCAACTTTGAGAGGAAAAAAGCTGTTTTTGACGGGCAGATATGCAAAAAAAAACCCAACATATTATTTGCCAAGAAAAAAAGAAAAAAAGCTAAAAATATGTAACGAAAATGAAACTGTATCAATTTAATTGAAAATTATAGTTAAAAAAATTAAATAAATAAATTAATATCATAGTTATTGAAAATTTCGATAAAAAGCAGAAAAAAGCTAACTACTTGCTTAAAATACTCTAGAATTTCAACTGTCCGCAATAAGTAAATGTACCCATTGTTAGCCTTTAAACAAGCCAGATTTGACGTCGCATAACATACAAATTGAGCTGTATTAATTTTTTTTTTAAATTTGAATATTGATAGATATAAAAAATCTAATTTTATGCAAAAAAGGAAACTTGTAAATAATTATAAAAAAAACGGAAAAATCCTAAATTCATTTAAAAAAGAACTCCAGAATGTTTAATTTGTAAAATTCGCAAATTTTTCACGCTATTGGATATCAATAAAAGCCAGATTTGGCGGAAAAAAATACAGAAAAAATTAAAACTTATTTTTTATTTATTTATTATTTAATATTATTATTATTATTTATTTTATTATTTTATTTTTATTTAATTTATTTGGAAATTAACATAAAAAATATTGATTTAAAAAAAAGAACTATCTTTATCTTATAAAAAAATTCAGAAATGGGGGCCTCATATTTTTTTTCTGCTAATAGCTATCAATAAAAGCTAGATTTGGCGGGGAATAAGCGGAAACGACAGCACTGGCTACGGCAAAACGTTATACGGCTGAATGACTAGATAAATACACAGGCATGTGTGGTGTATAGAGAGCTACGGTAGATAGAGAGATAGATAGATGAATGGATGGATGGATGGACAAGTAGACAGGTGGACTGACTGACAAAATGGGTAGCTGGCCAGTTGGTGTGGTTGCCGGGGACGCGCCTTAGTTTTTGGCGCTTTGGTGTGGCCCATAAGTAACTCTTTATGAATTAAGCAAACAGCTTGACGAGCGCCAAAGTGTCGCTGCCAGCGTCGAGCGCTGTCGATCGGGTCCAGCGGCAAGCATAAGATACATACATGTTATTAGAACTACACACACACACACACACTCGCACGTACACTCTGTGCTGCGCTGCGTCGACGGCGACTGCTGCGTTGCCCTATAAATTTGTGCGTGGCAGCGTTTGGGGACATCAGTTGAGTTTTGCCCCCATCCGGCAGCACACGCATCCCGCCCAGCTATACCAAGAGAAAAAGAGAGATATATACCAAGAGACAGAGAGAGAGAGAGAGACAGAGAGATGAAACTGTTCACTTGTGTTGTTGTTGCCCTTCTGGCGCTCAGTGCGCCCGCCCAGGCTCTGCTTGGCGCTAAGCTGGCTCTGCTCAAGGCCATTGGCGGCGGTGGCATTATCGGTGGCGGCGGTGGCGGCGGCGGCGGCGGCGGTGGCATTATCGGTGGCGGCGGCGGTGGATACGGCAGCGGTGGCTACTCCGGCGGATACAACCAGGGATACTACAACGGCGGCGGTGGCTACGGAGGCGGAGGCTTTGGAGGCGGCAGCTACGGCGGCGGCAGCTACGGCGGCGGCAGCTACGGCGGCGGCAGCTACGGCGGCGGCAGCTATGGCGGTGGTGCGCAGGTCATCAAGGTCATCAAGGTGGTTGAGCAGCAGCCCAGCGGCGGCGGCAGCTACGGTGGCGGCTATGGCGGCGGCTATGGTGGCGGATACGGTGGCTACTCCAGTGGCAGCAGCTATGCCAGCTCCAGTTCCAACAGCTACGCTAGCTCCGGTGCCGTGGCCACTCCTGCTGTGACCTACAGCGCTCCTGCACCGGCTCCGGTGCCAGTCACCTACTCCGCGCCCGTTCCTGCTCCTGTTCCCGCAGTGACCTACTCCGCGCCCGTTCCTGCTCCTGTTCCCGCAGTGACCTACTCCGCGCCCGTTCCTGCTCCTGTTCCCGCAGTAAGCTACTCCGCGCCCGTTCCTGCTCCTGTTCCCGCAGTGACCTACTCCGCGCCTGCTCCAGTGACTGTGGTGCGTGTGCAGCCAGCCCCGGCTCCAGTCAGCTACGTGCCCGCTCCTGCTCCCGTGCCCGCTCCACAGCCGGTGCATTACCAGTCGCCGCCAGTGCAGCAATACGTGAAGACCATCAAGGTGATTGTGGATGCGGACAACAGCGGTGTCAGCCGTGTGCCCAGCCCCGTTTACGGAGTACCCAGCTCCGGTGGCTCCAGCTGGAACAACGGTGGCTCCAGCTGGAACAACGGTGGCTCAAGCTGGAATAATGGTGGCTCCAGCTGGAACAACGGCGGTTCCAACGGCGGCTGGAAGAGCGGTGGCATCTGGGAGAAACTGACCGCGGGCTGCTAGGGCTGATCGTCGTCGAACTCAACCTAACCTCAATCGCTGCCCAGTGTCATACGATACGCTATTGTTAACTATGTGCTAGCTACTACGATCCCACGATCTTGGCTCCTCCGATCTAATCCCAAACTCGACTCCAACTTTGTAAAGTGTATTTTTTTTGTTTTTTTGTATAGTTCTAAATACATCATCGAATACTTTTGCCTAAACTCGGTTCTGTTTCATTTTCAATCCTTCCACATATCGTATATACCATCTCGAATAGATCCTATTCAGCAATCTCTGCCAACAAGTGATCAGTCGCCAATTAGTTTGACCTTATGCGATTGCATAATCGAGAACTTGAAGCGATTTCGTTGTCTTCGGTTTTCAGTTGTTTTTTGGGGTTTTTACTGGCGAGGGGAGAAGTTTGGGCCCTGAGTTCTACAGTTATCACCTAACTGCTAACTGTAATCGACCGCGAATGCTAACGAAGCTGACGTTGTCCATAGCGAGAGAACTTGATATCTGGTTCGAGCCTAATTCGATCTGTCTCCATTGTTTTTTTGGTTCACTGTGCAATGGGAAACATTTGTTTCCAAATCCACATCGATCAACGGAATCTAATAAAACATGTTTCACATACCCTGCACACACGTGCCTGGAAAAAGGGTATATCGAGCGTAAACGTGCCACAACCTTCTACAGCTCGTTTCATTATCATGCTTATTACAATCGTTTAAAACTGAAACCAAGTGATACCTAGGACTTTCAGCTAGATAAATCAATTCCGAATGTGCTTAGTTTAATGCAAATCAAATAGATATTTCCAAATCAAATAGATATTTCCTAATCCGAGATCTGGGTGTGGTATAGAGTGAGAGATTTAAACCTTATCTGCGTTCAGTATCATGCTAATTTGATGCCTCAGCTCGTGCGATTGTTAAGATTTGTAAGCATATCATAGACAGACGGATGAGCTACGGTATTACGAAGCACCCAGTAAGGGTGTGGTTCAATTGGCATAATTGATAGGAGAAGCAAACAGTTCATTGTGCTTCCCTTGCAACATATAATAATAAATAAATATTATAGTTCTTATATCAATATTATAATGAAAATTAAATTAAATATATAATTTATACAGGTTTTGTAAAACAACTTGTGCTCCCTTTGCAACATATAATAATAAATAAATAAGAAATAAAGTTTACCTATAAGTATTACATATCCTTATCCCGCATGCTGGTTTTTATCACATGTATAAAAAAATGATTGCTGTAGAGCTATATTTGCAGCTTTTACCTAACAAATCTGAAAATTTTTTTGTGTTGTAAGGTCGAGAACACCCTTAATTTATGGGGGCGGATGGAGGCGTGGCAAAAATTCCAAAATTAACTTGATCTGCGTGTAGAATTAACACATATTGTCCCCAAATTTGGTAGCTCTAGCTCTTATAATAGCTGACGGACAGACAGACAGACGGACAAACGGACAGACGGACGGACGGACATGGACTCCATATTTCGACTCGGCTGTTCATGCTGATTCAGAATATATATACTTTATGGGGTCGGAGATTTCTCCTACGGTGCCTGTTACAAACATTTTCGGTTGGCAAAAATAACCCTCTGCAAGTGTATAAAACCCTTTAAATATTCTGTCGAGTAGCGGGTAAAATTAAAAAAAGTTGTAGGGTTGTTACGTTATATATAGATACGTATTGATCAGTCTGTAGAGTCTGCCGACGAGTGATCGATCTCTGTTCAAGCGGGTCGAACAGCAAATCGTGGGTTCCCCCTTGTGATGCTTTTACTGTACCACGGCATTATCTTTGTGCTTTCTACTGTAGCTCGATAAGTATTCTAGATATATATAGTATAACTATCTATTTGTGGGGAAGTCTAGCTAAGCAATCGCCTGCATTCGAATTAATTTGGACTGATTTTAGTTTCTGAGCACGATCGATAATATCGATAGCTTGGTAGATTTATAATCGATTATTTTTATACACGCTACTCAAGGAATAGAAGGGTATTACAGCTTCGTGCCAATGGAAATTGTAGGTAACAGGCAGCAGGTTCCACTATATATATATATATATATATGCATTTCTATCGATTTTTCTTTCAGCCTTAATGGCTGCCACATCTCTAAGTAGAGCTGGGTCTGTGCTCTGAGCTAACGCGTGCCGCAGCCTGACTACACCCGCCTTGGCACTGCCTACAGGGTAGCACATCGACAGCGTGGCCTACCCAATCGATGCACTTCTATTAGCCAGCACAGCAAGCCATGTGCTACGTTCTTATCTGAAATTCGCACGCTGTCAAGCGTTACCCGAGGACGCTGCAAGAGAAGAGTCAAGATGTCAACGCCAAGCCCCGATGCGCGTTCAGGCAAGACGTCTGGCATCCGGTCCCGTTGGGTCTTATAAATAACAATGGCAGCGCGAGTTGGCGCTGCATTAGTTGATCGGTCACACAATGGGCAAACACGGCGTATACTTGATTTCACTTATGCTCTGCGCGATGCTGGTCGACAGAGGCGAGTCCAAGCCGCCGTCGCAGGAGGAGCAGCGCGCGACAAACGGTGCGTATGCGCAATGTAAAATTCCAATGGATATTTGACGTTTCTCTGGCAGATTTCGTCGGCCCATGGATACACATAAGTTCCACCGTATTGCAGCTGGTGCCAGCTGCGGATGAACAGACGCAGCTGCTGCTGCCACCGCCGGCACAGCAGGCTGGCCACGCTGAGCCGGGCTCGATCTACTTTCCTGTATCGCATATACATCGACTGGAGGGGCTGCTGCCACTGGGCGAGCCAAGGCACGGCGAGGTGAGCGACAATCTCGACTTGCCACGCCCGTTGAAGTCGCATGGTCGCTAGGCGGGAACGAAAGACACCCAGTCTCGCGTAGTTGATAAACTTATGTGATTTATTGGAGGCGACAAAGTAATACAATATATACCATATATGTGCTATATAGTGAGAGGATCGCTTGGGCAGAAAAAAAAAACACGATATAGAAATTAGCTAAGTTACGCGTTCACAGTCTCTCAGTGCAGTTCGGTGTGGTGTGGCTGCTCGAGCAGATGCAGCTGATGTTCCAGTTCGAGTTGCTGTTCCACATGCTGCTCCTCCAGCTGATGCTCCAGCTGCTGCTGCTCGTGCTCCAGTCGATCCTTGAACTCGTACAGTGTGCTGTACGAGAACGCGCCCTTGCCATGATCGATGCCCGGCACAGGCGACTCGCCGTGATGCTCCTCCAGTTGCTGCTCGTGCAGTTCGCTGGCCTCGGCGTACTCCACGCCAGCATCGCTGCTGCTGCTGCTGCTGCCGCCGTAGTCGGCCGGGAACGTGTCCTCGCTGAGATGATCGCCCAGTCCGCTCAGCTCCTCATGATCGCCATGCAGCTCGGCCAGCTGAGCCACTGCCTCGCCGCCACTGAGGCCACCCGCATAGCTGCCCAGCAGGCCGGCGGCATGCACACCGCCGGCGTTGCCAATGTAACCCGCCTGGGAGCTGCTGCACAAGGCTTGGGCGAGCAGCAGGATCAGTTTCATGCGCCAGCTGAACATATCGAGAGTTTGTATGTGGACGTGGAGAGACGTGGAGATTTGGCTACCGACGCGGCGAAATGGTGCAAGTCGACTATTTTCTTTTCGGCAACAGCTCTGGCATTTATACGCTGCATTTTCCTGCATTTTCCAGTCACAGCAACAACAACAGCAACAACAGCAGCAGGCACGAGCTGCGCTTTTGTTTGGCTTGGCTTGGCTTGGCTTGGGCCATCCATGTTGCAATGGACATCTGCCGAGCGAGCGCGCGTGCTGCGACTGCGACGACGACGACGACGACGCGAGGCGACTCGGCGCAGCTGATAATTTTGTGCACTTATTGTGCAGAGATTACGTATACGCCAGCGCGGCCCGTGACCAGCGATTGAGCCAAGCCAAGCCAAGCCAGCCAAGCAAGCCAGTCAGTCAGTCAGTCAGTCAGTTGGCCAGCTATGCGGCTGACCAGCCTGAATAGCCGCAATTATAAGAGGCGCCGACACCGCCGACACCACCGCCACCGCAGCAGCAGCTGTTGCAACGTGCGTATACGTAATATTTGTGTGTGGCAGGCCCCAGTTCTATGCCAGCCCCAAAATGGCTTGCGTAATCAGCTTGGCCGTCTTTCATTTTGCTGCCTCTATTGATCTTTGTCAAGGCGCCATCGATGCGGAAGCAGCTGCTGCTCTCGGTCAGCCCCAGTCTCAGCTCTTCACCTCATCCTCAGCTCATCCGTTCAGCAATCTCGCACCCGACCGCCAAGTGGCAACTAATTGCGTCGATCAACAAAACGGAAACGATGGCCAACTGCACTGTGTGTGTGTGTGTGGGGGGGGGGCTGAGAATGTTGTTGCCTGCACGAGGGTTGCTCGAGCATTGCTTGGAACGAGATTGTGCGATTGTGCAACACTGGCAACAACTGAAGTCTGCGACACGCATCGCAGCAGTGCAATGCCACAATTGCTGGGGTGGCAATTAAGAGCGTTAGTCAGCAGAGCGACAGATACAGATACACAACTAGAGATACATTTGTTGTTGCAGTTGCTGGCAGATTGTCTGACTTGCAAGCTGTCTTTCGCCGCCAAATTTGGCTTTTTTTGAAGACTAACAGGGAAATGATCATGAGTTGAGGGAGGCGAAAATTCTACGCTTTTTTCCAAGAAACTTATCCGAAATTCGATATATTATCGATAACTAACGAATAAATTGCTACAGTTTCATTTTGACTTTTTATCCTCACTCCCAGCCGGAAATATCCTGCTGTTTTTCCTAATCTTTTACTCTGCAATGTACCGTAAATTTGATTTATTATCGATAATTTCAAAAAAAAAACACACACCGTAAATCAGGCTTATTTTGAATTAATTATTTAATTTTTACTAATTGCCTCTAGCGCAGTAAAATTCGATTCTTTCCGCTCTTGCCGTTTTTTTTTTTATAAAATTTACTTTGATTTCGATTTCAAATCGATATTTTACGCATAAATTGATACAGTTGCATTTTTAGGTTTTATTTGTATAGTTTTTTTTCTTAAATGCTTTAGCTATAATAAGCTCATTGGCATTTAATTTGCTTTTTCCCGCTAAAAACGCGTTGATTGTTCTTGAAGTTGGCAGCACTGCTTGAAAGATTGTAGAAGACACAATGAAGACAATGACTAAACTAATAACTAGATACACTTACAAAGACATCTGTGAGTGCAGCTGTGTATCTTTGTCTGTGTGTATCTGTGTCTGTGTGTATCTGTATCTGTGTGTGTGAGTGCAGCTTGGCAAACAATCTGCCGGTGCAAACAAAATGTGCAGCATTTGCTGCCCCGACTCTTGAATGCGCTTCGAAACAGAACAACAAAACAGAAAAAAAACCCAAAAGAAAACATTACTGAATAAAAGTAAACAATGATAAAAATAATAAACAATCGTAAACACTAATGGGCAATAATAAAAAGTAATAAATCGTTAGTAAAATCACTCGACAATTATGCATAAATGTTGTGCATAAAATTTCATCAAATTTGTTTGTCTTTCCTCGAGGAAAACGCAAGCGATATCTGGCGCAAATACCATATATAAATTATGACTATGTATTCATATGAGTCTACGGCATATATCAAGTTATTTAGCGGGGCTACGCAACACCAGCAAAGCGAATACCCGCTTCGATTCGTGCATGAGTACCCGTCCAGCAATTAGCTTACATTTTTATTCATCACATTTTTTTGACACATTGCCAGCCACAAGTTTTCAGCTTTTCGCCCGTTGCCAGTTTCAGTTGGCGTGTCGGCGAATCGTGGCTACAAAATAGCAACCGCAACAACAACAGCAACAACAACAGGCACGGCAGCAGGCAGCGGCAGCAGCAACAACTTAAGCGGGGCAGTGGGGCACCCCAAAGAAGACTTTTGCGCACACAAATTACAAATGTAATAAGTTTACGTTGTTGTTGTTGTTGTTGTTGCTGCTGCTGCTGCTGCTGTTGATTGCTGCGCGTACACCCACAACAACAAGCAATGCGGCTACAACAGCAACTGCAACTGCAACGACGTCGACGACGATGACGATAACCAGCAAGTTGGTTATTAATTCGCATTTTGTCGGCAGCATTTCCTAACGCAAATATTTTTCTATTACTGCTTTTGTTACAGATACCCTGTAATCCGTGTGCAGCGAAAAGTGGTTGCTATTGAGAGCGCGAGGAATTAACGTTATCGAAAGTGCCTCCAATAAGTCATAGCACAATCGATAGTATCGATGATTTTATACTGTTTTCGATACTTTAATTGCTTGCATTAGCTATCGATGGTTATTAAAGGTTTGTGTAAAAAAAATCCTACAAAATAAATAATAAATTTTGCTTAAAACTCTGATAAAAATCGATGGAATCGATAGACTTGTTTTTAACTTACTTAAACGATAAACCTTACTTTCTTATACATATGTATTTAGCAAGAAGCGAAAGAGAGAGCCAGATTAGAGATAACAAAATATTATTATTAGTAGTATACATTTATAATATTTATACCGAGTTTATATCTCATGAATTCAATATTCTATTATTTGGCTATATTACTATATGATATATAAATTGTAGATTTCGAGTACTTATCATACTTAAAGGGGAAAGAGAATTGTATACGTATTACATACTAATTAAAAGAAGAAGATAAATCGTTTTTGTGATTTACTTAAATTAAATAGAGAAAGAGAATTTTCTTTCTGTTTGAATCTTACCTAAAAGAGTAGGCTAGATTATACTTATATCTGGAAATAAACCCATGTCTATTTAATTTGTTATGCCTAAGCCAGTTCTATAGTATTGTATATTCCTACAGGGTAGCCAGCAGTCAGTCAGCTACACTGAAGTTATCGCATTCTTGAAAGTTGTTTTCATTTTGCTTCTTTCTTTCTTTTTTCCAGTTTTCCAGCCGCGTCAATCGGTCTGTTCGAGGGGCGGGAAATGGTTGGGAAATTAGTCGAGAGACGATTAGGGGGATTACTTTCGTTATTATTTCTGTTGCTATTGGTATTGCTATTGTTGCTTCGATTGTTCTTCGGGTTATCGAACAGCTGCTCACGTGCTTGGCAGCTGATTAAGCTCGATTCATCAAATGCCAAATGGAAGATATGGTTGCAATGTCAACATGTGACCCTATGCCAAATATATATCTGCCCTAGCCCATGTGCGCTATATAAGGTTCTGGAGCTGCACCATCTGGCAACAGAATGATGCCCTTATTGCTGCTGATCTCGCTGCCGCTGCTGGTGTTCTCTGGCGTTGCCTACGGAGCGCCACAGATTCTTTCGGGTCTCGTTGGCGATCTGCTGGATATACCCGATGATCTCATCGACCAGCTGAGCGAGACCTGCAGCAATGTTCTGGACAGTGGCGTAGTCCGGCCGCGCATCAAGCCAAACATTGAGGCAATGAATCTTGTCCTGCAGCTGGACGCTTGTCGCAATGTCAGTGTGCCCCTAGACCGGGCTAGCGAGCTGTGGGACTTGCCCGGTTTCTCGCACAACAGGCCCACTGTCATCTTCATTACCGGCTGGCGGTCCACCATCAACAAGACCTACAGTGGGCCCGTGGCCAAGGCCTTTGCCTGTCGCAATGACTCCAACTTCATGGTGAGTAATTGCGCGGGGCGGATAGTGTTGCAAAACTATCGATTTTCCACAATAGTATCGATAACACTGCTGCATGCTGAAAAACATTCAAAACAAGCGATAACTGTAGAAAACATTCGATGTATCGGAAATCTTAGTCAACCATCGATACTTTCGATTGTCGTACGATAAGTGTGCAACCCTATGAGCAGCTCGTTTAGCTTAGATCTGTTTGATAGAGATTCAAATGAACTCAGCTCGGAAAGGTTAACTTTGGAATACCGATAGTTGCATACCCTTGCAGCTTGCTGACTCGGATCAGAAGTATATATTTTTTATAGGGTAGGGAAGTTGAAATCTGCCTGAAATTAAAGAGCGTCTTTAGTTAACCTGGACTACTTTGAACTCTTGACTATGGCTAATCATATCCCTACCAATACGACTACTACCATTTCTTTTATTAAGGTGCTGGACGCAGCAAACTTCATCGATACTCTCTATACCTGGTCGGCCCTGAACACGGATTCCATTGGCGAATATCTGGCCGAGGCCTTGTGGCAATTGGATCAGGATTATGTGACTAAGCAGGTGCATCTGATTGGGCACAGTCTGGGGGCGCAGATAGCTGGATCGGCGGGTAGATACTATAAGCTCATATCTGGGGGAAAGCAACTGCCACGCGTCACGGGCCTCGACCCGGCCAATCCCTGTTTCTATGATGGCAACAAACTGACTGGACTGCAAAAAGAAGACGCTGCGTATGTGGACATTATTCATACGAATCCCGGCTATGCGGGCACAGCCGAGGAAACTGGCGACGCGGACTTCTATGTCGAGGGTCTGAGCGCAGTCAAGAGCGGCTGCCTAGGCCTCGGAGCCTTATCCTGTTCGCATGGGCGTGCCGTCGAGTATCTGGTAGAGTCATCGTATCCCAATAACACCGCCAATTTCCGCGGCAGAGCCTGCGCCAAGTTTGATTACATTGGAACCGGCCGCAGATGCAGTCACTTTAGAACTGCTATCATGGGCCTGGATGCCAGTGCATCGGGACTCTTCTACGTGGACGTCAACTCGAAAGAACCCTACGGCAAGGATGCCAAACAACACAGTTTCACGCCCACCGACAGCGCCTGCGGAGCCTGTGCAGCTAACTAGGCGTCTATATATTACCCAGATACGAATGTCACTAATTGTGCACCCTATATTATATAACGTATATCGGAATATATTAAGAGCTTAGCAAAGACGAACATTTAGTCGAAAGTATTTTACTGGATAATGGGAAGTTGGGGTAATTGAAAATTAGATACCAGATTCGGATTCGGGACTAAGGTCACAGATACCGCAGGTGCTACTGGCGGATGTGAAGCTCGTCGGACTGGCATCCTTGCCGTAGGGTTCCTGCGCATTGATGTCCACATAGAAGAGACCATGCGAATTAGCTCCCAGACCCATAATCGACGTTTTCACAGAACTGCAACCGTTGGAGGCTTTTAGTCCACTATGTTGATGGCAGATTCTGCCGCGAAAGTTGCCTGTATTATTGGGATACGATGACTCTACCAGATAGTCGACGGCGCGCTGATGTGCACAGGGAGTGGGGGAAGCCAAGAAGCCGATCTGTGCAGCCCTTCTTGTTGGGCTTCAGCCCCTCGACATAGAAGTCTGCATCACCGGTTTGCGCCGCATTGCCCAACTCCGTGGGATTCGAGTGTATGATGTCCACGTATTGGGCGTCTCCTGCTTTTAAGCCCGGTACTGATTTGCCTTCATAGAAGCAAGGATTGGCCGGATCGAGACCAGTCACACGCGCTAGCAGACTTCCATCAGTGAATTGCTTGAAGTACCGGCCCGTCGAACCGGCTATCTGAGCACCCACACTATGTCCAATCAGATGCACTCGCTGTGTTGCATAATCCGCGGGCAACTGCAGCAGCGCCAGGGCCAAGTAACGTCCTATGGTATCGGTGTTCAGTGCGGCCCAGGTGTATAGGGTTGTGATTAGGTGGCCTGCATCCAAGACCTGCTCGTAGGAAAGACCTCTAGTTCAATAGATCGAACAGTATATATGATTACTTACAATGAAGTTGGAGTCATTTCGACAGGCAAAGCCCTTGGCCAGGGGTCCACTGTTGTTCTCGTTGACGATCGTTCGCCAGCCGGTGATATAGATGACCGTAGGTCTGTCTAGCGAGAACCCTCTCAAGCCCCAGAGCTCCTGCGGCTGTGTGAGTAGCACCAGTTCCCTGTGACAGGCATCGATGTGCAGGACGAACTTCATTTCGGTAATTGCAGGCTCCACACGCGACATGAATATCTTATCTTCAGAGATCGTGGTGCAGATGTGGTGCAGCAAATGATAGGCAATACCGGTCGCTTGCAATCGAGAAGTTAGCAGAAAATGTATGATGGAGTGTCTGTCGGGTTTCGGGTTGGGGGTCGCACTCTGGGGCACTCCTTGGGTAACACTCAAGAGCAGCAGCGGCAGCGATAGCAGAGGCCATAAGGAAGTCATGTTTATACCAGGAGTCATTGTGCAAGAACCTTATATAGCGGACCATACCCACTGACGTTATACAACACTAGTCTTTGTAAGGGAAGGAGAATTGCTTTCATCATCGTTGTTTCTGCTTTCCACAATTGTTTCGCAGCTTATGCAACGCGTGCGGTACTACGAGTGGAGTAACTAATTAGACCTTATTCAGCAAATGCCTAAGAACAGATACGAATGGAATCGCAATATGTAACCGTTCGTCAAAGATGTAACCGAGTCGCAGTAAACTATATAAGGTTCCGGAACAGACCTTTGCGGCATGAAAATGTCTCATCTACTGCTTCTGCTTACATTATCGTTGCTGCTGTCGAGTAGTGTCCGTGGAGTGCCGCAGAATGCGACTGATGTTGTCAGCCTTAGACCCGCGAGTAGTTTCCTGTGGGATGTTATGTTCTCCATTCCACTGCATCTGGGCACCATAGCCTTCGAACAGCTAAGCAAAATCTGCGCCAGGATCATCGATGCTAAAATATTCATGCCGATTGTGGAGCCGGATATCAACGCAATGAATTTCATTCTGCACGGCGATGCCTGTTCCCGGTATAGTGTGTCCCTCACACGACCCCACGATCTGTGGTTCTCACCAGCGTTTTCGCGAAACAAGTCGATGGTGATCTTCATAACCGGCTGGACATTCACCATCGACAATAACAACAGTGGACCCCTGGCCAAGGCCTTTGCCTGCCGTGGAGACTACAACTTCATTGTAAGTACTCGTAATCGTACAACCCATCATAGAGATCTTTCCTACTTCGCTTGCCGATTGTTTTTCAATTAGGTCTTGGACGCAGCCAAATTTGTCAGGACTCTGTACAGCTGGTCGTCCCTGAACACCGATGCCATTGGCAAATATTTGGCCACAGCGTTGCTGCAGTTGCCCCCTGATTATGTGCGAAATCGAGTGCATCTGATAGGACACAGTCTGGGAGCTCAGATTGCTGGCTCTGCGGGCCGACATTACTCGCAGTTGACTGGCGGAAGGCAAGTCGCACGTGTAACTGGTCTCGATCCGGCCAATCCCTGCTTCTATAATGGCAAAACACTGCCCGGTCTTAGTTCAAAAGACGCCAATTATGTGGACATCATTCACACGAATCCGCATTCCTTGGGCACTGCTGTGCGATCCGGGCACGCGGACTTCTACGTCGAGGGCCTGAGCGCCATCAAGACAGGCTGCAGTCGAACCGAAGCCGGCGTCTGGACTAGTCCCACTGTCTGTTCACATCAACGCGCTGTCGACTATCTGGTCGAGTCAGTGTACCCCAACAATAAAGCCAACTTCCGCGGCAGATTCTGCAAAGACCTTGACGCCTTAGACAACGGCAAGCGTTGCACTACTGCGGGAGAGTTCCTTATGGGACTGGAAGCTCATCACAGTGGTCTCTTCTATTTGGACGTGAATGCGAAGGAACCCTATGGCAAGAACAGTCGTTGGAACAGCATTTCATCCACACAAACCACATGCGGGGTCTGCCACAGTTCTCCTTAGGAATCCTACTACGAGATAAGAAAGTATTCAATTAGAGCGTAACAATCGAAAACGAAGCCATAATGCTAATGACATTTCTCATTCAATAAAATCTCATAAATTGTTTTGTTTAAGTATGGGAAATTCCATATCATGCTAGACTAATGAAAACAAAATGCCTGCCTTGTTGTGCAATAATGAGAATAAGCTTGGCTAAGCCTAAGTTACTCTCTGGTAATTGTAGAAATAATTATAGTTTATGTATTATAGATAGATAGAGGCTTAATCTTACTGGACTGCAGGAACATGAGCAATTTATATTCGTGGTCTGCCTGAACAATTTATCACGAGCTGATGTCAACCAGTTCTTTGTGACGTCGTCATCTGATTCATAAAGCCAAACATACGTCTTTAGCATAATAATCGATCCATTAATATGAGTTCGACGTGAACTGCGGTGCTTCGAGTGAGTTAGGGGAACGTATACCCTAGCATGTGGATAAGCAGGTATGTAGATGATTGAAATCTATGTAGAACAGATATGTATAATCCTAGGAAACTAACTTGAGCTGCAAGTTGAAGCTTGAAGCTAGATGCGCCAGGGTAAGCACTCGATATCTCGACATCTATGCCAGTAAAGGGTATTCAGGTTTCCACGTTTCCAGATGACAATAGATATTTCTTCAGGTATCTTTATAGATACAGGCGCGAATTTCGCTCGTCACACTTGAAAAGTTATTTGTTTTGTTCTGTTGGGTATGTGTGTTTTTACTTTTGTTTTGGTTTCAGGTAGATTTAAGGTTCGATTAGTATTTAAATTAGATGCTGATGAGAGTGAGAGCGAGGTGTGCATGTGCCGGCCAGTGGGTGTGTAAGTGAAGAAACGAGTGTGTGTGTGTGTGTGAGTGAGTGAATGAATGAATGATAATGTAGAATCTAATTAAGTGACAAATTCACCTTATCTGATCACTTTGATGAGCATGGAATACGCCGAAATGGTCACAGTTCGTACAGTTGTTCTATGTACTCGCCTCGCACTCGCACTCGCACTCGTACTCGCACTCACACTTGCGAGTACTCTTTATGGCGGGTATATGCGGTATGCGGTGTGCGAGTGTTTTATAAGGCCGACGCTATAAATACTTGTCTCGCATCATTTCCGGCAATCACTGTGATCGCGACAATAGTCCGGCATGGATCGGAAATCGAATCTTACGCGCTCAATGCAATGCAGCTGGTGGTGTCTACTGCAGGTGCTACTGCTAGCCACATGCAGCGAGGGTATCGAGTGGACGGTGAACGGCGTGGTCGGCTCAGTGCGGACCTTTGGCGAATCCATTATTGATCCCAAGAATCTGCCCACACCCGATCGTCTGCTCGAGGGTAGCAAGCAGGTTTTAGCCGGCTACCCCTTCGAATACGTCTCCAGCTCCATCAACTACATATGTGAGTAGGATGCACATAGAACTCCATCTCATGTGACACCTGTAACATCTTCCCAGGCTCGCAGGCACTCAGCTCAAACCGATTAATGTCCAAGTTCACGCCGGATGTCCACAAAATGCAGTTCCAGCTGCGCACTGCCTGCGCCAAGACCAGCTTTCCTCTGCTCGAGGCCGAACGCATGTGGCACAGTCCGTTGTTCAACGCTAGCAAAGACGTCGTCATTCTGGCAACGGGCTGGACAACCACTGTGAACGAAACCGAAGCCATAGACGACTTTGCTCAGGCCTACAATTGTCGTGGCGATGTAAATTTTGTGGTGAGTGCGGTGTGGCGTAATCCGAGATGGAAGGAGAACAGTTCTGGTTTTAGTTGGGGATTGAGTAATGGTTCTTAGAGGATTATTCCCCTTTCATATGAGATAACTTGTGAGGGATTTGAAGGATCATAGATGCTTGGATTCCAGCTGCTTCAAACGAAAGCATTACTGCATCTAAAGACCTAAAATTGAGGTAGAAAAGTCGAGTCGTACGTCAGACGACTGTGCCCCTCGGTCGGTTGGGCGGGAGGTGGACATTCGCTGTGTCTGGGATCCGCGCGTAACAAGCATCGGTTCCTTTTTTTTTAAACAACTTATACTTATCAAAAAAGTTGAACAATTCGGTTGCACTACTCCTATATACCCCTTGTCCAGGGTCAGTTATTTTATTTAGAAATATATAATCTACTAATTTATAGCTTAGTCGTACTTTGTTGAGCCGGTTAGCAGGCGCCATGTCTATACATAGTTGTAACAAGGTGTTCAGCTAATTTCAGGCATTTCCATATACCGTCTAGTTCATCAATGCGCTGAACTTGAGCTCTTATCAGTTCATGTGCAATGTCGCAGAGGCTCAAGGAATTATCTAACGTATTTACCGATAACATTTTAACCTATTTAAGAATTGTCGTGTGACTTCTCAGCTGTTCGTATTATGATTGGCATAAGAAACAAACTAGGAGAGAAACAATACTCCCCACTCGTACTGCAATCCAAAATAATTACTATATATAGAGATAATCTTAACATAAAGATGAAAGATTGTGTGATATATAGAGATAATCTTTCAGTTAAATTGTGTGAGCCTAATTGAAACGATCCTAGAATACCCTACTAGTTTGACGTGTCGGTTCAACTATACACTCCTTGCAGGTCGTCGATGCTGCCAGTTTTGTGGATACCCTGTACTCGTGGTCGGCGCTGAACACCGAGGAAATTGGTTATTACATTTCGGAGGGACTGGCCAAGCTGACCGAAGTGATTAACGTGGATCGTATACATCTGATGGGACACAGTCTGGGCGCGCATATTGTCGGTGCAGCCGGGCGTTATCTGCAGCAGAAAACGGGCAAAACGGTGTCCCGCATAACCGGTCTGGATCCGGCCAAGCCGTGCTTTAATGAGGGCGAAGCTCTATCGGGATTGATGCGTGGCGATGCTCGCTTCATTGACGTCATTCACAGCAATCCTGGTGTGCTGGGCAAGCGAGATCCCTTGGGCGATGTTGACTTCTATCCCGGCGGACTATCGCCCCTGCCCACCGGCTGTTTGTCCGTGACATGTGCCCATTCCCGTGCCTGGGAGTACTACGTCGAGTCCGTGTTTCCGGGCAACGAGAGGAACTTCCTGGCCACGCGCTGCAGTTCGCTGCAGCGTTTGCGCGACAACAAATGCCTGGGCCAGCAGCAGCCCATGGGATTCGCTGTGCCGCACACCCTAAAGGGCAACTATTTCCTGGACGTCAGGGGCGAGAAACCCTACGGCCTGGCAGCAGCGGAGACTCCCAATCCCCGACTGGAGCGATGCGGTCGCTGCGATTAGAGGCTACCCTCGCCTGCAATTAAAAATGTATTTTATTTTCTTGTTTTTTTTTTCTTTCTTGATATCTATTACTCCCCAACCCACAGATATATACAGATATATATTATCTATACATTCTTACTCGTTTTGTAAAAGTTGTTTGAGTCTTCTTTTTATTACGTCTGGCGTCGGTTGTTTGTTTGGCCTGGTCTTGGTCTATAAGCCTCAAAATTAAATTTGCATGTCAAGCGTTGACAATTCAATTAATTTTTGTTTGTAACTCTCAAACAAGTGGGCGCTGCAGGAGAGAGTGCACGACTTGCAGACACCTCGCGAGCTGTACTAGTGTGTGAGAAATTAAATTACTTAATCGACTTGAAAGAGGTGTACAAACAAGAGAGAAAGGTACTCCTTCTTGACATACCCATGGATTATTTATTTCTATTAATTTACTCTGCCATCATACCCTACTGCAATGATTTCAACTACAGGGTATCAGCAGATTATGTGCAAAAACAATTCGTTATTGAACGGATTGCAACTAGCAGTTTCTGGGCGGCAGATCACAGTGAAGCCTCGCAGTTGGCGACAGTTCCAGGCTATGGATAACTTCGGTTGCGCAAGGTCAACCAGGCAGGCGGAGAATGTTGAAATACGATCTGCGGACAAGACAAGAAACGGGTCTTCTTCATTGAGACTGCTGCTGCTTAAGCTGACGAATGTGGGAACTTACGAGCACTATTCGAGTGCAATCGATACATTTAAATGCATTGGCATAGCCTTGGCTAACTCGATTACTTTCTAAATGCGTTATCGCTGCAGTTCCGCGTCGTGCTCAATTTTGCGCTATCGGAGCTTGCGTGCAGCTCAAGCGCGCCCTCTCTCGCTCTCCCTTTCGATTGTTTTGACATAGCAATCAGCATTCAGTTGAATGCTTTTGCCTTGCATTCTAGTGCTGCCATCTTTTGTCACGCGTTGCATTCTAGTTCTGGCATCTTTTGTCATGGCCTGCATAACAGTTCTGTCAACTTTTGTCCACAATCCTTTGAGAGCATTGCCATGCAATCGATAAATTCAATTAATAAATAAATATTTATAAAGTAATATAATATTAAATATATCTGCTAATTAAATATAAGACAAATAAAAAAAAAATGTATATATAAATAAAATAAAATAAAATAAATACAGAAATAGCTGCCTAATGTTTGTATCCGTGTTGTTTATGGCATAACTCTGTGCAGTGTTGTTAAGTATTTATTTTTATAGCTGCAACTTTGTTTTGTTTTTATCAGGTAAAAATACAATCTGTGCTATTTAGCACAGAAACCACAAAATGTTGTGGTTTTACGCTTAGTTGGGTTGAGAGAGTAAATTAATTTTGGCCAGCCAGTTTGGCCATAACTTTGCTTTTAGTTAAGTTATTTAACTTTTGATTACCTGCAGATATATCTAGAAGCAGCTGCAGCGGTTCATGCCGGTCTGGTGCCCACTGTGCCCCTTCACCTGGCTTAAGCTAAGCTGCGATCGTGACAAATGACTCACCCGCGGCGAGCTACTGTCGGATGGGGGATTAGGCTTAAGCATTGCGAGCTGGCGGTTTCCGTTCCGTCGGCGTGTCGGCAGCGAGGCGAGGAAATGATCCGTCAAGCGCGTGAGTTATGTGGCAATTTGGCAACGCGATGAGGCGCCACACGGCAGGGGGGGGGGGGCGGGGTGTGGCCGCGGCTAGGGGTAGCTGGTGTTGGCTTTTGGCGCTCCCAGCGGATTCTGCAGATGGCAGAGATGACGTGGCAGCAGCAGCGGCGGCAGTAGCAGCGGCTCGTAAAATGCTGTAAACTAGTTGACCCTGGTCAAGAATCGGAGGCTCAAAGTGGTTTAATAAACTGCAATTACCTTGTTCATCCATCTACATATGTGTGTGTGTGTGTAGCTCGTTTTATTTTCCAGCTGACCAAGACCAGGCCAGGGCAACCCCCACCAGCAGCACCGCTGCAGTTAGTGCGATTTATTTTGTGGATTCTCGACTTGATGAGCCGCTCGACCACATCCCCCAGCGCCTATGCAAATCGAGATAAAAGCGAACGTTGCGTGGCATTTCAGATCATTCCAATTGGCACGTCCCAGCTAGCGGCACAGCGATCTACCCAGAGAACACCCAACAAGGATACGCAAACGATGAAGCTGTTTATTGTACTCAGCGCACTCATTGCCTGCTGCTCGGCGGGCATCATACGCAGCAGTGGCTGGAGCTCGAGTCCCTGGATCAGCAGTGGTGGGCACGGCGGCGGCGGTTGGAGCTCAGGTCCATGGGTCAGCAGCAGCAGCAGCAGCAGTGGCTGGAGCTCGAATCCCTGGGCCGGTAGCGGCGGCTGGAGCAGCGGCTGGTCGTCGCAGCCCAAGGTGATCAAGGTCATTAAGATCGGAGGCGGTGGCTGGAACAATGGCGGCGGCGGTGGCTGGAGCAATGGCGGCGGTGGCTGGAGCAGCGGCGGCAGCGGTTGGTCCGGCAACAGCGGCTGGTCGAGCGGCAACCATGGCTGGAGCTGGTAGGCGGAAAGGATCGCCAACCTGCCTCGAACTCCTTTTGGATTTGGTTTCATCTTTCACTTTGCACAGTTAGCAGCCTAATCACTTATTCAATATAATGGTTTTTTTTTGTATCATATAAATGTTTAAACTCAAATACAAATTGCAAGAAAATCGAACAAAAACATCGCATGATAATCGATAATTGATGAGCAATAAATCATCGCATAGTCGGGTAATTATCGCGAGCGATTAACATAGAGCAGGCAGCTTAAGCTTACTGCTTCTCTCTCACTCTCGCTCACTAAATTTGCCTGCCTCTAGCTGAATCGGCGTATATATAATAGATATAGCCTGTGAAAGGCAACGATCTGTAGATAGTGTGTAGTCGGTGAGGGGGGGGGGGAGGCTGCACTTGCACGCACTTGACTTGGCAGCCTTCTTCTTCTCGTAGCTCACATAGAACAATCTTAAATTACGACCCAAAACAATTAAAATAATAAAAATATGCTAAAATACTCGATTATTGCCAGGGCTAGCTGCCTGCCAAAGCTCCTCATCTGGCGCTCATCGTACGCAATTATTCGTGTTCATCATCATCGTAATCCACTTAAACGTTTTCATCATCATATTCCTCATCATCCTCTTCATTATTATCTTCATCATCCTCTTCATTATTATCTTCTTCATCATCATCCTCTTCATCATCATCCTCTTCATGATCATCCTCTTCATCACTTCATCATTGCCCTCTTCATTATGATTCACTTCGAGAGCACCTGCCTGCAAGCGGCACAGTGGTTCCAGTTGCAGCCAACACCAATGCAAATATTGATCTTTAATTTGTCTAAGCAAAAAGATATAGAAATAGATAAGAAAAGAAAATTTTCTAAATTTCTTAATAAAAACAAAATAAGTTAAGCTCTTGTTTATGAAGATTAGTGCGATTAGTCTAGCTTTCATTATGGATAATGACTCCGGTGATGTATCAACTACATCAACATCTTAATGAAATGGTATAATAATATATGAGCTAATGTATAATGTGAATTGATACGGATTGATATGTTGATAAATCCAACATCTAAGTAGACTACAAACGCTTCTTTGGAAATGTAATTACAAAGTTTTAATAGAAAAGGTTTGGGGAATATATCAACCTATGTCTATGTTTTTTTTTTCTTTTTTATTAAATGTCAATTAAGAGCTGTCAACTCATACAAATAGATTGCAAACAAAAATTTAAAATTTAAAAAAAATGTGATTTAATTTAAATATTGATTTAGATTTAAGTAAATGATTTGGATATACATTATTTTAAATTCTTTGACGTAGTTATATCTAACGATAATAAATTGAATTAATTATTTGTATTTACTGTATATGCAACTAGATTTATCCAACGCTTTAGCAGACTTTCAATGAATTTTTGAATTTATGTATGCCATTTCAAAATTTAATTTACATAATTGCAGTAAAAATATCGACCAATGTCATTGTATAATTTTTAGGCTACCGCATCCCACTGTGCGTGTATAATACATGGCATTGCATTCGATTGTTAATGGTTTTACTGTTGTCTTTGCTGCGCTTCGCTGGGGTCGCTCTATGGACGCGTCTAGTGGTTGCCTTAGCTCGGCTCGGAGTGGGTTAGTGGGGGGAGAGGCAGGTGGCAAGCTGCTGCAATTTATGGCAAGTAATTCCCTTGTGGCAGGTAGACAGACAGACACTCAGAGAGTCAGAAAATGTTTGGCTTTGCATTTCGAATGCGGATTTGAGTTTGGCTTTGCATTTCGGCTGCGGTTTTGGATGAGATCAGGTTGGGTTTGAGTCTGGGTCTGGGTTTTGGTTTGGGTTTGGATTTGGATTTGAGTTTGCGTTTGCACGGCGTGTATTTGCACAGCAATTGACATTGAACTAGTCGCCGATGCGAGTGCGCGCACACACACACACTCACACTGCAAATTAATTATGCAGCAAAACACTGAAAAATCAGAGAATTTCAATTGAGAATTGCAAGACAAATTGCTGGGGTTGGTGGAAAACGCTTGTAATTAATGACAACGCTATGGCTCAGCAGTTTACAAGTGGCAGCCGGTGTGCTCGCGGCGTATGCGCGATATTCCCAGCATAAACGTTGCGTATGCGCCGCGTGTGCCGCACTTGAGTACAAGCCGCCTCTGCCACAGCTTACAGCCAGCTCGTTCTCGATTCTCAGCCTTCCGAGTAGCCTTTGAGAGCGTCGTACGCCCCCAACGCCCCCGCCATTTGATGCTGATGACTTGCCCAAACTGGAGAGCAGTTCCGCGCCTCGCAAGCGCTATAAAAACGCCGTGCTGGGCACAGTTCTGGCATCAGTGGAGCGAAGCATCCAGCAGCGCCAACAGTCAATCTCATCTACGGTTCTCGCAACAGTTCGACAACAGTTCCAGCTACTCCGCATCCTTTGGTTCAGCATGCGCTACGCTCTTGTCTTTGTGTTCCTTTGCGGACTCCTCTTCGCCATCGCCTCGGCCGGTCAGCTGGGCGGAGGAGGCGGCGGCGGTGGCTACGGTGGTGGCGGCGGTGGCGGCAAGGGCAATGGCGGCGGCGGCTATGGCGGCGGCGGTGGCCAAGGAGGCGGCCAAGGAGGCGGCTGGCAGAAGAACGGAGGCGGCGGCGGCGGTGGTCACGGAGGCGGCGGACAGGGCGGTGGCTGGCAGAAGAACGGAGGAGGCAATGGCGGTGGAGGTGGCAAGCCCCTGGCTGGCAATCGCGGCAGCTCCATTTCCTGGCAGGGCGGTAATGGCGGCGGCGGCGGCGGCAAACATGGCGGCGGCGCTGGAGGCGGTGGCAAGCACGGCGGAGGCGGCGGCGGCGGTGGTGGTGGCAAGCACGGCGGCGGCGGATGGTAAATGTGATGCCCCGAAACTGATCCCCAATCAGCGCCACAAGAACTGCAAGACGAAACGAAACTGAAATACTCCGGCTGCTTCTCCGGTCGACATGTGTTCCACGGCATAGATATAGGTCGAATGCATCCAATTTTTTTTTGTTATTTTTACTAGTTACACCCAAAGCTTCTCCAGTCTCTGCTCCCCCCTTTCCAAGCCCCTCTATTACTTTTGAATTAACTATTAAAGAAACACGTTCATTTTGCTGAATACAACACGTTGTCTTCATATCGGGGGTTTATCTTGGTATATATCTGCTATAAGGTATATATATGTATGTTTTATGTATATGTCTGCTAATATGATACAAAAATAGCATGTGTTTTAAAAAGAATTTGTTAATATTAATATCGTCTGTGAGCTTATTAAGTTTCGTTTGGATGCTCACACATAATATCATAGTCAAGATGTTATGAAATTAATATGGAATATTAACAATTGTAAAATCTTAAATAACATTGCAATCAGGATAGAAAAAAACGTATTTAGTATATCGAAAATTGTTTTATACTTAATATAAAACATAATAAAAAATCCAGAAAGTTTTTACTAGTTCTTACATTTTTATTTTTTGTTTGCATATTCTGAATTAGTTTATAATTAAATTCGTAAATTAGATTGGCTGAAGTCCGGATATTAATAGTATTATATTCGGGTAAAGTAATCCTAAATTCACAAGCCAACTTTTCATGAAAGTTGAGTAATAAATCAGTATAAAAACCAATTTGAGTTGTATAATATAATCATAGTCTTAGATGACTATATCTATGCCAAATGTATGTATATACAATTTGTAGGTTGTTAAAGGCTTTAGGTCTTAAGATGCAGTTCAAATGTTCTTTTCCATTCGATCTTGATTCTTCAAGTCAGTTTAACCCATTAAGGTGTATGACACAAATGAAAATGATTGTGAAAAAAGGAAATTAAGAAGGAGAATTGTATGTATTTTTGGAAATTCATAAGGAACCAATTTTGAAAAATGGAAATATTATTTAGGAAACAATTAAAAAATTATATCAAACTTTAGAAAGTCAAGGAATTTAATTGTCTTAACTAAATTTCAGTTAGAGAAGTTTGAGAAACTCTTCGAATATAAAAGTGGGACTCTCTTTACCCCTCTGTAGCTTCTTCGTACACCTCGTCATCGTAATCCTCAGAGAAATCTACTTGTTTTACAATATCGTAAATATTTATTGGCAGATTAAAAGATACAAAAAAAAAACATGGATGGTTAAAGCATTTGAATCGTTGTATGTTTATGTACATTTGCAGTTCCTTTCAGATCTCGTCCAGGTGTCCTCCGTCTACCAGCTCCAGCCACCGCTCGAACCACCCGACGACCAGCCTCCACCGCCGCCCGACTTCCATCCACCGCCGCCTCCTCCACCGGACTTCCAGCCGCCACCGCCGCCGCCGCCTGAGGACCAACCGCCGCCTCCACCACCACCGCTTTTCCAGCCACCGCCGCCGCCGCCTCCGCCAGACTTCCAGCCGCTACTCAGTCCGGACAAGCCTTGAGATTTCCAGCCAGAGAGACTCGAGATTGCGCTCGACCAGCTGGAGGCGCCGCCACCACCTCCGCTCTTCCAGCCGCCACCACCGCCGCCCGACGACCAACCACTGCCTCCTCCTCCGCCGCTTTTCCAGCCACCGCCGCCGCCGCCGCCACTCTTCCAGCCTCCTCCACCGCCGCCCGAGGACCAACCGCCGCCTCCACCGCCGCCCGACGGCCAAGAGCTGATGATGATCTTGCTGGCTCCACCACCTCCGCTCTTCCAGCCACCACCGCCGCCGCCGCCTCCAGAGGAAGCCCAGCCGCCATTACCGCCGCCGGATGACCAACCGCTGCTGCCGCCACTGCCGCCGCTGCTCCAGCCATGTGGCTTGGCCAAGGCGCAGGCGCAGAGGAGCGCGAGCAGGCCAAAGATTGCCAGACGTCGCATCGCTTGCATTGCTGTAGAATGAGTTGTTGCCGCTGCTCGTGAGGATGTTGCTGTCGTGTGTGTTGCTGTTGCTGTTGTAGCTGTTGCTGCTGCTGCTGTGCACTAACTAATTTCCAACTGGGCGCACTCTCGGCTATTTATACCGCCAGCGAGGCCGGGGCTGCGCATCTAAGATTCTAAGCGGCGTCGCCATCGTTGCTGCTGCCGCTGCTGCTGCTGTTGTTGTTGTCGTTGCAGTCGCAGCTGATGTTGCTGCCGTCTGTGGCCGTCGTCGTCGTCGCAGTATAATCAGATGTAATTGCCAAATCTGCTCGTCGGGCCCGATCGTTCGCCCGTTGGCCCTCATTATGCCAACTTTCAATTTCGTACGCTTTGTTTTCCGCCCAACTGCGACCCTCTCCCCCCCCCCCTCTGCCACTGTGCACCTGCCTCGTCTGAGGTTCTGGCCCAGAGCAGACCAGTCCGGAGCGTGCCACACCGCGCCACATTGTGTACGTTGCTTTATTGGCGCGCCATTTTGATGTAACCACTTTTGTTTCCATCTTTTTTTTGGGGCCAAAGCAATTGTCTGGCTGTCGTAAAGCAGCGTGCTCTAGGCTGCTCATAATCAGCGGTTGCTCTTGTTGCTGCCGTTGCACACGTGTCGCAGCAGCAGCAGCAGCAACAGAGGCCGCCGATTGCAACACTTGCAACAGTTGCAAGTTGCGACTGCTGTTCGTGCTGGGCAAAGTGCATCAGAATCGGGTTAGCCACAGAGCGATCAATCATTTGGCCAATCAGTCAATCAAGCCATCAATCAAACACACAATCGATCTCAAATTTTCAATTTAGCTATGCAAATTCGCAACGCCTGCGAAATTCTTGAGATTCTTTTATGAAAATCTGAATGAATTCAAATAAAAAAAAAAAAACAATTCTCGATTCTCTGTGCGACTATCGCTTTCTTCGGGCGAGAAGCAACTTTATCATTTATAGTTCTGAATTTAGACTTAGTGTTAGTAAGTAGATATGTAGTTCCGAGAGTATATACGTTTATATACCCTATAAATAACTACATAATATACATACATATACATAGCTGAGTTAAAACCGGAGACCTGATAAATCAGGTTAAGCTCTTACTGAATGAACTAAGATTCTTTAATAATTTTATAACTATATAATATGTATTCCAATCTAATATAATCAAACCTAATCTATCAATATATATGTAAACTTAACATAATTCTTTAATTTCTTCATTAACTTTACCTAACTCATCAATTGCTTTGTATACCTTATCTAACTTATGAATTTCTTTTTGAACCTTACCCAATTTATCGATATATATCAAAATATAACTCTGTGGTTATGTCTGTTTGAACACGCAGATCGCAGCTGTTATAAAAGCTAAAGAACCCAAATTGGACATACAAGTTGCTGTATATCTGCGCAGATAGAGTACATTTTCAAAAATGGGTTACTATGTTATTAGAAAAAGGACTTGAGCAGTAATCAGTTGCTTCTGTATTTACATGGATTCATATTATGAGCAAGAATGTGCCAAATTTCAAGCCGATATGCAGAGACGCACTTAAGCTATGCTAGTTAACGTTTTACACAGTTACAAGCAGCGCTGCCTGCGCAATTGGTAGCAGAGGAACTTGTGCAGAGCGAAGGGTATCTGGTTATCTATTTCAACTCGATAGATATACCCCACAGAAGGGTATCGTCCTACTCGTTTTTTAACTGTTTCAACTCAATTGATAATTGACTTAGCCGACATAGTCGCGTCGCAGAGGGTACCTGCTGTACCTCAGAGCCTCAGAGCACGCCTCGAGCATTTGAACCTCTTGACTTTTCGGTTCGCTTTGCGAGTCGTTTTCCGCTGCTTTTCGAGTTGGTATTTTTCATGGGCGGCATTAAATCAGATTCGGGGCCTTTGTGCGATCAATTGCGACGACTGACAGCGCGACGCGATGAATGGTGATCAATCAGTGGGGCGGGGAGACAGACGCGACAAGGCGTTTAACAGTTAACTCGATGCCAGATTGCAGCAAGTCGAGTCTGAGTTCGTTGTTGTTGCTGGCCGCAATTGATTTGTCTTCGCTTTTGGCCAATTTCAACGGAGCGAGCCATAAATGTCGCATTAGAGCCAATTGCAGTTGCAGAGCCAATTGGGCTGGAACCAAGGCGAGTCGCGGCACAGAGCACAAGGCACGAGGTCACGTCGCCGCCGGGGAGGAAGCAGTGCAACGACCGGTTTTCAGTTTCAGTTTCGGTTTCAGTTTTTGCTAATTACTAATTCAAATTTCCGTTTTTATTGATTGCGGCTTAAAACTTAGCAAAAAAAAAATTGAGTAGAAAAAAAAAGAACTTAAAAACTACCGAACAAAACTTTGCAAATCCTACACGGTTCTTTTTGGCTCCCTGTTTGAACTTGACAGACTTAGCCTACGGTGTGGCAAGGGGTGTGCATTGCTGGGGGGAAGGGGGTTGGCTCTTTACCAGCCCTTGTTCCAGCCGCCGGAGGAGGAGCCACCGCCCTGCGACCAGCCGCCGGACGAGGAGCCATAACCACCCGAGGAGTAACCGCCATTGCCGCCGGAGTAGCCACCGTTGCCGCCAGAGTAGCCACCGTGTCCACCAGCAGAGTTTTCGTGGACCACCTGCACGATGTAGACCTTCTCGCCGCCGGAGTGACCGCCAGAGTAGCCACCAGAGTGACCGCCAGAGTAGCCGCCGGAGTGACCGCCAGAGTAGCCACCACCGCCGGAGTATCCACCACCGCCGGAGTAGCCACCACCGCCGGAGTAGCCACCACCGCCGCCGCCGCCGCTGCTACCGCCAAACTTGCCGCCCAAACCACCGCCGGAACCACCGCCAAGTCCTCCGCCGAGTCCTCCGCCCAAACCACCTAGCTTGCTTTGCAGCAGCTGAGCAATGCCGCCAATGCCACCGGCACCACCGCCGCCGCCGCCGCCGCCACCGCCACCGCCGAGCAGGCCCTCAAGGGAGGCCTGGCTGCAGACCAGCATCGCAGCGAGGATAACGAAAATGCAGGCGAAGGGTTTCATCTTAATCTCAACTCGAACTCGATCGGGATATGTGAGCGACAAGTGACTCGATGTGCTGTTCAAGACGGAACGGAAGCGTTGACTAATGCCCCAACTTCGATAGCCATACGCATTTATAGCGATTCGGCAAAGTTGGGGCTCCCAAATATCGATAGATGTTTATCAAGTGCCATCGGTGCGGGCCAGAGCGAGAGGGAGAGAGACGGCGAGCGGATCGCGTTGAAGATGGAGCGAGTGCTATAACAACTTGTATCTTTGTTGACCGTTTAAGCAATTAAAAGAATTAATAACCCACATTTCATGCGTGTGTGTGTATGCTTAGGTGCGTGTGTGTGTGTGTGTGTGATCGTGTATGCCTTTATATGATCTATGCTTTTGGCCAGTTGCCGTCGGGTCTTTTGTTGCCCGATCGCCTCAGATAACTATGCAAATCTTTACGCATGCGCGGCTTAGCTACAAACTCGACCCGACCCCAGCTCGGTATCGGTATCGAACTCGTACACGGAATCGAAATCGGGTATTGTCTTCCCAAATACCACATACGTACCTTCGGCAGTTGGCAACGCGATCTTCGACTCACGATCGGCAAACAGTTGGGCCACAAGCCAAACAAATTAACTGCGTTTAAGTAATCATCAGATAAAAAATAAAAGACATAACAATTATCTCGACACTGCGGAAGCTTAAATACTCTTGCTTGATCGCTCGATCTTGATAGAGACTAAAGATCTGCAGTGATATCACGATCCTATGAGGAGCTATACTATTAAGTTGAGAATGAGAATGTTGTGGAGTGTTTGTTTGCAACAATCTCAGCTACTTTATAGATCGATCGTATGTGGAAAATAGAATGCATAAGTAACTTCAAAAAAGTATAATAGAATCTAAAACTCTGAGAAGTATTTTTAAATCTCTACTTAGACTGAAGCTGTCTAGTGATCTATAAGTGATCTTGCGATCTAGCTCGATCTATTTAGGGATGTCTACGGATTTTACAATCTAGTAAGAGACTTTATTGTACAGTAGAATGAGAGTGTTGCTTAGAGTTTCAATTTTTATCTTTATCTTTATTTGTATGCAGCGATCGATATTACATATACATATATTAAAGAAATAATTAAATAAAAAGTTTTTATACTTTTAAACAATGAAGGCAAGGAGATTTTGATGGGGTTCCGTTCAGTCATACGACATATGTCTCTGCAACTTGACACTGCCGTGAGACCCTCTAGGCGAGAGTATACGCGAAATGGCGCAATGGATCAACAGTTTGTCAGCATTGAGAGGTGCCGCGATGCGGCGACAACTTGTGCGTTGACCAACTGATTAATGACACTTTGTTCGTCCCAAGCGGTCGGTCTCAGGTGTTCTGCTCGTTTCTCGACCAAGGCCCCACGCGATGAGGTGACGAGTTCAGTGAAGCCGACTACCCTACCCTACCCTCTCTAGCCTACCCTGCCTTGCGATGACAACTTAAAGAACCGAACTGTAACATTAAATGAATCGATCAGGAAGCCAAAAGTAATGAGCACGCATAACAAGTCTACAAGTCTGACTTGGCCTAGTCTTTTCCAGCAATTTATCCATTTACTATCCATCTATCTATCTGTCTTTCGGCTCGGCCATCTATTTGTTCCCAAGAACATCATCGCTTATAAATAGGCGCAAACGAGAACCGGTTCTAAGTCGAAACACTGAGGTCTAACTATGCTTTGGCACATATTTGCATAGTCGACAGACTACGCAAAGCATAGATAGATACTACGTGGTATATAGTATACAGTATAGTATATGCTAAACAGTTTCTCTATCTCCCTCTGTATCGTTCTCTCTCTCTCACACACTCAGAATCATTTTGAATAGAACACGACTCGACCGAGTTCAATGCACTGTGAGCATAAAAACAAAATTTGAAAAAAATGGTAAAACATGTTTGGCATACCCTGTAAACTGACATATAGGCGTGGCAAGGGATTAACTGAGTAACTAAGCATGCAAATAATATATAATTCGTTTCTGTTTGATAATGGATATGTAAAGAAATAGTTGGATACACTTTAATAGAGGGTATCTACACTGCATATAGCCACATACTCGTGAGAACTATTAACACTTTAGCAAATCTATATAGGAAATCGGAGGAGTGGTCAATTAAGGGTTGCATTGTTTTAAAAAGTATCTATACGGTCAGCGATCATAATGCTTGAAGCATGAATTTAAGTAGAATAATTGTGGGCATCCAGTTTTCAATATATGGTAAGGCCTGCCTCCAAATCATCATAATTAATCGGCGATATCAGTTTCGAATAAATAAATAAATTAAGCATCTATTCACAGAGATTCGACACGTTTTTTTGAAACATTTTTCGAAATTACATAGTCAATTCTAGCGAGATTCTGCTGTGTTTTTCAGATCCGACAGATTCGGATTGTTTTATCTTATTTTTCAGCCATGTGATCTGTAAATAAGGCCATTATGCTAAGCTATGCGTACTATACATGAACTGCTTTGATTTCGTTTCCATTCTTAACTCGTTTTGTTTTTTTTTTTTCAATTTTCAGTTTATTTTTGGGGTGGCCTCACGCGCCTTTGTTGTTTTCGGGCACGTCGATCAGATCGCACTGCGTACGGTACGCAATACGTTTTCCTCTCTGACAATAGAATAGGGCTTATTACGTTACTGGGAAACTGTTTCCCATCGCGTATTGCGCGTCGCCTTCATTCCGAAGGCTTCAAGTAAATTACAATATTTAATTGGCAGTTAAAGCCGTCGAAATTGCCTTCGTCTCTGCCAAAAAGTGAATGCATCTTTTGGTGCTCTCGTCTCGGTATATCCATGTGTATCTAACTGCCGGCGAGGGATGCTCCATGGGTTCTCAATGTCAGCTCCGAGTGCATCTAATTGCAGAGATGAGCAAAGGTTTTCTACAAATCTGAACATAATTTTCACATTAATATAAATATATAAAAATAAACATCAATAATATGTGTCAAGGCAGTGACATACTATGCCAGAGATGTCAAAGCCAATAATAAATAGTATTACGACTTTTTCACACCCAAAGAAGGTGTATCTGTTGAGCTGTTTGATCACACCTGCTTTTTGTTTGGGTAAAGATATGGGAAATTAAATTTTCATTAGCAAATCGAAACATTCGCGTGTTATAAAAGCTATCTAAAAGCAAATTATTGAATTAAAATAAAAAAAAATAAATAAAATAAAAAAAATATTACCAAATATTAAGTAATCTGATTCTGTGTCAATGATAGGATTATCTAGAATTTTCCTGATTCGGAAATATATTGAAAAATTTGTCTTCAATCAACTACATATTTCATCTTAATGTATGCATATTGTAAAGAAACTTGTTCGTTGGTTGAATTTACAAAATATAAATGCAATTATTGTTCCATAAAAATGTAGACATTATTTCAATTTAGCCTTAATTTATTGAAAAATGTCATTAGCTATATTCAAGATACAAATAAAAATATAATTAAGACTCTTGTATCATTCTAATTGTGAAGCTCAACTATAAACTCGATTTATCCATAATATATAGAATATATTTCGTTAGTTAAATATAATAGACAATAATAAAAATAGAAACAACACTCATCAAACTTTAAAATTCATATATCATTTCAACTTATTCATACCAAAATTCATACACTTCGTCAGTTTAATACAAGAGTTGATTGAGATAATTTCAGATTAAACCCCTCTCTTTAAGGACTCTACAACACTTTGCGCAAGCCACCCACAATTCGAGCAGGAAGTGAGTGCGTTGGCAAACTGCTTGGGTCTCCCCTCGCTGGCGGCGAGCATAGTCATTATAGGGTCGCATAATTGATGACACTCATAAACAATTCGTATGGCTGGCAAATAGTTGTAATTGTGCTTAATGCAGCCGTGTGGCATATATTAAAACTTTGCTCGTACTTACTCACACACACACACATAGACACATCTATTAAATATGAGTGTGTGTGTGTGAGTATACTCATAAGTGCAAATCTCTGATTTGCATAAAGTGCTGCCACTGCTGCTACTGCTGCTGCTGTTGCCCACTTTCCATGGCAATTAGCCGACAAGGTGGGGATGAGGCGGTTGGAGTGGCTGCTGGGGAGTGACATAAATAACCATACGGAATATGCTTGTATAGTTAGTTCGCCTATAAGCAGGCAGATTAAAATTAAAGTGATGGGAATGCAAAACATATAAATTGTAGTGGAAATTGAACTGAGCTGAGGCTCAATCGCGCTTACGTGACCCATAAAATGGCTTTTTAATTGCAGAATTATTCACCGGAATAATTATGATCCGAGAACTATGAGAACGCAAAGGCACTCTCGGTAGAGAAGAAGAAGCAGAAGCAAACGAATACGAAGACGAATCACATGCTGAGCGTGAACTGTTCAATTGCATAATAATCTCGGATTGTTTACGAACGTACTAGATCCGCCAGAGTAGAATGCCAATGCAGGAGAGTGAGCACGACTGGTAGATACTCTGTATACAAAAAGCGGCTACTAATTAATGTTGTTAATTAAGAGAATTTAATTTAAAATTAAAAACTTAATATAGCCAAGCTTAGGCGTCTAAAAACTTTAAAAACTTTGAGAAGCTGAAATGAAACAAATATCTAACTACAGGCGCTGTTTAGCTGATAAACCTTGCCAATGCTTAGTTTATAGTTAGCCTTAACTAACGAATAAAGCAAATACAACGAAATCAAGACAACTTATCTAAAGTAGATCTAAATACAAGTAGATCCAATTCACGCACTTGTCTTTCGACTTTACGAATTTTGAAATACTTCGCGTAGTTGATCTTCACTCAATGTCGGATCTCAGAGTCGGTTAGGCGGATAGCTTACACTGAGATCGAGGCAAATATTTGCCAAATGCCAAACCAGTCGATCGCATCAAAAACAAGTGAACACGCATCAAATTCAAATGGACGCAAACACAACAGGCAGATTTAATCGTGTAATTGTGGCTTGTATTTTGGATATTTATTTGGTTTTTGATTTTTGATTTTGGATTTGGGTTTACGGCTTACGAGTTTGGGTTTTCGCTTTTGTGTTTGCCAGCACAGTCATGGGTTCAGTCAAGGTTCTGTGCGGGCCATCGCCAGCGAGACACGACGACGCCGCGACACACAACAAACACACAACACAAAGACAAGCAAAATCAATAAACAAAGCAAATCAAATACGGCAAAAGCTGCGGCGGAAGCGACGCTTCAAAATCAAATGCAGCAGCAGCAGCAGAAACAGCAACAAAAACATTCGAATTAACATACACGTGGAGGGGCGACAAATAAATCAACAAAACGATGCAAATCAGCAGCAACAACAACAACAACGCAGCTCATTGATTAGGCATTGTCTCGCTGTGGTTGTTGTTGTCTTTGTTGTCATAATATTGACAAAAGCGAGAAGAGCTAAGTTCGCTCTCATTTGCGATTCATTTCTTGTCCATACAAAGCGTATTTGTCTTGCCTGCCAAGCAGCCGGTTTTATCCTTCTGTGACACTGAACTGTCACTCGACTGACGGCTGTCAAAAGTGCCCACTGTGCACAGTGATCATCGTTACTACACTTCTCACTTCCCTGCAACTTTCGCTTTTCACACAGACTCGAGATCTCCCTGACATTGACCCTGAACGTGAACCCGAACCCGTGATCCGCGTATTTGCCCAAGCGAACAGGTTTCTGTGAGGGCAAAGCGAAAGACTTAAGCTGCGAACTTTCTGCTCGTAAAAGATAAGGCGCCATCTACAGTTGACTGTGGCGCCAGCTGCAGCGGAGAGTTGAGACGTCATCTGTACGGGCTGCACTGTGGCGCCAGCTGGCGTTCAAGCTGCGCACTTCCAATGAGCTGAGCTTAAAGCGCCATCACACGCTTTGGCCGTCTGCTGCATAGTGGGCCTGAAGAGATGTTTAGTGTGATTTATTTAATAAAATTAAAAAATATTAATTCAATCTGTAATTTTATGTCAAAACACAAATTTGATTTTATTTAAAAAAATATATAAGACGACTATGTGTTATGCATTATTTTCGTTTCTTGTTTATCTCGATCATAAGTTTATACCCAAGGTAATATTAATACTATTGTCACGCCATCTAGTGCACCTTTTACTAAGCTTGACTTGTGTTACGAGGAATCTCTATTGTGAGCTTTTAAGCTATGCTTCAATATTTTATAAAGAAGACCTTATTCGATCAATAATGAATTAGTTTGCATGACTTTTGAACTGAACTTGGGAGCAACAAAAATGGCATTCTTTTAAGCATGGCTTACTGCCCGAGCGATGCGATTTCTCTCTTTAGCTTTACGCTAGGCCCGAAAGTATGCCACAGAAGCGAGTTCCTCGAAGTCTGAAAGCACTTCCATAAGGAAGGCGCCTCTAAATTGTACAAGATGTGATAATATACAATGGTACAATTAACTATCAAATTAAAAATTAATTACCATTAAATTGTAAATGCTTAAATTATTATAATGCAACTTAAATTGTTAATATTTAGTTGCAGTTACAAACAAGAGAGTGAATCGGCTTTTACGACATTATAATGAAATATAATTAAGAAGTTGTGTTAGACTGTTCAGCTGCATTTAACATACGAAAGTGGAAACTTGTTTATTGTTTCTGCCCGAGAGTTTTCATTGCGTTTGTTTTTCTTGGTGATCCGCCAGCTCTCCCGCTGTCTCAGTCTGTCTCCTGCTCAAGTTCTCTTCAAAAATGGCGACTCATTGCGCCCAGAAGCTCATCGATATTAAAGTAAACAAATAAACGCTAAATTGCCGCCGAGGACTTGGAGTGGTGCCCGGCATCGAGGGTATTTGGTATTTGGCTTATCGCAGACTCATAAATCATGACTGCAACAATTGCTCGTGCAGAGAAGCCTGTCAATAAATACAAAAAAAAAGCTTGAAATTAAAATAACAGCCGGAAAACAAGTCAAATTATTTGGCTAAAATATAGCTTGGTTGCATGTTGCTTACTTGCTATTACGCCTTGAAAATAGCTAGATTTAACAAGAAAAATGGCTGATATGGCAGCACTGCTTAAGGCAGAAGAGGACGCTCCGCTTTTTCCAACACGAAGCAAACACAGCAATACTGGCAATGAGTGCTGTCATCTTTAGCCTTTTTAATGGGCACAAATGTATAAAAAAGTTTAACAAAAATTGCACAAAAAAGCGGAAAAAAGCTAAAGAATTTGTTATAAAATACGTAAAAATAAGCTAAAATTATAATATTTCAAAATGAAAACCAAGCAACATATTTAAAAATGATCGCTTAAAAATTAAATTAAAGATATATTGTATAGAAAATATTGACAATACAAACAAAGCAGGAAAACATCTTACTTAATATACATAAAATCCAAAATTCCCGCTTTTAGCAATTTTAAATTTTTTCCCGCAGTTGGCCTTTAAAAGTGCTTGTCAATTTTTTTGTCAGTGCTGTCAACTTTCAGAACAAAAACTGTTGGAAGCTCTGCCAAATTAGCAAAACAAACAAAAAAACGTAGAACTAAAAAACGTATAAGAAAAATTGAATTAATTAATTTTGTAATAAATAAAAAAAAAATAAATAAATAAAAAATAATTATTTAGTTACATTTCATTTGAAAATGTTGACAAATTTGAAACAAAACATTCTGAAAAAAGCTAACATCGCTAAAAAATATGTACAAAAACCGAATTGCCGTTTCCCCACAATTTGTTCAATTTTTTCCCACTCTTGGCCTTTAATAAAAGCCAAATTTGACGGCAATTAAACGGAGCTGGCAGCACTGCTGGCAATCGCAATCGCAATCGTTTCTTAGTATTTTTCGATAAATTGGTTCTTCGCTTTGGTATTTAAATATCGATATCGCAATGGCAGATAAAGAAGCCAGTCAGCTAGAACAGAAATCGATATATTGCATTATTGTTTTGGTTATTTGTGTTTTGCATTTTCGCACTGCAAAGAATCAACTGCAACTTTGACTTCAGCTGCAACTTGAGTTGCAACTGCAACCGGCAACCGACAACCGGCGGGCTTCGGGCTTGCATAATGAGGCTGGCCCACGCTTATGGCCAAATACTACTCAAATGTGGAGGTGCCTGCTGGCTGCTTAGGAGGCACATGGGGTCCTCATGTGCGAGTGGCGCTTCAGTTGGAGCAAAACAAATACGAGAAGCGAAACAAAGTGCCACCGAGTGCTGCATGCCACAGTTGTGCTGGCTGTGCTTATGCCTCCGCCTATTAGCCATGCTCTGCGCAGCATCAGCCCGAAGATGAAGCAATAACCGCAACATGCAACATGCAACATGCAACAAAGCAGCACAAACAGCGCTGGACACCTGGATCTGTCTGGAGTGTGTGCAGCCCGTATAGTCTGCAGTCTGAAGGCTTGAGGTGTCTGCAGCTTTGTGCGGAAGCAACAACAGGCTGTGCCACATGGCGTCGCGCGGCATTGTCATTGCGATTGTGGCAGCTTGGCAGTTGTAGCTGCAGCCGTCTCAGTTGCCGGCGAAGATGCCGCAGCAGCAGGGCTTGTGACACCACAATATTTGCACATGCTTGCCACGTTGCAAGTTGCAAGCTCATGACGTGTCTGCCGCAATGCCGCAACACCAGTTGCAGTTGTAGTCGCCGTTGTTGTTGATGTTGTGTCTTTCCCTCACGCTCGCGTTGCAAGGTGCGAGGCAAGCTCAGCGCAGTTCAAAATGAAAACAAAACGAAAATTCTGCGCTGAACTTCTCTCTGCAACTTGCCACTTGCCACCGGCCAGCTGCCCCTTGCGGCCGCCGGCATCGTTTGACTAAAGCGCCAAACAAATTAACGATGCAAATTGCCGCAACCGGCAACCGTTTGTGCCACAAGCAAACGACGCGTCGTCTGCGGCAGCCACAGGTCCAGGTCCACGGCAATTGGCATTGCAGCCGCGTTGAAAGTACGCTTGCCACCTGTACTGGTGCCAGCACAGTGGGCAGGCGGGCCAAGGCATCGGGCCCAGGCATCTTGATAAACGATTTCCGCACAGAACCGATTCCCATTCCCAGTGGAGCAGGCTTTAATAGAGTCACACACACGACACCGTGCAACTGGCAACTTGCAACTGTTGCCAGCTTAACCCCGTGCGCAGCTCACTTGCAGCTGTGCGATACTTGCGGTTCGATAACTGCAAAAAAATGACTCTGTTTACCCATTGTGCCCAGATTTGCATCGAAACGAAAATGAGCGCAGGCAACGCGATCTACTGACAAGCATGCGCATACCCTGTAGCCTGTAGGAAGAGCTGAATTCTATGCCTGAGTTTCAGTATCGATTAATATCGGTTTTAAATCGATATTAGCAACCCTGTCAATTGCTTTGAATATCCAAAGAAATTCCAAGTCGAACATAAAATTACAGATATGAAATTAGACCTAACGGAGTCATAATGTTACCAGTTTTAATTATGTTTATTTTTGAAATCGTTTATCGAAAATGAATCGTTATTTAGACAAACATAATCGATTAAATTGTTTCAAAATGGTATCGTCTTGCAGCGCTAGGTTGATTTGTCCTTCATGTATCGATATTTCGATATCAAAACATAAACAAAATTATTTAACAAAGTCCCTTCCTTCATAAGAACTTCGAAAATGACAAAACAAATAAATAAAAAAATTACCTAAGTAGAAAAATTGAATAAAACCTCCAACTTCCGCTTAGTTATACACTATATCGACTTAATGTGATATTCTGCTGTCTAGGGTATGCCGAGTGCATCATATTCTCAAGAACCATCGAGTTTCAGTTAGCTTAGCTTGTGAGCTTTAATTATTTTACAGCTTTTCGGGGGTTTCTCTCTACTTCTTCATCGCCTTCGCCTTCTACTTTGTTTCCACTTTGTGTGCTGCGACTGTGGCAAGGGACTTAAGCGCCGCAGACGTTTTTAATTGCTTTGCCAGACATTCACTTTTATTAGTTTTGTTTTTGCAGACTTTGTTGTTGTTTTTATTTTGTCCACATTTCGATGTCACTTGTGCTGCTTGCGCTGCCGCTGACGATCCTTTTGCAATCGTGCTTCACGTCTGATTGCCCAAGAATGTCTCTGCCTGCGGCGGCATCTTTGGGTCTCCCACTTTGCCTCGCCGACACGGAGTTGCCCAGTCGATTCCTTGGCATATAGCTTAATTAATTGACATGTTGTTGTTACTGTTGTTCTTGCCGTTGCCTGACCACTTGCCGGCTGCAATCTGGGCAATTGCCTCATTTACATCTTGTTATTATCAGTTGGACAAGCAGCTAAATTGCAGTCGGATGCATCGCAGCTGCTGCTCTCGGCAAGATTGGCAATTGTGTGTGCGTTTTGCAATTAACTCTGCATATCATTAGAACGTCTCGTGCATGTTTAAGCGTTGCTCCCGATTGCACAGAACATGGAAAACTATCAAGGGGAAAGCTGAAGAGCAGCTCAGAGTATTCGAAATATGGAAATGCATTATTGGCACAGGTGGACCCTCTTTTTGGCACGTAACTCTGTGGCAAAACAACTCTGCTATTGGAAAAGGCAGCGAGAGGATAACACTGCTTTAAGTGTTGCAAAACCATCGATTCTATCGATTACATTACAACTCATTCATTTTATTTTATGATTGTTGCTTTGCCCCTAGTGTCAAAAGCGAAACTGAGCAGTGTTGCCGAATTCCTAAGAATAATCGTTGCACTTGTTCAAGCATCGCTACTATCGATTGTTCCTTCGATCTTTTGCAGCACTGGCAGCGAACCCATCGAGGCAAATGCAACACTTTTCGCTCTATTGGAAAATCATTTATTTGTAATAAGGAAAAGCACGTTGAATTGTTGGGATCGGATGGGGTGATGTTGGGTGACTGTCAGTCCCCTCATATTATGCGGACGATTATGTTGCGGACTGTGTAACATATTGATCACACACTCCAGCCAAAGGGTCAGCCTCTACGGCTGGTGCTGGTGCCGATCGTCTGCCTGCCAGCCAGCCTGCCAGAGAAGATCAGTGCACCCGATCGGGTCTACGCGAAGCGCATGCACTTGGCCTTCTGTGTGTAGGTAACGGCACCGTATTCCTCGACTATCTGATCGATGGCTATCTTGTTGAGGTTCTCCAGATAGAGCCGAGTCTTGCGCGACTGTATGATGTAGCTGATGACGTCGTGCATGTTGCTGAAGAATAGGAAACCGGCAGTGCCGCAACTGAGATCCAGATAGCGGAATCGATTGACATCGCAGGTGCAGCCATCGTATAGGAAGTAGATGAAGTCGTTGTTATTGTGAAAGCGAAAGACCACATAGTTGCCCCAGGGTGCCATCACGAAGACGCGTTCCGCACAGCGAAATCCGGCACGCAGCAGCTTGCAGATGCTATCGTAGCATCCATTCTCGGAGCCAACAACTGCCATCGTTTCCGGAATGCGAAGCAGAGCCGGGTAATGATTCGGCTGTGCGCGTAGCACATCGTGGGGCCCGGTCGTCTCGGGGCATGGATCCAATGGTTGAATCTGCTTCGGTAGCTCGGGACATGGTGGGCACTCCTGTTGTACCGCCACGGGGGCTGTGGATATGACTGACTTTCCCTTCTTTTTCCCTTTCGGCGGCTTCTTACCCATTCTGACGGTTTAGGGTCCGCGACAATCAACGATCTCCCTCAACAATAATGCTAATCCAATGATTTCCTCTCTATCTCTTTTTCTCTCTACCCACACACACACTCACGGGCACGGGGCACGGGGCACGGGCACGCACAACAACAAAAATCTGTCTCGCATGCAATGGATGCAACTCGATGGTGTGTGCCGGGGCCGGGTTGGATCGGTACTGCGTGTCGCGACAGTCACCTGTTTAACTGCTTAAGCGCGCCCCCTGAGAACACAACGTGCTTTCCGAATTTTTTTTTAATTTTCTCAAAAACTGGAAAGCCTAAACTAACGAATTTTGCTGAAAAAATATTTTCTTACTTTTTCCGAGATTTTTATTTTTGTGTGTACATATATGTACAGCCAGTTCTAATTCTGAGAGAATTATGCTCAACGTCTCTACGAACAGCAGCAACCTCGATTGACAGTTCCCCCGCCAGTTGCTTGGATCTCACAGTTTTCTAACATCTGTGCCTGCTTTGTTGCACCTTGTCGATTCGTAGCACAGTTGACGGTACCGATGTTTCAATAGATTTCAATAAAACTTAGACCTAGCTTTGCTTAGAGTTCCGATATGATCGATAGTATAAAGGAGAATAGATAATATGGAAAAGCTGGATTCGTTGGGTCGTTGAGGTATGCCCGGTATAAAGCACTCGATATGGCGATGGGGATGGGTTCTGATTATCGTTCGATCTGTTTACATTCAATCGAATAAGTGGCTCCACTTGGCTTGGCTTGGCTTGGCTAACCTTGCCGACCAGGGGCAATTGGCGCTGAGAATGTAATGGGTATCTGGGCGAGAAGCAGTCTGTGCTAATAAAGAAGGCAGTCGTTAAGCAAATATTGTCTGCTGCTGGCAGCCAAAAGAGATACAAGATACAAGATACGCGCTGCGCGATACAAGCGTCGAGATACAGATGAAGTCCAAGCTCAAGTGGAGCAGCCAAGACAAGACGCGACAAGACGAGACAAGACGAGACGAGACGAGGCGAAGGCGAGTGAGCTAACCAATTGATTCCGAAGCGATTCGTCGAGCTCGTTAATTAAAACAACAATCACTGCCAGGCAGGAGGCACTGCCAGCACTCTGCCACTGTGGCTGCAGCAGCGCCACAACTCGAGCCAGTTAATCGCGTGTGTCAAGTGCGCCACTCGAGCACAGTCTCTCTCTCTCTCTCTCTCTCTCTCTCTCTCTTTTTATGTACGTCTGTGTAATTGAGAAGAACTTGATTTCCATTTAAATTTCAGTCTACTTCATTTGGATTTGGATTCGGATTCGGAAACGCAGTAAGATGCAACGAGACGGCGACTGATCCTCTTGAGAGTGGTCTTGCGGGGGTGTCGCCCCCACCCAATGCCTGAGGCCGTTGTCGGGGCTGCCCCACATGCAAATCAATGTTGCAGTTGAGACTCGCATTGAAATTCAACTGAGACTCGATTGCGATTGAGTGATGTGCACACAAATGAATCGCTGCAGGCTGTCTCCGGCTTTATATATCTCTTTCTAGCTGACTAATCGCCTAACCAGTTAAGCAGCTGCGAGCCGGGAATACTACGAGATTTGCTCGGCAACTTAAAAAGGTTTCTAAGAGCGCAGTCAGCGATATTCTAAGCACACGCTGCTGACATTGAAAATAATTAAGTTTTCCGAGTGCTCAAGGAAAACAATTGTATTAAAAGCAAAAATGCGATTTTCTTTGTGCGATTTTATCATTCGCATAACCGTGAAGCTGTAAGTCATATCTTGGCCCATTATCTTGCTGCTTTTAGGCTTGGACTGGCCCAAATAGACATCACTTCGCTCTTCCCTCCCTCTAGGCGATGCCATGTTCAATGTCTTCTGCCCGGTCTCACGTAACTCGTTAATTGCCGCAGGCCTCCGACTTTTGCATTGTTTCTCTCTCTCGCATCTTTCTTCTTTCAGACACAAAGTTTAATTGGCAATTGACACAGAAAATCATTGGCAAAACGGAAGTTCATTAGGCTTTGTCTTGGCTCACGATGCCATCCATCCGATGTGTATGTGTGTGTGTGTTTGTCTCTGTCTGTCTGTGATGTAACCCGACAAAACATTTACCCAACATCACTCGCAGTCGTGTGACCCAAGCAGCGACTGCATCGCTCGACTCGGTTCTTTGGGCCTCTGGGGGCAAAACAATGGCATATCGATAAACATGGCAAATACTCTGTAGTATTTACGCAAAACATCGTATTGAGCGTGTAATGCGATTGAGTAACAGTGGGCAAAAGAGGTGACGGACTGCACATAAATTTGCAAGCTATGGAGTAGCAGGAAGAGGAGACTGAATTGCGAATCGGATCCGAATGATTTACTCCAAGTCGTCATTTACACTATCGTTCCATTTTTAAGTTTTCTTAATAAAGCAATAAAACTTACAACATTCGATTTCCCATGTATAGTAAAACTTATAAATATCGAATTAGCTAGCTATATGTTAGCTAAAATTGAAAACTAATGTTTTTGTATGAAACCTGGCATTGTTTTTTTTAGATATTATAATTTCAGTTTTCCAGTTAATGCTTCTTAGAATACTATGTTAATTGTTCTTAGTATTTTATAAATACATTTCAAATTTTATACAAATCAGATCAGTAATGTTCTTATTAATGTTTTTCAAGGCATCGCTACTGAATTATGTATGTCCTTTATATACCTTTTCATACCAATCAGGTACCTATTTCTTATAACTCATATTTTTATACAAGATCTTGTATTGTTTTTAAGCTGTTACAACTAAATTATTTACAATATAGTTTCAGAGTAATATATATACTTAACATAGCCTGCTCACAATATCTTATAGATTTCAAAGAAACAAGTAGACAGACTTGTAAATATTTGCTTACAAATAACTTCAACTAGCTTGCATGGAAAGTGGAGATGGAATGGAGGCTCAATCGACTATTCAAGAATAAATAAGCTATGCCAAGCCTCCTTTTCCAATGCCTAATAGTCTTATAGTCTCGCTCCACTGTGCAGTGTCGCCCGACGTCATCGCGTAATCGCGATAAGCGCGACCCACAACAATTGAACCGCAGTCGATGCATAAATATGAAGCACTCTTTGATTGACCAAACGATCGGCGGATCGCTCGACTGGGTGACCCGCGGGCTGCACCTCCGGCAGCTGCCCACTTGCCCCTTCCCTCTACCCGCCGGGCAACTCCTTCAACTCCGCCTTCGACGTGGCTTGCAATACCAATTGCAACTGCAACTGCAACTCGGCGATTTGCAATTGTTTGCTTAGGCATTTGGACCGTTAGTTATGCGATTGTTGTTGCTGCTGTTGCTGTTGTTGTTATGCAAATGAATGCTGCTGGCTTTGGCCAGCTCACCTTTGCCCACGCCAGCCCATCGGCGCCTCTGTCCTTGACATGTGCCAAAAGCCAAAAAAAGGAACAGAAACAGACACCGCAGCGCAGCATGTTGTAAGAACTCTTGTGGCAACCTGCGTTGGCTTTCGAGCACGACTTGTGCTGTCGCTGCTGCTGCTGTTGCTGTTGTTGTCGTCTTGTTGTTGTTGCTGTTGTCACCATGTCGCACGATGGTATGCGGCAGCCTGGATTGCATACGCTGCAGTAATAAATGCAGTGCAGCAGTGCAGTGAGCGCTTTTCAAAATATTCTAAGTGTGCGCGATCTCGAGTTCGTTGCCTCAGTCTTTCGTTTGATTTTGCATTGCTGCGTTGGTGTCGCCGTCGCCGCGCGGCGTCTCGCATAATTTGTCCACAGCTCTTTGGCTTTGACTCGACTCGACTTGACTCGGGTTTCGTTTCCTACTCTCGAGCCAGCCCAAAGCCATAGCAAATTGCTTCCTTATTTGTATGTGCGATACACGGCTCGAGTCCCCGCGATTTCGTGTGCTGCGAGTACAAAGCAACGAACTGCACACACACACACATGAGCATTACATACACGTACAGAGAGCACAAAGAAGTACTTACCTATACTAAACTGCTTACGGAGCTGCACAGTGGCACAACAGCTGAAATATATTAAAGTGAAAAGTAATTTTTTTTTTGCAATTTCTTAAAAGTTTTACTCTTGAAATATAATTCAGCCGTTATTTAGTCTATATAATGAATGATTTATTATGTATGTATTTATTTATATACTTATAACTAATCAGTTTAATTTGGTGGAAAATAAATTACAAATTAAATACATTTTAATTTCAAGAAAAGATTCCGAACTTACAAAAGTAAACAGGCCATTTGAAAAATAGATTATTGTTGAAAAACACATAGCCTACTATAAACTTTTATATCCGTAACAGCTAACAGTCTAAAATATCATTAAATAAAATATATATTTTTCAAAAGCCAAAAACGCACTGAGCAAGTTCCGAATTCTACTGCATCCTAAATCAAGTTACCATAGTAAGGGTTGCCACAGTTTGAATAAACTGTTAACGGTAATAAATAGAGTTGATTTGCGTGACACATGTCTCTCGCTTGTTACACTGTTTTCCCACAGTTCTGACGCACTGGCAACCACTGTGCATAGCTGCTGCGACTGTGTTGAGAAATGCCCGATGCTTCTAATGTTATGTAGCAAGTTTTTTTCGTTTTTTTTTTTTTTTTTTTTTTTTTTTGGGATCGCAGTGCGATGCTGTGGGCGTTCAATTGGCTTCATACAAAATTCGCTTGGCCGCCCTCTAATCTTATCGCCACAAATTGATCTCTACGGCGGGCGCTTAAGTGGACGTCGTTGTCTCTTTTTCTTGTTGTTGTTGCTGTTGTTGCAGTGTTGTTGCTGCTGTTGTTGTTGCCATTGTTTCTGCTGGTTGTGCTGGTGGTCTTAGAATCGCCAAATTTGGGTGCGCCGTAACCCAACAATGGGGGTAGGCAGCGACTCGACTACTCGACTACTTGACTTATGAGTGGGCCTTACGCTCCAATGAACTGGGCTCGCACAAACTCCATTGTCGCTGGCTTGTCGCTCGGGCCGCCCTGCCGCCTTATCGTACATCAATCAATCACACTCGACGACGCTGACAATCATTGGCCATTGGCTTATGTTATGGCTAGAAGTCTCGTTTCTAGCATATCTCCGGCGTCTCAAGCATCTCGAGCAATGAAAGATCAGACCGGAGGTAGCTGCTGATTGCGGCTCGACTATCGCATAGTGCGGAGCAGGTGTCGTGCTCAATGACTGAGAAGGGATATACATATAAGGTGTTAAAAGTATCTGCAGTGAAATTAAACGATAGTTACATTAGTTATGGATAGATGTCGATTCTTTATTTATGATTGTGAACTTTGTTCTTTTCAAAAATTTGATAAGTATAGGTATTTTACTTATATTAGATAGCGTGGCATCTGATCGCATCCGAAACATATTTTTCTTTTATTAGAATTTTCGGAAACTCTTTCTACATACATATATCATGACATATGCTATCGTAACGTCTATGTCGTGTCAGTTTTCGTGCCTTCGATGAAAATAAAATGTGTCACGATTGCATCGCTTGCTTGGTCTTTGGGCTCTTAGGTATTGACTCAATTAATCGTTAATGAAAACATATTTTAATGGCAATTGTTGGTAATTTGTTTGTTTTCTTGTCGACTTTGTGTGTGTGTGTGTGTGTGTCTGTGCTGGGGTGATTAATTTTTCATATCAGCATCGCGTCTTATTTATTTTTTGGATTCCTTTGGCATTTTGAGACTGTTAGAATCGCAGCCATGTTAGGCCTTGAAATCATCGATTGTTTTTGTTAGTTTTAAAAATGAACCCACATGGCATATGGCATCAAGTTGTGGGAGAAGGGGTGTGTGTGTGTGTGTGTGAGGGTTTACAGTTTGTGTCCCTGTCCGGATAAACCGGATAAATACGTTCAACATAAACAGATTGTACGGCCTGTCCGCGTGATTGACTTGGCTTCGCCCCACTTGTCTCCCTTTGTTTGCTTGTCTACTTAACAATTAACTTTTGTTTTCATCTAGTGTCCTCTCTCTTTTCCTTCCCCTCTTCTCCGGCTCTCTCTTTCTCCCGGTGTTGATCAGTCTTTGACATTTCGCTGTTTGTCGCTTGAAAGTCAAGGTCGACGCCAAATCAATCGCAAATCGCCATGTCAACTTGTCTGTTTGGCCAACAGCATTCATCGATCAGCGAACATCGATCATCGATCAGTGATCAGTGATCAGTGATCGGCGATAAACGATCAATGATCTGCTAGAAGCGCAGTCCACGCCATGTGGCCATGCAACTGACATTTGGCTGGCATTTGACAGCGCTCTGACAGTCATAGGACATTTATTATGCATTTGCCCCCATCGCAGCTGCCGCGATTATTGATCGCAGATCGATTCGATAACTTTCGAATGTCAGATCAGTATTGAGCGTGGCTTGGTATTTGCCAAGATTATTATTATGAGCCACAGAGGGTTTGTATGGGTCCAATACGAATCATTTCATAAACTGAGTGTGTGATTTGTAATGCACAAATAGATGGGCGTGTTTTAAAACGTTTCACAACCTTCCATTTTTCTACTTTTCTGTCTGCCTGTCTGTCTGTCTGCCTGTCTGTCTGTCTATCTGCCTGTTCGTCTATTGCAACGCAAACTAGACCGTTTCTAGACTATCCTGATGAAACTTTACACACATGTTTCTTTTTGGGATACTCTATTCTAATTTAAGACTCAAGGTCTAATGGTACTCCATACAAATTTCGAAAGAGTAGAAGAACTATATTCCATAATTTTCATAGGAAAAATCGACCATTATCAAAGACTGCAATGTTATGAAACCTCCAGCTTGTTCTTCTTTTTTTTCTGTAGGATTTCCCATTGAGTTAGTCTTTTTATTTAATTTGCAAAGTTAGCTTTGAAAATATTATTATATTATATGGTATATTAAGTAATTACCATTGGGTTTTAGTTATTAGTTATTTGATTATTTTCAGTGATTTACTATTGTCAGCATTCTCGACAGTAATTAGTATCATTAGCATTTATAGTGTGTGTTTTGGCATTGTGAGTATTTTCAGTGTTTTTAGTATTTTTTCAGTATTCATTAAAATTGATGTCAAGTACCTGGGGCCCGCCAACAATGAAGACCCCAGTGCTAACAAAGTACTTAACGCTTTTCCAATGGCAGATCGATTGGAGGCGTGAAATTTGCCGTTATCGTGCGCTACGAATGGAATTTTCTCCAGCTTACTCAGACCTCAGACCTTGAGCAGACCGCAGACAATGGAAAGTAAGAGTGTAATGAAAATGTTGCAATGCTCGACTGGCACACACCCTGCACAAGTGGCAAAAGCAGCGAAAAGAGTTATGGCAGCAACTTGTGCAGTTTTTCAGTGATTTCGACTTCATGCACAACACTGAAGATGAGTGTTGCAAAACAATTTTCAACACCTTTGAATTTTCGATGTGTTTGCATCAGAACTATTGCTACTATTTATATAAACTATAGACTTACAAGCCAAATTAATACTTTAATTCTTATTAAGTTTTTTTTTGGGTTCAAACTTTCGTAAACAGTGTGTAAAAAGCCTAAAAAGAACAATCGTATCGATAATCTGTGTATTGAACAAAATGATTAAACAATCGATATTATCGATTTACTACAGGGTATAAACAAGGTGGATTTATGCGCAATCGTAGCTTATTTCAGCTGCTGACGCCGTTGCTGCTGCTGCTGCAATCGTGAGGCGTGGGAGTGGGTTGCAAGTGGAGTGCGGTCAATGGGGAGGGGAGTGGCCGGGTAGGAGGTGGGCTACCTGGTAGCTTCTTCGCTGCAGTCGAGTGCAAGGCTTGGCCCGCTGCCAGGGGCCTGCGGTTGCTGTGGGGGGAGGGGTCTGTTTAATAACCCATTTTGTCTATTAAATGTTGCCGCCGAGGAATGCTGCCTTCGTCTCTCAGCAGTATTTTTTCCTGACATTTAGCAACAACCCAAAAAAATACCAAAAAAAAAACAAGAAAAATAAAAGCAGAAAAAATAAACATAAGCTGCTTGAGACAAGCCTGGCTGGGGCAGCGGCAGCGTTTTGTTTTTGTTATGTTGCTGCCGGTGTGGCAAGTGGTCGCTCGTCGTCGTCGTCGGCATCTCCATTTCCAGCTCCATCGGCGACCCGTCGTCGTCTTGTCCCATTTAACATTTTGGCACGCCACATCGCAGCAGCAGCGACGGCGGCGGCGGCGGTGCATCGTGGCAGGCGCAGCGACGTTGCCACGTTTCACGCTGCCATGTTGCCACGTTTCACGCTGCCAAGTTGCCACATTGGCTGCGTTAAATTGATCGGCAACGGTGATTGGGCTGCAGCTCAAGCAGCCACAAGTTGGAGCGGGCAAAAGGGAGCCGGGCAGGGTAGGGCAGGGGGATAGGGTAGGGTGACGGCCTTTGTAGGTGTCTAGCGACAAATGTTTCTATTGTACAAAATTTGCGCCCTTTCACGTTTGCCGCAAAATGTCAGACCGTGCCAGCTGCCTCAAATTAATTGCCACATGCCACCAGCAGCACTCCCCACTCCCGACTGGCTGCCTCTCCCGCTCTCCTCTACCTCCCTGCCCTGCCCTATGTGCATAGAGAGTTAATGCCTGACCCTGTCAACCTCTTCACATTTCGGCAACGGGCGACGGCGATGACTTTGTACGGTTGCATGCCACAGAAAGCCGCAGCTTGACTCCGATTGGCGTCGTCTCCATATATATTTTTGGGGCTGAGACCGGGGCTGGGCTGCATCGGAAACCGCAGAAGCAACTGTGCTGCAACTTGCAACCAGCTACTTGCAACTGGCAGTGGGTTCTATTGTTTTGTTTGCCTTTAGATTGGTTTTCGGTTTTGGTTATTGTGGTTATGGCTTGCTTTATGCGCTTCATGCAACATTAGTCAATGACACTCGCTGCTGTTGCTGTTGCTGCTGCTGTCTATGTTGCTGCTGTCTATGTTGCTGTCGTCGCTGCTGCTGCTTGCAACATCAGCTTGCGTCAAGCGCTGAAATCATTATACTTTGCACAATTTATGCAATGCGCTGTCAAACGATGCAACCCTCCTGCCCTCGCTCGCGCCCGCTCGCCCTGCCCCCACGCCTGCGCCTGCCCCTGCCCACTGCCCGCTCGCCATCTTCATTCTCATTCATTCGATTCGTTTCCATTCTCTTTCCAACTTTGAATACCCGCAAATCTATTCAATTCTCAGTGCCTCCACTCGCTTCCCAGTCAAGCAGCCTGCTCAGCCTTCTCAGCCTCCTCAATTGCCAAAAATTCCAGCTGCGTAGCTTTATTGCCTGCCGAACCGCTTCTGAACCGGTTCACCGAACTGTTCTGAGCAACTGTTGCTGCTGCTGCTGTCGCTGCTGCCTGCACTGTTGCTGCTGTGACAAAGCCAAGTCGAAAGTTATGCAAATCCATCGTTACTGGCGTTTCTCCAGCAGCTGCAACACTCAGTTTGGCAACAGCAGCAGCGACAGCAGCAGCAACTAATTAGCAGCCACAGCAACTGTTGCTGCTGCCGCATAATGTAAATACAAATTAATAGCACATTAGCGTATCGCATCGAAAACGAAATGACAGGAAGTCTCGCTCGCTGATGTCATCGAAGAAATTCAAAAATTGCAAATGTTGAAAAATTGCTCGACAGCAGCAGCGGCCACAGCAGCAGCAGCGACAGCAGTGACAGCAGCAGCAACATGAGGGGGGCAATTTACGCGCTTTTGGCCAACACAGGAAACTTGTTGGGGCATAGCAATCGCATTGAGTGCAGCTCTCGCTTTCCTTTCCACGCCTTCTACGCCGCCCCTAGCTGGCAGCTGCAACAGTTGCTGCTGCGTTGGCTGCTGCTGTTGGAGTTGACACATTTTGTCAATTGGCTGATTATGTTGTCTCGGTCTCTGGATTGTTGATGTTGTTATTGTTGCTGCGACTGTTGTTGATGTTTTTGTTGCTGTTGTTGTTGCTGTTGTTGTTCCTGTTGCTGTTGTTGCTGCTGCACTCATAACTAACGCAAGTGAAATTGGTTTTGGTTTCAGTTCGCCTCGCTCCGCTTCGGTTCAGTTCGGTTCGGTTCGTTTCGGGATCGGCTTTGGGGCCGCGGTAAAAGCGTGCGACTTTTCTTTTTTCGGCTTTTCTCAGCAACATTGATTTCCTCTTTCATGGCCGGTTACCGTTACAGGCCATGCCGCTGCCGTAGCCGCTGCCGCTGCCGCTGCCGTTGCAGTTGCAGTCGCACAAAATGTTTCCTGCTCCGCAGCAAATCGTGCCATGATGTTGCTGTTGCTGTTGTTGCTATCGTTGTTGCTGTTGTCAGTCTGCTTATTTTGGGGTACTAAGCAAAATTGTCAACATTTACGAGTATTTTTCAATTTGCATGCCGCTTGTGGCACAAACACACACAGTAGAAAAATTTCACTTTCGCCGTGCCTCACATTTTCCACTCCAAATTGACAGTTTTCGTGCTTACATTGATTGTCCTTTTGTCGTCACACATGTACGTATGTTCGCAAGAAAAGGAAAGTTCCCCCAGCTCGTACACTCACTGAACATTCATGCAAATGAACATGGCAGCCACAGCTAAGGGTAGACCCGGGTGGGAGTTACGTATCGACAGGCCTGTCCCCACTTGGGATTGGGTCAACTGTGAAAGAGAACGCTGAAGATATATTGCATCATGGTCTCACCTATACCTTAATAAGTTGTTCTTAAAACTCAGGAATACTATGAGTACCAATCAAACTAAGACCTTGCCTAAACTCTCATACTCAACTTGCTTGGTTATTTATAAATCCACTCGTAGCTGAGATTCGTTTTGCCCTCTTTGCATTCATTCCATTCCTAAAAGAAAGAGCTAAATCCATTATTTCATGCTCTATTTCATAGCTTAGTTAATATGCTCCTAATTATCAAGATCTTCTCCAGACTTCCTTGGATTCCTCATCAATGAACTTGCATATTAGATGCAATTTTTATTTGTAAAAAGTTGGTAAACTAAAGTAAATTTATATATGTCAAGTAGTAGTGCTACAAAATATCGATTTACAATACTATCGATGTTTTGCAGCAAAAATATCGATTATATCGGATTTCAATGCAAAATTGATTTTTTAACTTTTACCAATGTTGCTTATCCCATGTGTTTCTCTCGCAAACATTTTTGAAAGTGCAGAAATATCTTTAAGAAATTATCGAATAATGTATCGAAAAAATGATTAAATACTCGGTTTTGTCGATTATTTTGAATTAATAAACTTAAGAAACACTTTAATCAATGTTGCGTGTCCTAAGTGTATTAATTGCAGTGCAGGCATCGATAATATTATTGAATCATCCATACTTTCGACTTGGCTACGATTCATTTGCAGCACAACATAATTGGTTCTTCGATAGAGAGAATAGATACTGCTGAAATAACTCATCAGACTTAAGGTTTGTCTTGGCACCGAAGACCTTTAAAGATTCCAAAAGAGTCGCTCCAGAAGTTGGCCCTGAATGCATCAAGACAATCAGCAAGCAAAGTGTGAGAGGGAGAGGAAGAAGGAGAGAGGCAAGGCGCGAAGTGACAACTGATTGAAGCAATTCATTGCAGCAACACGCGGACAGGCAGACAGACAGGCAGGCGGACAGACAGACGGACAGACTGCCAGGTCGGCGAACAGACAGACGTGCCTTATTTATAGCCGGCTTTGTGCGCTGTAATAATATGCAAGTCCTTTGTCAGCTCTCGCCAACAACAACAACAACAACAACAACAGCAACAACAATAGCAGCAACACAATAAATAACAAGCGAAAAATCCCAGCGATATGAATACACGAGTACATGAGTACTGAGCGCGAGTATGAGTGTATTCAAGTACCGCGCGATGCATAATGAATAAAGAAGCAGAAAATTGGCAAAGCAGGAGGAGAAGCGAGGAGAGGAGAGTGAAAAGAGCAAGCTCACATTGTAATTTAGATCATGGTTGATAAATTTTATGACACGAGCGCGCCCTATAAATTTATTTTTGCCGCCGCTGCTGCTGCTCCGGCGCTGTCGACGTCGCTGCCACTGTAACACAAAAGTGAGTTCGTGTCTTAAGTCTTTCGTTTGCGAAACCCATGAGAAACTGCGCTGCGCAAGCCACTGTGTGTGCGGAGTGTGCCTGTGTGTGTGTGTCTCCGTATGTGTGTGTGTGTCTCTGTGTGTGTGTATCCCTTTGTGTGTGTGTGTGTGTTTCTCTGTGTCGCATTGTCGTTGTCAGCTCGTTAAACAACTCGGCTCATGATGCTCGAGGCTCGAGGCTCGCTGTTTGCTGGGGCCGCTGCTCGTGGCCTGCGGTTCATGTCTGGGGCATCTTAAGCTATGTGGCATACCCTCCGCGACCCCTTCCTCCCACCCTTGCCAACTGCTGGCAGCAATAAAGCACCACGCATCTTCAATAAATTGAATGCAGCTGCCGACACCGGCAGACAGCAAAAGGCAGAAAAAGCCGTAGAAATTATACAACAAAATCAATTGCATTTTGTTGCCTCCGTTTTTGTTGGCTGCCCCCTTTGAGGCTTTCCCCCAGTGCCGACACGAAGCCGATGCCAACGTCGACAGCGACAGCAACAGCAAACAGGCATCTGTCTTATATAATAAATTGACATGAGTAATCATCGCAATCAACATCAACATCATCATCATCATCATCATCAATCAACATCATCATCGTAAGAAGAGATCAAACAATGAGTAATCCGCAGTCCACGAAAACATCGATGACAATGTATGCATGACATATGCTGTAGGGTTGTCACCTCTTTCTAGGCAACTACCATATTGCTTTCTTTTTAACTCTACGTAACTTCCCCTCCAGTGCGAACATTCCGTTGCCTTCTTTAGATTCCTTGCAGATAATTGCTGTTTATAAGTTTATTTGTAGCATTATCGATTGTTTTAAGACCAAAATCATCGATACTATCGATTACATCGAATTTCACAGCAAGGTGATTTTTTTTATTTTAAATAAATGTTGCCTTTAACAAACTTGAAAAGTCTTTAAAAACAATCAATATTCAAATTAATAGTCAATGTATCGAAAAAATGATTCAACCATCGATAGCAATCTTTTTATCGATTTTGGAATGATTGATACTACACTGGGAGTGCCTTATACGTCTTTGGTAGCCTGCCCAGTCAGCTAAATGCATAGGTGTATGTACTTGGAGAATTGCATAGAAGCAGCTTGGAATAGCCACACAGCAGTCTAGAGGTTATCTTGAAGAGATTGTTATCGAGGCATTTGAAATGACTGTACTTGAGAGATGGCTGGGAAAGAAAGACATTCTTTAAGAGCTAGAAATGGAGAGGCTACAGTTACTGACTTATATGGAGTATTGGAAATAGCTACGCCTTTCCCGTGGATGCTTCTGCCCAGCAGCTACCTTCATAGTCCCATCTGTGCGTTTGTCAATCTCCATTTTGCACAGAACTCTCCAACAAACTGCGCTACATCCGTCATTGCAATTTGTACTATGCCCAATCTCCTAAAAGTATCGAGCATTTTTTTATGTTTATAGGGTAGCTTAAAGTCTCAAGTACTTGGTCTCTCGCAGCCTGCCTACACACGCAGTCGAGTATTGTGCTGCATCAGCAGATTGACAGATTTGAAAAGGATGCGCAACTGGAGAGCTTATGCAGAATCCATCTGAGACCACACGCGTAGACTGACGCACACGTGCTTTGCGTGCTGTCAATTGCAGCATGCTTGATCAAACCTCTGTGTCGGGGCATTCTTGGAGTGAGCCGGTATACTTGGGGCACACTCTGCAGGGTGCTCGAGTTGTTGGTCAGGTCAGGCTGAGTTGCGATCGATGCGGGCGGTTGCCTTTTGGGATGAGTGCGCACAATGTGCACGCGCTGATATGCAGCATTTTTTGGCAGGCGGTGCGTGTGGCAAGTGGCATGTGGCAGTTGCATAATTACCAAGTGAGGCAGTGGCTTAGGGGCATAGTTGAGGGGCAGAAGCTGAGAGAGCGGCAGCTGTTCGGGCACTTTCAATAAAAACGAAAGACTTAGGCAACGAACCTTGGTAGGTAATGCGCACGCACTGCGCTGCCTGTTTGGAAGTAATATTGCTGACTGATTGAGAGAATGAGTGACTGATTGATGAACTGACTGACTGGCTGACGAACTGTCTGACTCAATTGCAGTTCATCAATACGAGCGACCACATCGAACTTTTGTGCTAATTTCACGCCAAAACGACCGCCTCAAGCCGCGAGTGAACATCTGTTGCCGCAGCAGCATCTGCCATTGCGGGGCAACTATGCCAAATTTACAATTCCAATTGCAACTAAAGCAAACAACAAACAAAAAGCGACAAGCGACTAGTGACAACAACTGCAACAACAACAACAACGAATGGCGGCCATTGGCTTTGTAAAAATAACAAAAGAATGTGTTGCAATTGGAAATAATTGTTTATGCTTGGCATTAAAATCATTACAAATCGACAAAGCGCAAACAGCGACGACAACAACAGCATCAACAGCAGCAGCAGCAACTGTTGTTGTTGTTGTTGTTGCTGTTGAAGTTTTCAAGTTTCCAGCTTAACATTGACAGTTGCCAAAGAGGAAACATGCAAAAGTTAAACGAGAACAGCGACAAACAGCGAACGGTAGCTCGCAGCAGCAACAACAGCAGCAACAGCAACAACGACAACAACAACCTCATGCAGCAACAACATCACATGGCGACAACAACAGCTTAACAGATTTATATACCCTGAAGATTTGCATGGCGCCTGAGTTGGATTTTTATGGGAATCCAAGTTGATTATAATCTACTTTTAATATTATTATTGCTACTATTATTATAATATAATTTATATTCATATATATATGGTATTGTTTGCATGTTGCTTAATGACATTATTATTATTATTATTTCTTTTCATTCAATTACAATTACAATTATTATTATACATCTGTTTGGAATATCACTATTGATACAGTATTTCGTAGTAACTCATATTATTAATAATAATATAAATTAATAACATTAATATTAATAATTTTATTTTTGAATTAAAGATTACAATTATTTTTAATTTTATTATTATTATTATTATTATTATTATTATTATTATTATTATTATTATTATTATTATTTTATTTTATTATTATTATACAATTTTTATACAATTTTTAATTTAATTTATTGCTAACAACGTGCACTGGACTTTAAAAACCTTTCAATTATTTGCAGGAATCAAAATTAAAGTTAAATAAAAGTAAAATATGGAATAACAATTATTTCAGTTTTATGAAGCAGTATATTCACCCGATTTAAAATGGAGAGAGTATATACCATGAACAGTAATGCAATTTTTTAAATATTTGATCTCTAAGGGAATCAGAAATATAAATAAAATAACAGCAAAGTTATGATGGATGTAAAACTGGGCTGGAAGTCTAAACGATATGGCCGCAATGTAATTAAAATTTTAATTTCAGTTAATAATTATTAATAATATTATTACTACACTTCGCCACTTTACAGGGTATTTTAGTCTCGCCCATTGCTCTAGCATAATAATGTCGCCGCAATCATTAGCTGAGTACTTGGCGAATGCACAGCCTTAAGCGACAACAATGATGAGGATGATGGGAATGAGGATTGAGAATTATGATGGCGGATTGACGATGAATAAACGATGGGCAAAAACAGCGGCAAGAAGAAGAGATAACTACAACAACAAGAGACTGTCTTTTATTGCGACTTTGACTCCGACTCCGACTTCGACTTCAATTCGGGATGATGAGCACGACGCTGACAACGTGGCACATTCTTTATTTAATACCCTCTTTTTTGTTTGTCAAAAGTGACTGTACCCAATTTATTTGCATTAGTTGGCAACAAACATGCTGCCAGGGCAGGCATGTCATCACGTTGTTGTCGTCGTCGTCGTCGTCAGAGACTGTGAAAGGCTTTAAGCCTATATTAACTTTGTATGAACCGTACCGTACCGTATTAAAATAATATCGAAGGTGCCTAAGCAAACAGAAGCCGCCACCGCAGCCAACAAAGTCGCCTTGAGCTTCGACGCTTCGCAGCTAGACATTTCAATATTTACCGAGTGCTTTGGCACCTTGTTGTAACTCTACCATTTACATTGCAGGTTCGTCGTATCGTCGTGAGGAAAACCCCATTAGTTAATGAAGAACCTCTTGGCAAGTAGGTTTAGAGGGATATTGAAAATAAGTTCTCAGTGCTGTCTGAATGATTCGAATGGTATGTTATGTTTTCTTACAGCTACTATGCGGCTCCTCCTCTACTCGGTCGAGTACCCTATAGACTAGAGCATTCTCAAACAAAGACAACAATAACAAATCGGACTCTAAGACAGAGGGTATTTATTATGCATACGATGAAGTGAAGAGCTGGAAAAGAGTCTTCGGGCTGGCATTGGCTGCCATCGAGTCTAAATAGATTGTGAACACGTACGAAACATCCACTTGAGCCGAGTTTCGTGACATACTTAAAGAACAACCTAAGCCAGATAATTAGACAATTTTCGGGCAAATTTAAAGCCGTTTTTTCGTTTATTTTGTTCGTCTTTTTTTCATGCTCAAGAACATTTTAAAATGTTCGGTTGACACACGGCACGACGTCTCTCTTTCTCTACTCGCTACGAAACAAAACGAGTCAAGCTGCTGGCTGATATTTGGCTTGATACCCATTAGATATCCACCCACAGATTCTGTCACTCAGATGTCGGGCTTGTCGCCTTAATGAGCGTCTAAATGCCAAATTAATGCCAGCCTAGAGCGTTCGGGGGCCCTTGGGCTCGGGGACCGTGACTCGAATGCCGCTTACTCTCGGTCCGCTTAGACTGTCTTAGTTGTCGACTTCGGACTGAGATTCAGTTTCGGTTTCAGTTTCGTATTCGTGTGGGCGACAAAATCTGCACTCTGCGATGTTTTTGGTTTACGTCGCATTATGCATTTTTCAGAGGGTATTCGAATTTAGTCACGAGATCTGTTACGCATTGCTGCAGATATACCATAGCTGACCTTGTCAAATGGGTCGCTGTCTGTCTGGCTTAGGGCCGATAATCTCTGGCATTGTTTGAGCTAAATTCAAATTGCAAATGGTATTATGCAGCATACGATACCCTATAGCGAGGTAGTGATTGGCAGGCTACTATGGAGAAGCATGTGGCAACAGTGATGATCCATAAGGTGTTTTGTGCTACCACAATCGAGAATATCTGTTTTAATTATTTCTTCAAAACAACAATAGTTTTCTTTAGACAATCGATTACTTTAAACGTTTTTTTGAAAGGATTACGCCTGACATACTTGGCTTAAGCAAAAAACATGGAATATAAAGAATTTGGTTGGCTAAAAAATCCAATATAATACATAGTGATTTAGAATTTTATCTGATAAATTGATTTTTTTAACTCAATCGATTATTTTCAAAGATGTTCAACATCATTTGTGTTAGTTTGAAAAACTTGAGGTACGCATTAATCATGGAAATTAAGGAATAGCTTTGCTTAGAATATAGGATATAGTCGATAATATGAATGGTTTATTAATTAGATTGAAATTCCGTGTGCTTTTATAGATTAACAATTCTTTTTGATAATTGTCCAACACTGTTTAAGAGAGCTTGCGCCTAAAACCCACTGCAATAAGCATAAAAATAAAAAACTAATTTAATATAATCGATTGTATCCTCCGAAAATCGATAGTTGCTAATAATCGATATTTTTCCAACACTACTCTGTAAGCTACATAAGCCACGCTTGCCGCCTAAGTATGTCTGCCAGTAACTGTCTATCGCAGTTCAATTTAAGCGGTATTTACTCAGGTTTCTTGTGTAGTATCTTCACGGGGTCATTCGGCTAAGTCGACTAAGTTTGTGGGGCTTCACGCTGTAACTGCGATCTGGGGTTCTTTCGTGTCAAGTGGCCACATAGCTGGCTTTGCCATAATTTACTTTTCATTAACAATAAATTTCAATTAAACTCACGATTTGGATATTAATAAAGTTTTCAGCGGCACGAAAGGCAAATAACCGTGTGTGTGAGTGTGAGTGTGTGTGTGAGTGTGTGTGAGTGTGAGTGAGATGGTGTTGGTGTGTAAACCTTTTTGGAGCTGCTCTTGCGTGCGCGTACATGTTGTGCCTGATCCAAAGTTGATGTTTATTGGCATGCAGAGGAAATCGCCGAGTGGGAGTTCGGGTTTCGTATATTCCTGGGCCACAGCGGGTTCTCCAGTGCTGGAAAGCGACAAGAGCAATGGCAATAGCTGGAAATGTTGCTTGAAGCTGGGCGCGTTGACAAATGTAAACTGATTTTTAAGAGCTGCCAAAACGCAAAAGTGGCAAAGTGGAAACACAGGCAAATCTATGTCAGAGGTGTGTCAAAGCAATGGAATGCTAAGCAGGAAGGAAGAGAAGAGAGTAGGTGGACAAAGAGGGGGAAAACCGATTCTTACAACGACTGCCGAAAGCTTCATGCGGAGTCAATTTGTAAACGATACGAGCGGGCAATTGATTTGGATTTCCACGTTCTTAGCGCGATAATTTGACACAGATAGACAGAAAAAACAAAAACATTGTGTATATTGTATGCATCGCATTAATGGTCGATTGAATGGCCAAGATACTCAAGTGGCAGCGGCAGCTGTTAGCCAAATCACTTTGAATTAGCTGCAACAAATTGCTGCAAAATCGGCGATCCATAAAAAATGCCTCCGAAAATGACATAAAAGGCGGCAATCAAAAAGCCATTAAGACAACGCGGCAATAAAAAACAAGCAGCAGCAACTACAATAGGCACAATGACAGCAAGTTCAGACGGAACTCGAAAGCGAACGCGAACTGCGAGCGAAACGGAAGTGTTCTCATGACGAGCAGCAGCAGCAGCATCGAGCAATTTGCTGTTTATCAACTGCACACACCCAGCCCATTAATTTCAGTTGTAATTATAATAAATGAGACATATTCATTAAGCGCGCTTGCTTGGCTGCTGCAACACATGTCGTATACTTGATATGCAATCAAGCATATTACGTATACGCACCCGCGAACGCTTCGAAATGGGTTTCATTTAAATGGCCGCGAATGGAACGAGTTCTTGGATTTCCCACGCCCAGCAGAATGCTTGTAGGGTGGGAGGGGGCGAAGCGAAGGCGTTGGGAGGGGGTTGGTTGGTTTGAATTCCATGTAAATTGAAATTCTGTTGAGCTGCTACAGGAGTTTTAATTAGTTTGGTTTAATTAAAATCACTGTGCACGCCCCTCGAAAACTTTAGACACACACACACACACACACACACACTCGTATACGTACGCACCCACCACCGACCCCTCCACTACGCTGACCCCTCGCCATGGGCTTGTTTTGTGCTGCAAGACTGAGTCTGGGTCTGGGTCTGGGCCTGGGTTTGGGCCGGGCACTGGTTTCCACGCGCGCGCTTAACTTTTACTTGTGCACACACACGCACAACACACACACACATACACACTCACATACACACGCACACACACACACACATGCTTGGAATAAGGTGAGGCCGTAAATTAAGTGCCAGCCTCCAAATGTCAAAACATATGCCAAAGTCGGTCGGGAGTTCTGCGGCTGTCGATAGATAAAGCAAAGCACAAGACTAGCCGACATACAAATACACTGCCAGAGCGAGGGAGAGGCACGCCAACATAACGACAATGCGGAAAATAACTTTGAAAACGTCTTAACTTTGTCGGCTTAAATACTTTCCCTAAAAAGTTGTATTAGTTGACCTCTGTGCGGTTTCCTACACTCTGCCAAACTGCATATACCCCACGCCAGGGCAGGGTATGCAAAAACACTCCATGCACAGCCCACATTAGGTAGAAATCCGCTAGCGGGCAATGACCATGACTGAGGCAGTCGCCACTGCAGTAGCAGAACTCGCACTCGCTTTCGCACTCGCAGTTCCAGTTGCGGTACCAGTTCCACTTACACTCACACTCACACTCACATTCGCAGCTCCAGTTGCAGTTGCAGTAGCGTTTGCATTACGACAAGCTGTAAACTAAACCGTTAACCGGCTGACAGATCGATCGTTTGACGAATCTTGCAACTGTCGCGTGTGGTACTACACCATATGCATATAAATAATTGGCTGTCAGTTCTCAAATCGCATAGTTATGATGGATTTGCGGAATGCCAAAAATATAAAAAAATATATATTAAAAAACTACTCTTAGAAGAGAAGTGCCCCAGTTAGCTAGAAACCCTACGTAATTGATAGAGACCTTGGGAAACTAGAGACCTTCTCAGCGCATCATTACCAGACACTAAGCTTAAGCTGCAGTTGTTTGTATTACACATAGAAATTTATGAATAATCTATATAAAAAAAAAACAATATATTAGAAAAATACATTAACCAATACTGGTAACTTAGTTTTACCTTTTACCTTCGTTTGGTACAGTTTAGGTTTCGAAACTCTATAGAAATAAAAAAAAACTCTAAGCAGACATTGTGGAAAAAACCTTCATAACACTTTACAATACTATGACCTAAGCTGCAGTCTGATAACAAACAACTCTACACTATACACTTCCCAACACTATGAATTAAGCTGTAGTCCGTTAATAAACATACATGCTTCAAACAATATATGTATGTGGAAATGCTTTTCAGACTTCTGACTGAAGATATAAATAAATTAATTATAAAAGTCTTACACAACACTGATTGGGTAAGTACATGTATAGAGATGCTTCTGTCTTCTTATTGGACAGTTAAGATTGATTTTTGAATGATTAATTAGAGCAAACTCTTTTTAAAGACTTTTTACCTAGAATTCATGCTGCACACACGCTACCCAACACTGGCAGCTTATAACACCTATTGAAGTAAAGATTATTCCAAAAACGAGCTTAGTGGCCAGCTTTAGAGTAATAGATACCAAGAAACCAATTGGTAAAAGCACTAACCAACACTGGTTCTCTAGCTTTACATTACTAATAGATATATAAACAAGAAAGCAAGGCTACCTTCGGCTTGCCGAAGGTTTCATACCCTTGCAGTTATACAAAATATAAAATATATTTGGATTGCTGCTGGTTTCTGTGGTATTTATTGAACAATTATAACAGTACAGGAAGTCAAGATTTTTACCTGATTAAGGCTATGAATCAAACACCTGCTTCGAAAAAAAATTATTCTACCTTTTTAATGCTTTTGTACATACCTAGATTTCTTATATACTTAACACAAAATGTTATGAGGAAATGTCTTTGTGTTGTAAAGGATCTGTTGGTCATAAAATATAAATAAATTTGGAAAGTTCTCATTCAAAAATGCGTTTGAATAATAGCTACAGGATTTTTTGTTTAACAGCTACATGTAATAGTACTCAGGTTTCCATAAAATTGCAACATGAACCTTCATTAGGCCGATCGTTGATCGTTATAAGTTATAAAAGTTCGATTTCGAACTTTATTATTAGGGACACACTTTGATTTGGATGTGATAAGCCTGATAGCTATATCTTGAAATATAACGAAAATCGGCCGATAGGCTCCATGACAGCTATACGATAAATCAGTCCGATCTGGCCCATTCCGACTTATTTAAAGAGGGCAGAAATAAGAAGCTTGTGAGCAAAGTTTCATGAAGATAGCTCAATAACTGGGGGACTTATTTGAGTTGCAACAGACACGTGGACTGACTGATTGTTCCTATAACAACTATAGAATATAAACGTCTGAGATATTTAAATGGAAAAACTAAGGGCGGGTTACTGTATAACATTAAAAAGTATTGATAATGTGCGGTATTTCCAAAAACAAAACAGGTTGGCATACAAAAACCCTGATTTCAGCCGATTGTTCCTATGGCAGCTATATGTTATAGTGGTCCGATTTTGATACAATTTTGACAGCACATTAAGAACGCAATAAGAATAGGATTTGCCAAATCTTGTTGCAATATCTTGAAAAACAACAAAAATCGGCCGATAGCTTCTATGACAGCTATACGATATATCGGTCCGATCTGGCTCGTTCCGACTTATTTACAGCCTACAGCAATAAGAAGCTTGTGTGCCAAGTTTCATGAAGATAGCTCAAAAACTGAGAGACTAGTTTGCGTTGCAACAGACGGACGGACGGACGGACGGACGGACAGACGGACATCCATTTTTCGACTCCTCTGGTGATGCTGATTCAGAATATATATACTTTATAGGGTCGGAGATGTCTCCTAAGGTGCGTTGCAAACTTCTGGCTAAAATTAATATACCCTCTGCAAGGGTATAAAAAGTATCTGTGCGTAAATTGCGCATTTTCAATTGATTTTTGATTGATTCAAGTGAACTTTTTAAAAACAAGTAAAACGGGAAATACTGCAATTACTCGGAAATTATGTAGGGTTAAACACGCTACCCAACACTGGCTGCGTGAGCCAAAGTTTCAATTTGAGATAACCGCAAGTACGAGCTTAGTTACAGCTGCATTTGAGCAGACTTGGGCACATCTAAAGCAATCCTTATGCGTTTTTCTGAGTACGCAACCAGTTGAGGTCCTCCGTGCCGGTACTGCTCGAGTGTGGGCGTGGCTGCAACACGTGTTGCGGGCGTATAATTAACTCATTTGCCCCAGGAAGTTTTACTTTCGACAACTTTTTCGGATCGAATTGAATGTTGCTATGAAGGTGGAACAATTAAATTCTATACGGACCTCTTAGCACCCTACCCCGGTCTACCAACGACAACTGGAAAAGCCAAAGAGTTGCCCGGCCTGAAGGGGTGCCTCGACAGTTGTGCGCAACATGTCGAAGCTGCTGGATGCCTGTCTGAGCAACTTGTGGACGCAGCGTTTCACCTTCGGCTGCATGGGACTGGAGCTGCTGCCGCAGCCACCCGGCAACTATCGCCAGGTCCTTCGCTCTCCGCTCACCTACACCGTGATGGCGCTGGCCACCAGCTTCGAGCTGTGCACCGTGTGCGCCTTCATCGTGCAGCATCGCAGCGATATAGTGCTCTGCTCGGAGGCACTGATGCACGGCGTGCAGATGATCTCATCGCTGCTCAAGATGGCCATATTTGTGTGCAAGGGTCCGGAGCTGGTATCGCTGATCAAGGCACTGCAGGCACCCTTTCTGCTGCACTCGGACACGTTCGAGACGGCTGCACTGCATCTCTGGCAGCTGCACAATCGACGTGGCCAACTGCTCTCGGCCATTTACTTTCTCATGTGCGCCGGCACCAGTGTCTCCTTTCTGCTGATGCCGCTGGCCTCCACGTTGCTGCGTTTCTACGCCACGGGCGAGTTTGTGCCCGCCAGCTCGTTCCGCGTGAGGTAAGCGAGTCGAGTCGGCATTTGCAATCACAAATAAACTCAATCTCCGCCTGCCTTTGCCTTTGCAGCCTGCCCTACGATATTGCCCGCCCGGAGATCTACCTGCTCGACTGCTGCCTCATGGCCTTCGTGCTGACCTTCTTCTGCTGCTCCACCAGCGGCGTGGACACGCTCTACGGCTGGTTCGTCTTCGGCCTGACCGCGCACTATCGTCGTCTCGTCTGGCAGCTGCAGCGCGACCTGTCGCAGTGTCAACGCATTGGGCCGCAGCTGGAGCAGCGCCTGCAGCAGCTGTTCGATCAGCATGCGCGACTCCTGCAGCTGGTGGATCGCTTCGAGGCGGGCTTCAGGGACATCGCTTGCGTTGAGGTGCTGCTCATCTGCGTGCTCTACTGCGCCGTCATCTGTCAGTACATCATGCCGCACACGAATCAGAACTTCGCCTTTCTCGGCTTCTTCTCGATGGTGGTCAGCACGCAGCTGTGCATCTATGGCTTCGGCGCCGAGCAGGTGCGTCACGAGGCGCGACAATTCTCGCTGCAGCTATATCTGCAGTTGCCGTGGCACCAATTGTCGCCCGCTCAGCGTCGCCTTATGCTGCTGCCACTGCAGCGTGCGCAGAAGGAGACCCAGCTGGGAGCCTACTTTTTTGTGCTCGGACATCCGCTGTTGGTCTGGGTAAGTTGTGTGGGGGGGGGGGGGGGGAATATGTATCTGATTGAAATATCTATATATCTATTATTCTCTGTAAAAGTATGTCTACTTATATATATTTATATATATATATAATATTTTATATTATATTTTTGATTTCGCGCTTCTCAGTCAACACCCAACTTATAATAAAATATATATGCCATATAGAAAAACCATAAAATCCCTCAATTTATAGAATATATATTTTCAATTCAATATTTTATTTAACTATCTTATTTAATTTTTTCCATACTATTAATTTATTATAGTATACTGACACAATAATATAGATTTTCGATCATAAATTTTCTTTAATAATCATAGTTTATTTGTTATTATTATCTTTTCGTCAGTTTACAATAAGATATATTGTCAATTATATATTTTTTTAATGATCATTTTTATACCCTTGCAGAGGGTATATTAATTTTAGCCAGAAGTTTGCAACGCACCTTAGGAGACATCTCCGACCCTATAAAGTATATATATTCTGAATCAGCATCACCAGAGGAGTCGAAAAATGGATGTCCGTCTGTCCGTCCGTCCGTCCGTCCATCTGTTGCAACGCAAACTAGTCTCTCAGTTTTTGAGCTATCTTCATGAAACTTGGCACACAAGCTTCTTATTGCTGTAGGCTGTAAATAAGTCGGAACGAGCCAGATCGGACCGATATATCGTATAGCTGTCATAGAAGCTATCGGCCGATTTTTGTTGTTTTTCAAGATATTGCAACAAGATTTGGCAAATCCTATTCTTATTGCGTTCTTAATGTGCTGTCAAAATTGTATCAAAATCGAACCAGTATAACATATAGCTGCCATAGGAACAATCGGCTGAAATCAGGGTTTTTGTATGCAAACCCGTTTTGTTTTTGGAAATACCGAACATTATCAATACTTTTTAATGTTATACAGTAACCCGCCTTTAGTTTTTCCATTTAAATATCTCAGACGTTTATATTCTATAGCTGTTATAGGAATAATCAGTCAGTCCGTTTGTCTGTTGCAACGCAAATTAGTCCCCCAGTTATTGAGCTATCTTCATGAAACTTCGCTCACAAGCTTCTTATTTCTGCCCTCTTTAAATAAGTCGGAACGGGCCAGATCGGACTGATATATCGTATAGCTGTCATGGAGCCTATCGGCCGATTTTCGTTATATTTCAAGATATAGCTATCAGGCTTACCACATCCAAATCTAAGTGTGTCCCTAATAATAAAGTTCGAAATCGAACTTTTATAACTTATAAAGATCAACGATCGGCCTCATGAAGGTTCATGTTGCAATTTTATGGAAATCTGAGTACTATTACAAAAAATCATGTAGCTGTTATTCAAACGCATTTTTGAATGAGAACTTTCCAAATTTATTTATATTTTATGACCAACAGATCCTTTACAACACAAAGACATTTCCTCATAACATTTTGTGTTAAGTATATAAGAAATCGAGGTATATACAAAAGCATTAAAAAGGTAGAATTATTTTTTTCGAAGCAGGTGTTTGATTCATAGCCTTAATCAGGTAAAAATCTTGACTTCCTGTACTGTTATAATTGTTCAATAAATACCACAGAAACCAGCAGCAATCCAAATATATTTTATATTTTGTATAACTGCAAGGGTATGAAACCTTCGGCAAGCCGAAGGTAGCCTTGCTTTCTTGTTTATATTATATATCCATATTATTATTATATTTTCGCCAGTAAACAATAATATAGTTTTTCAATAATTATCTGCTTTAACGATCATTTTTTATTAAGGCGCCATATTCTTAATATATTTTCGTCAGTATCTACTCTAATGTTCCATTCTTCAATTCATTTCTACGCGCATGTTTTAAATGAATAACAATATAGATCTATAATATTCATACCATTCAAAATACTCTTTCCTCTATTATTCCTATGTATCTTGATCGCGCAGATCTTCCGCACGGCGGGTTCGTTTACAACGTTGCTAAACGCGTTGCGGGCAAAGTACGAGCTAAACTAGATAAAGAACCACGTCGTAAGCTCCACTAGAGAGAGAGAGAGAGGGAGAGAGGGAAACGAGGCAAACACAGAGCTTGAATATGGTTTATCATCTTTATTAATAATAATTACAATTAAGAGCTGTTTTCATTATGTACACACAAAATACAATTATGTTTAATTAAACAACAAAATAGTTAAAGTACCGAGTATAAAAATAAAAATAAAAATAAAAATTATGATAAAAATAAAAATACGAATACGAATAAAGATACGCGTAAACTACGGGCTACGATTACGAGGGAAACGAGAGCGGGAAGCGGAGACGGAGACGGAGACGAAGACAGAGGGAGAAAAATGAACAGACAAAAAAAAATACAAATTACAATATGTAATTAAACGTTAACATAATCGTAACAATTATAATTAGTACACACAACTAACGGAACTATTGCAAATTTAGGAATGGGGAGGGGTGCCGGGACAGGGGCTGGGACAGGAACTGGGTCTGTGCGCGGGGGGCGGGGGGCGTGGCAAGTGAAGCAAAGTGAAAGTAAATGAAATGAAGCCAAGCTTGCTTGGAATTTTCGCATTGATCAAAAATAAATAAAATACACAAAAAGGAAAAGTAAAAAATATGAAAAACTTTTTTTTTTGTAATTTTCCCAATTGAAACCGCACGCGGGCCGAAGGCGGGAGGAAGCTGATGGGAGTGGGAAACAGACCGAGCTGAGCTGAGCTCGGCTCCCTTCTTAACTGAGCGCCAACAGCGGCTCCAGCTCCAGATCCTTGGCCGGCGTCTTCTTCTTGTACTTCTTCTGCAGCTTCGTCTTGGACAGCTTGGACTTGGACTTGCTGGGCTGTTGCTTCTTTAGCGCCGCCTCCTCCAGCGCCTTCTCGCGATCGAGCAGCTCCAACTGCTCGAATATGTTCTTCGGATGCGGATGGCTACTCGGCTTGGTGGCATTCTTGGCCGCATACACCACCACAAACTGCGAGAAGGCCGAATCGGCGGGCGTATTGATGTCCGCAAAGTCACGGAAATTGGCAAATTGCTCCTCCGGATACGTGTATTTCTGCACAAATCCCTCGCTGGGACGACCATGTCCGTTGTTCGCATCGCCATAGATATAATCGCTATTGTCCTCCGGATGATAGGGCATCTCTTCCTCGGGATAGAAGGTGCCGCCGCGCAGCACGCCAAAATCACCGCTTCCCAGAATGGCCGCATCGAAGCCACGCTGCTGCTGCTGCGACACTGCCGCCTGCTGCTGCTGTCCCGGTCCCAGCAGCGGCAGCTGCAGTGGCACATTCTCTCCGGCGGGTCCCACTGGGCCAACGGGACCGGCAAAGTAGGGACGCGAGTGTCCCAGTGGCGGTGCCTCGTGGTAGAAGGGCGGATAGAAGTTCTGTGCCGCCTGGCTGTGCGAATCGACAGGTCCGTCGGCACGCGAAATCAGCTGAGTATTCGGATTGGCAATCGGCCGGAACTGCTCCTGCGGCAGTGCAGCCTCAAAGTGGCGACTCTGGGCGGGCGTGGCGACAATACGATGTTGCTGCAGCTGCTGTTGTTGCTGCAAGTGTTGCTGCTGCTGTTGCTGATGCAGCTGCGTGGTGGGCGGCATGTGGAAGTGTTGCTGCTCGTGGGAGCGCAGCACAGTGATGGGCGTGAAGTCGTTAGGCTCCATCAACATGTCGCTGTCCTCCTCGGGAAATTCAGCTGCAAGAAGAGAGGGAAAGAGTGTTTAAAAAAGAGAAAAGTAAAAGAAAATTAACCTTAAACAAAATGCTACAAAGAGCTATATGTCTGGTATAACATAGTATTATTTTAAAACAAGAAAGCAAGGCTACCTTCGGCTTGCCGAAGGTTTCATACCCTTGCAGTTATACAAAATATAAAATATATTTGGATTGCTGCTGGTTTCTGTGGTATTTATTGAACAATTATAACAGTACAGGAAGTCAAGATTTTTACCTGATTAAGGCTATGAATCAAACACCTGCTTCTAAAAAAAATAATTCTACCTTTTTAATGCTTTTGTATATACCTGGGTTTCTTATATACTTAACACAAAATGTTATGAGAAAATGTCTTTGTGTTGTAAAGGATCTGTTGGTCATAAAATATAAATAAATTTGGAAAGTTCTCATTCAAAAATGCGTTTGACAGCTATATGATTTTTTGTTTAACAGCTACATGTAATAGTATTTAGGTTTCCATAAAATTGCAACATGAACCTTCATCGATCGTTGATCGTTATAAGTTATAAAAGTTCGATTTCGAACTTTATTATTAGGGACACACTTAGATTTGGATGTGGTAAGCCTGATAGCTATATCTAGAAATATAACGAAAATCGGCCGATAGGCTCCATGACAGCTATACGATATATCGGTCCGATCTGGCTCGTTCCGACTTATTTACAGCCTACAGCAATAAGAAGCTTGTGTGCCAAGTTTCATGAAGATAGCTCAAAAACTGAGAGACTACTACAACAGACGGACGGACGGACGGACGGACAGACGGACATCCATTTTTCGACTCTTCTGGTGATGCTGATTCAGAATATATATACTTTATAGGGTCGGAGATGTCTAATAAGGTGCGTTGCAAACTTCTGGCTAAAATTAATATACCCTCTGCAAGGGTATAAAAATGTAAAGCATAAATTATTATTATATTCAGCTCCTACTCGTAGTATGCTCAGGAAGAGTGTTCCGAACTCAATAGTTCTTTTGATAAACAAATTGCAAGCTAAAATATTAAATTTTCGAGGCTGTAGGCGTGGCATCCCAAATTTCTATAGTGCATACTCAAAGTATGGTATATAGGAAGCTGGGAACAGAATTTGAGGTCTTTAGCTCCAGTAGTAGCTGAGACCAGCGAGTTCATACAAACAAACTGAGCCGAATCGGCGCATTAAGGAGTGAGCTGCAGTCAGGTTGTAGGAACTTTCCCAAAAAATCAACATGCACAAATTGCAATAATTGAAATTTCGCAAAACGCGACAAAGAAACTCTCGAAAACACAAAACAAAAACGAAAAGTCATTCCACTTCAAAATCGGTTGATTTGCAATTTATTTTGCTTTCATCTTGACATTCTTAAACGTTTTTTTTTTTTGACAAAAAGACAGCCAGGCTGAAAATCTGGAGAGGCAGGAGCCTGAGATACTGGAAGACTGGGAGACTGAGAGGCTGGCTGACTGAGAGCCTGGTAGACTGGAAGACTGAGTTTCTCAGAGTATCTAAGAGACTGCCAGACTGTCTCAAAAGGCTGAGTCTAAGAGGCTGTCTGAGAGAAAGACAGAGAGGCAGCGGCTAAAAGGCAGAGATGGCTTTCAGTTGGACTACGAGATAGCTGCAGATTATGCAGAAACCGCAGACAGGTGGATAGGTGGAGGAAAGACAGACAGGCAGACAGACAGACAGACCGGCTAGACCGGGGACAGCTCGCTGAAGAGCAAGATTCGCATGCATCTTTTTCTTTTTCCGGCAGGCAAGAGATACGACAAAAAAGGCAACGTCTTCGCCGGCACTTCGATGGGCCACTTGAGCGTGCGGGCTTCGACTTGAAGAGACGATCTTCAGTTTTGGAGTGGCCAGCTGCTACCTCTTGCATCACCTCCCCAGTCCCCCGGTTCCTTCCTTCCCCACGCAGGTTTCACTCAACTCAAGTGGCAGCTGCAACGCGAAAGTTGCGCGCATTGAGCGAGCTGCGTTCGGGGCACAGGAAGTGCCACAAGTGGTATGAAATAACGGTTTAACTAGCTGTTATTCAAGCTGTAAAGCACAGCTTATAGATACCCTGTACGCGCATATAGTATAGCTGATTGGCGTGTTGCATGCAACACACTGCACATGCAAATTCCTCGAGTCACGCCAATATTTTGTCATACGATCAGCTGCGCCAGCAACAACTGCAACATCGCATGGAATTCTCGAGCAGCAACACTCGTGCCACCGGCCTGGACAGCAGCACAGCTCAGCTCGGCTCAATTACACTTCAGCTTCAGTGACCAGCTTCAAATTTGTTCCTCGAGCTGCACTCGTTGTTGCCGCTGCTGTTGTCGTGTTGTTGCTGCTGCTGCTGCTGTTGCTGCCGTCTCTCAACGTGTTGTTGCTGGCTGCCGTTGAGCAGTCAAATGTCGTCTCGATAAAAGTCGATAATAACGTTTCCAGCTGGCAGCTGGCATAAATTTTGTTCTAGCCATGTCGCCTGTCAGCCAACCGATCGACCGATCGACCAATCGACCAATCGACCGAAACGTCTGACTGTACGCTCGTTCAGTTCGGTCGATCAGCCGATCCCTTGTTATGTTGCCCGCTGGCCACATGAGTGTGGCCACTACTTTCCTGCCCCGCACTTCCCTGCGCCCCTGCCTTCTATCCTTTACCGGCTGAACCCCACCTGACAAGCACGAGCCGCCTTTCATATGAGGGGGGTCAGTTGCTCACCCACCCCCCACCGCTCCCACTTCCCATACTTTGCGGTCTCTGATTTTATTACAACATGAGTGCAGCGCTTAACAGTACTTGCTGCCGTTTCTATACCCTAACAACAGGTATGTGGCATACACTATCTGTGGGACGACTGAACCTGAACCTCCCTTTGCCAAGGGAAATTTAGTTCAAATCAACTTTATTTTTCCCCATTGAAACTTAACGATATTATTGGAAAGTATTTTCCACATATACGATCAAAAATATCGATGGTTGAACTATGTTTTCACAGCATCGATCGTTTTCTTTTACTATCGATATATTTTTAACGACTTTTCAGCGTTGTTGCTGCATACGATTGCGATGGGAATCAGAATGCTATATAAGAAGTAGTGCTGTACCACAACTGATCAGTTGATCAACTATATCGATGATTGCTTATTCCTAACGATTATTGATCGTTTTCTTAAACTATCGATGGCTTAAGCAATTTTTCAGCACTGTGAATTCAAATTTCGGAATCTATATGCTCACAAATCTGATAGATTTAATTATATCGATAGAATTCAAGCCAAATCTATTGGAAAACCTATAGAGCTAAAAATTGTTGAACAAAAGCCCAGCTAGGGTATTTAATTTGCTGGCTTTGCCTAATTTTATTAGGCACATTTTATTTCTTAAGCCATTGTTGTTGCTGCTGTTGTTGTTGTAGCTATTGTTGTTGTTGGCCTGCATTGCATATCGACACCCGCTGGTTGTGTTTTATTACTTTTTTCTCTTCTTTTTTTTCTTTCTTTTTTTGGTTTTGTTTTTTCTTGCGCCTGGCAAAACGGAACATAATGAGTTTGTTAGGTGTAATTGGGCATTGCTTGGCTACGTTTCGGGTTCGGTTTTAGATTCGGTTTTGGTTTCAGAGTTTTATATATTCCGATTTTCAGCTATGTTTGCCATACCCTGTAGTAAACGAGCAGATCAGCAAAAACATACTGTATATGCTCATCAAATATACGCGCAGCTTTGCCAGTACTGATTTCCTGTTTTCAGAACTGCTTCTTAGTTTCTTCGTGCCATATAAATAAAAAAATAAATGTATTACAATGTCAGCTTTTTGCCATTTACAAATTTCAGAACTATTCAGGCAGCTTGAGTATTAAAGAGCGCAATAAGATATTTCAGTTAGTTAGCACATATGAAAATTTCTCTTCCTCTTGGAGGGTATCTTGACGTTAACCCCTTGAAATGTTTGCTGTTCTTAGTAGCTGTGGGAAGGTGGGTGGATACGTTTGGTCGGTCTGCGGATTGGCTTGTGGGGGGCTGCCTGCACGGTTGATGATTTTCGATAGCACAGCCCGAAAATGGGTCAAACACATTTCGGCTTTTGGCAGCGATATGTCGTGTATTAAGTATAAATTACTTTATTATTTATTTGGGCTGCCATCGCTGGCACCGGTGCGGCGCTGTTGCGGCTACTCGCCGCTAGAGGCCGCTTGCAGCTCACGTTTTTCTTTTGGTTATCGGTTGCTCGTCTAATTTGCGAAATTGCCGCAAATAATGCGGAGTAAATGAGGGAAGCGGCGAGGCGCTCTACAGAGAGATACCCTAGACCATAATATAGTAGCTTGTCTCTGCCACAAGCTGATTATACCCCAGTAAATAACTTTCGCAGCGCATTGGTCAGGTAAGCAAATTATCAAACGAATCAGCAAACAGAAATAAAGCCAGTTACACCCAGTCAAAAGGAAAGGTGAACAGATTTACTGGAAATAACGCCTATAAGCTGAGAGCATTATAGTATTCGATCTACTATCGAATCGGTGCACTGGATGTAGCAATACTTTGTTTACTTTTAATTTGCTCGAATTACTTCGATTTCGATAGGCAAAATTGAGTCGACAACTAATGGAAATGCTTAAAAATGCTTGGATTAAAGTATTCAATCTATTATCGAATCAGCGTACTAGATGTAGCAATGTTTTACTTACTTTTAATTTGCTTCAATTTCGATAGGCAGAACCGAGTCAAAAACTAATCGAAGTACTTAGAAAACATTCCTGAAGTTTAAGCTAATTTTTTGTGTATAATATTATTGTAAAATATGGATTAACGTTTATAACCCGAGAGTATTGAATCGTTTTTCATGTATTACTCAAACTTAAAGTACTTCGATTTCGATATATAAAATTGAGTTAAAAGCTAATTTAATTTAATGCCTATAATATAATTGTTAAGCATGAATTCATAGTTCTCAGAATTAAATAAACCTTAAAATTTAATTACATAACATTATCGTTGTCTAGGGGGCAATTAATTGTGTTCACATAATCTAATTTCGTAGTTCCCAGAATCAGTTGGGCTCTTGAAAGCAGACAAAGCATTAACGGTTCAATTGAAGCCGCAAAACAAATTTAGATGTACGTATATATATTCACATCTTTATAAATACATTTCCGAGGCGAGAGTCTCAAGGAAGTATTTGCCGACATATAAATGGTATTATGCGGTTGCTTCAATGATCGAATTGCAGATATACTGTTTCTCTCCCTGTCTCCGTCTCTGTCTTTCTCTTAAGTGATTAATTGCGCTTGAAATTGTGTATAATTTATTCGTTATTCACAATGAATGCTGCTCACAATAATGGCAGCTGTTATAAAACAAAAGCAGAATAATTATAAATTACGATCGTTACAATTTCGAATTCGATTTCGATTGCGATTTCGATTTCGATATCGATTTGTGTTCGCAAGTCGCCGCTGCCTTCGGCGCGTAAGAAAAAAAACAAATACAGATCGGACCCGAAGATCGATTCGAAATGTGATTAGTCTGAATCTGAGTTGGAAAGCAGGTGAAAGAAAGAGGCAGACGAACCGGAGATCGCGCAACACTTTCATCAAGTGTGTAGTATGTGCTCATCAATCATTCAATCTATCACTCACTCACTCACTCATTCATTCATTCGCGATAATTAAGCAAAACTTACAACAGCAACAACAGCGAAAACGAAAGCAAAGCGCGAAAACTTCAGAAAGTCACGAAACCAAAAATAAAAAAAAAAACAAAAGAAAAAGAAAAAGCTAACGGCATTTGCCTAGTGTATGATGATGATGATGATGGATGAGATACCCCAAAGGGAAGCCACATATCAATTGTCCCGATCTGCCGAGCATAATTATCATCGTACTTGAAACTGAAACATGGTAGAGGAGTAACCGAAACTCTGCAGCGAACTGCGATTATGTGTAAGGAAGAACTGTGCTCAAATTAACGGGGGAAACTGAACTTCCCAAGAAGAAGAAAAGAGGCAAAACATTTGTAAGAAAGCATGCAAGGAAAACCAATTAAAGACATTTCGAAATGGTTGAACGATAATAATAATAATAATATCGGGTCTGGAAATGAATTTAATAAACGCTACGTAAGTGATAAATACTTGGCTATTATTACTACACTTGTTGTAGTTGTTGTTGTTGTTGTGCGTTATGAAAGTGTTAAACAATAAGGCAAAATGAAAGAAATGGAACAACAACGAAAAGAAAAGCTAAACAAAGCGAAGGCATTTCATAATGAGGCGGCGCAGTGGGAGAAAGAGACTGGAAAACTGGAGTGAGGCAAGCGCAGTAATTATGCTCATAAAGAGGCGTGTGTATGTGTGTGTGTGTGTTTATATATATAGATGTATGTGTATGTGTGTATCTACGGTGTGAGTACAGCGCGTACCCCGTAACATGATGACCCTGATGACGCTGTCGCTCAAGTCTGTCTGACTTCGTACAACAGGGCGTATGCGTTAAATTGAGCGCGTCGTGCCCACAACAAATGTCTCTTACTCTCTACCTATGTGTGTGTGTGTGTGTGTGTGTGTGTGCAGCTAGCATGGCATGTACATAAGTGTGTTTAGTCATTTGACTAGAGATTGCACAGTGCGATTGCTGTTGCGAACACGACACTTCTTCAATTTGAATTCACAATATGCACACACAGCGCACAATTCACAATTCGCAACTGCCAGTTCACAATTTACAATTCACAATTCACTGATTATCTTGGCTTTGTTCAGCAACGCCTGTGGCAATGCGTAGGCGTCAGCCGTGTAATTAACACATTGTTCGCATCGGTGTGTTGCAATGCATACGCGGCGTATGGGTAATGCGAGCGCGTCTAAGTGGGCGTTAAATGGGCGTTCATGGCGCTGCAGTATACTCCACATACGCGCAATGACATCAGCTGTGGCAGTGACAATTTTTGTAAGCTATAAATCCTTTACATAAGACTAGAAAACAAAAAAACCAAGAAATATTCAGTGCAAACAGAAGAAAATATAATTTAAATTATTTAATTTTCACTTGGAAATAGTCACTTTAGTTGCACTCCCAAACCTCACAGCTTATACAAAATTGAGCCGACAAATTCTCTACACTTGCAATCGACTAACAACACTATCGATTTTTCGCTTAATATCGATTAAAACGCTTTGCCAAGCAAAGCTAATGCTTACATTTGTATGTTTATTGCTTAACCCAAAGTGCTTGAGGCGCAATTTCTGTTAAATACTGTTGGAAAACCCTTAAAAGTAAACGATAATAAGAGTAAACAGGCGAGGTATCGAACAAATGATTTATTGATCATTACTATCGATTGTGATACTTTAAACATGGCCAGCTGCCTTTGCAATTGTTGCAATTCTCGATTGATTTCGATAATTTTGTCAGGCTCTGCGGAAATCTGTCGTTTTTTTATTTGTTGCTGTTGTTGTGCTTCAGTTTTGGCCGGTGAAAGTGTCGATAGCTATTTTGACTTTTTTCTGCGAGTTTTGAAATTTATGAGCTCCTCACATACACACACACACACAGAGAGAGAAAAACACGCACTCGCTGCTGTAAGTGCCAGCAAAGTGCCGGAAAATCGAGCGAGTCACTGATGAGTTGCAGTTGCCGATGCCGTTGCCGTTGCCGTTGTCGGTGCCATTGCATTTACCGTTGCAGTTACCGTTGCTTTGAGGCGTCGCCTGCGGCCGCTGTGTGTGGCGCGCCCCGCCAGGCGACACAAGTGGCATGCATCATAATCAAGTCGCGCAGCACATTATCGTGTCTGTCTGCAAGCATATCGCAGTCAAATATCGCTGTGTGGGCCGACCTGGCAAATTTGCTTGTCTTTTATACGCTCCGCCTGCTGCACCAAACAAAACAAAACAAAATAAACCGAAATGAGAAACGAAGCCAAGGAAAATCGTATTGCTTATTTTCCCATAGCTTTGACTCATTTCAACTGCTGCAAAGCTTGAGGTAAACACGTTTTGCTAATAGAACTAAACTTGACACTTATCAAGAACTTAAACTTAGATTTGAAGTGCAATTAATAGACCGATTGAATTGAAATTTTGAACATGGAATTAGAATTAATTGAGCCATATATCTAGCAATGCTGAATATTCTAGCTGTAATACTTCGCTTAATAAGCGCCTGCAAAATCAAAATATTGAATTTCGGCGGCGTTGGGCGTGGCAATCGAAATTTGATATTCATTTAAATTATGTTAAATATAGAGGAGTCTGTATCCCAAATTTTATGTATTTAGTTCTTGTAGTTGCTGAGATAAGCGCGTTCATACAAACAGAAAATGGCTTAATCTAATCGATTAATGACTTTGATAAATCATAAGTAATTACAATTGCTGGGAGAGTGCTCTCAAGTCTTCTTCAGTTAGCATATAGCCTTAGAAAGCTATAGAGAGCACAAAAATCACAAATAAAAAAAAAGCATTTGCATATATATATTTAAAGAGACCTAGCAGATCTCTGCGCTATGTTGCGTGGGTGTAGAATGGTTCTCAAGAGTAATATGTAACTCCGCTTGTCGAAACTACGATACGATCTTTTTCTCGATTGAGTAACAACCTGCTCGGGGCCGCATTCAATGGAAATTCAATGCGACTGCTAACTGTTAACGCGGTGCTGTTATTTATGAGCTTGTTATTAATATGTATTCCTATTCGCGGCCACTGCGAGTGTGAGTGTGAGTGCAAGTGCATACTCGTATGTATTCACGAATATGCTTAAACATTCGCAATTAGCGGCTTTTTATGTTACATTTTAATGACAGTTTTGTTTGCTTTTTTCCCTAGCTTTGTTTTTATTTCTCATTCTTTTTTCTTCATTTTTTTCTCTGCCTCCCTCCACTTTGTGTCTTGTCATGTTTTCCGCATTGAGGCGCCCAACCTTGAAGCAGGCGCTGCTGCAACCGCCGCAAGTAACTAACTAGGCAGGCAATCAACCAGCCAACTGTCTACCCAACTAACCCAGCTAACCAACTATCTAGCTAACCAAGTGAGCAACTCTCCGAGTCGGCAACAGCACGACACTTATTCAACTTCATTTGCAATTCGAGCAAAAAGAACTCTGACAGAGACTCGGGGCCAAAGAATCTAACTCTATCTCCGTCTGAGCTCGGAAGACTGGGTAGCTGCTTAGTCAAGTTTGGGCAGCTGAAGCAGCTGAGACTATATGCCAAATTTGATTGGAGTATCGCTGCCAGATGCCGAGATTGACACTGCATATGCATGCTAACTATATTCTGATATAGTCGTCGTGTCTCTCTCTCTCTCTCTCTCTCTCTAAGTGGGGGCCTCTTAATTATGGCCTGTGCTGGGTAGGCAGAAAAACCTCAAGAATCTTGGCCAGATGCTAACAATGACGATGACTCAGCTGCTTCTGTACGTCCGCCCGCTCCGCCTCTCACACCACTGGTCAGCGATCAGCCGGCCGGCGATGCATGCGGTCAATGTCATTGAGTGTCGTGTGCGCCGCACTGCATCGCACTGCACGAACCCCATTTCAAGATAAACCACTTGCCAAGCACACGCTGCCCATTATTCGTAATTGTCAATAATAATCGCCGCAAAGATGCTTGCAGATGCACGACTGCACAGTGAGGCAGATGCGTCGGAACAGAACTCAAATTAAACATGAATAGGAATGGAACCGGTTCAGCTAGCCTTGTTCCGGATTCGAAAAAAGGGGCAGTGTAAATCATAAAAACCTTTTTTTTTCAAAATTACAATTATATTAATACTATAAATTATATATTTAAAAAAAAATTATGACGTCTTAGGGAAAAAAAAAAGAAAATCTAAAATATTAAGAAAAATGTCTAATTCTAAATGATGAACAAAATCGATACTACATATACTTATCTCGAATATATATTTTTGCAGATATAAATCAAGATATAAATCTTTAATCATTATAATATCTTAAATTACCAAATTAAATATGATGAAAGTCTGCGAATCTTTACAAGCATTCATAAAATATGAAAATACATTTTTATTAAATCTCAGTAGTCCCCTAGCAAACTCAGAAAGAAAATTTTCATTATTGCTTATATGGTTATAATTTAAAATTAAATATGATGAACATCTACATATGTCATTTAAAAATTATAAACAAATATAAGTATTAAGCAAAAAAAAATATATAACAGTTAAAAATATAAAGGAAATTTTTACTATTGATGCTTTCCACTGTAGAATTAATATTTCATCAAGCAAATTCCCATTACCTTTGGCCCAGTGTGCGTTCCCCGGCCCAAGCTATTTATAGCTGTGGCGAATCGTAGATACTACTGCAATGTAAGGTGACACCTTTTGTGCACCACTGTGCATGCTACATACTTTATACTACGCTGTGAACAGTGCGCGGCTAATGCGGCGTATGAGTGATGCTATAAATTAACTCGCCGACGTTCTATGTTATTTTGCCATTGAGCTATGCGCGCGCACACACACACACACAAACACACACTCTCGCCTATTGATGACGGTGCAACTGCAACAGCACATGCAAATGCGCAGTTCAACCACAAATGCAACAACAAGTGGGGTCATTATGTTAGATTCGAATTTCTATGCCATGGTCTGGGACACAAGAGCTGAGCCCCACACCAATCGAATGACATACAAAAACTTAATGAAGAAATACACGAATGCTGTAAAGCTGTCTTGGCTGCCGCTGCCGCTGCCGCTGCTACTGCTGCTGCGGTTCTCGTCTCATTTTTTTGTTCACATAATTAAAATTGCAGTTGTTTTTGCTTTGCTGTGAATATTTTAAAATATGGAAAAACTTGACTCATCGTACGAAACTGGGAGCGCGCTCCATTTGACTGTGGGGAGAACCTTGAAAGCACGCCGTGCCATGCCGCACTGCTGCGGGCTTCAATTCCATCCAATTCTTCCGCATTGCCAGAGCAAATCTACAACAAATCTACAGTTAAATTGAAATCAAAGCTGTCTAGGCTTGAAGAATGAAATGCAATTAGTCTTGTGTGCCGTTTTGGGTGCGGCCATAGAATGGCCGATTATGACAGCGGCGCTATACTATACACGTAGCGAAACCGAAAGTGGAGGCGGATATGTTTTCCAATCATTGGCTTGCCTGCACAGCGGGAGATGAGAGATAAGCGAGGAGGGAAGAGTTTGCGATATGTTCCGGAAAAATGAGTATGAGTTTTCTTATTATATTGTAATGTAGGCAGGCATATCTGGCTGTAGGGCGAGCCTTCTCTGCACATAACCCAAGCCGTGAGTTACGTAGATCTCTCAGAACTCAGGTCTCAAACAATAAATCAATTGGCAAAGGCGTCAGAAAAGATTCAAGTAACAAAACAAATTCTATGCCAAGAATTTTGCAGTGGCGCACATGATATATGGCGTTCCTCGTTTCTGCTCGGTTCTGTTCAGTGACGTTTGCCAATTGCATCGGGTAAAGTGTGGCCCAACCCAAAACAAAAAATACTAAATCTATAGTTGCATTGTGCGGCAGTATAAACATTTTAGACTTGAACTTTAAAGTTCAAAGCGACTAAATGGCATTTAACTTGACCAACGACAAATGCAGCAACAGCAGCAATAGATATAACAATAATATGTAGCTACAATGTCTGTAGAAAGATGATTTTCTGAAAATGTCAAGCGGCTCGAACAAAAGACTTAAGACACGAACTTTCAACAAGGACAGTCAAAGTGAATAAATTCATTTGCGAGCACATATAGTCGATTTATAGCATGCACATTGCGCACAAACAATGTATCTGCATTTGTATCTGTATCTGAGCCGCAATTGGTATATGTTTGTATCTGTCGCATTCATTTGGAATGCAGGCAGCGAACGCGCTGCGATTGCGCCTCGAGAATTCTCAATAGGCAGCTGGAGAATCGCAGAATCGGAGCCAGCAACCATTGCCTAATTTGTCGCCAGCAGGTGACGGGCGATATCTCATATTATAAGCAAAGCAGGCAACAAGCCAGTATGCTCGACTAGCCGTTGCCCACGGATCTTGTGATCTAGAAGTTAGCTGAAAAATAAAAGCGATCATATTCTAAAAAGATCTTATTTCGCTCATAATACATAATAATAAATAAATAAATTAATAAATAAACAGACATAGAGATTTCTAAATCACTGAATAATAGTTAGACTGATCTATAGCTGCGCTCGCTAAATGTTTCCAAAACCGATTAACTAGAAATTACCTGAAAGAGTTCTTCTAATGACATTTACTTCCTTATTAATTGATTGTTAGACAGATCTATAGCTGCGACCGAAGAGTAAAGACTAGACTGATTAGCTTTAAGACGGATCTTGAGATCTATGCATAAGTTACCTGCAAAAGGGGATAGATAACTTATACAAAAGTATATTACATATGAAACTTTTTAGATCATTGATCTACACGACTGATCTTGCAATTGTAAGCCAATCAAACTTTGGCAAAGATTCTTCTTATAAATTTTGAAAGATTTTTATCCGTAGTCTGCTAGATCTAACGCTGATCTATAGCTGGACAGAGTTGACTCAACATTAGACTGATCATGCGATCAAGCAGTTACGTACAATAGGGGCAATCAAGTTATAAAAAGGTCTTCTTCTTGAGAAGTTGGCTCATTGATCGATAGTTAAACTGATATATCGCTCAGCTGCGACCGACAAGTAAATTAAATAATTTTTTCTCAATGACAGGCATAATTTAGAACGTTTTCTTTTTATGGCTCTGCAATCGATACGAGTCACTTGCCTCCGTTCGATATCGATTACGATTTTGTATTGGTTTTTCTTTAGTTATTTTTTCTGTGCTCAGCTAGTCTGACTAACTGCGTGACCTTTGGCAGAGCTTCATTGCGTATTTGTGTTCCATCTTCGGCGCTATCATCATTTGCCTCTGCGGCTTCTCAAATGTTGTTTCACTGGTGATAAATGAGTTTGCTCCGATTTCAATAACATGCGATCGCTTTGGCTTCAACTGGAACTTCGTGTTCATGCCATAACTACAGCTATGGCTCTGGCTTTAGCATTGGAGTTAATTTCCCAAAACACTTTGCCACACATGCGCTCGCAATTAGCCAATCTTAGCCATGAGTCGCGTCCGAGGCGAGACGAGGCGCGGCAGTTCGCTTTGGTTTCAGTTTCAGTTTCGGTTTCAATTCGTTTTTGTTTTCGGTTTCAATTTCAATTCGGTTTCAGTTTCGGCTTGTTCCGTGCCCGTGCTCGGCATTCCAATGCTCGCTGGCAACATTATTAGTCAGTTATTTCTCTCTGTGTTTTTCTATTCTTTTTTTTTGTACATTTTGCATAAACAATTTGACTTTATGTACATAACTTGTACAGGCCCGCACTACGCTATCCAGACAGCGCCCATAAATCTTGACGCCTCGCCTGACTCAATTAAGCAAAAACTCACACACACACAGACACACTCGTGTGCATCCATGAGATACATATGTACATATGTGTATGTCTGTACATACAATGATAGCTTAACTCAACAACTCGCATCGCACATTGATTTATCGCCCCGCCCGGCGCAGTGGGAGTTGCTCGCCTAATGAATACCTTGTAATATCCGTAAACTGTCATATCATGCGCCTCTTTGCACCTTTTATGGCATCCACACGCCTCGCATTTGCATGCAAGTCTCCCCCATTCGCTATAATTGAGCCACGCAGGGGATTGTCTCACTCTCAGTCGCCGTCGCAGTCTCAGTCTCTGTCTCTGTCTCGAAGTCGAAGGCGAAGGCGAAGTCGGAGTCGCTATCGTAGTCTCTAGCCAAGTTGCAAGTCTTATGTAGCTTGTGCTTGGCATTTTTATGCCCTGACGGAGGCAACATTGAAATAGCCTTATGAAATGCAGATCAGCTTGCCGTAGCTTTATAGCACATTGAACAGATCGCATTGATCTCTTTCCTTATGATCGCTATGCAGCCTGAATTGATCTTGAATCGTGCTCTGCATACATCAAAAGAGTATAAAGTGAATAACGTTGTATTCCATTGGCAGATTTATCAGTGATCAGCTTTGTGATCTACACTGAAGTATGTATGAATTTATGGCAAATTCTAATATGCATATTGAATAAAGTCATTTGAGATACTGAAAAGATTAGGAAATACTAAAGTTACTAGCAAGTTGAGCAGAAGTCCTTAGGAAGTTATCGTAAATGTTATAAAACCGATTTATATCACGTACTTCCATCTGTTGATCTACACCTATTTATTTAACATTATCTGTTGATCTTTAGTTTTATAGCAAAGACTATCTTTCGATCCTTGCAATTATGTCTAGGTTTATCTGTTGATCTTTACTCCTTTTGTAGGTGTTAAGTCTGTCGATTAAAACTACTGTAGCAAGGATTAATTGTCGATCTTAACTATTCAGCTGATTGATATACTAGAAGGTCATAAAAATAAGCATAAATGTTATAAAACTGATCAGTATCATATGTTTCTATCTCTATTTGTTGATCTCTATCTGTTGATCCTTATCTGTTGATCTATATCATTTGCTCTTACATATTTTTTTGTTGTATCGATTAAGCTTTTATATCTAAAAGTATCTGTCGATCTTCGCTCCTGTGTTTGAAATTACCTGTCGATCATTACTTTACTATACTATTATATATTTCATCATTATTTGCAGAGTGTTTGTCCCTTTACTTAAGAGAATTGCTATAAGATCTAGAGTGAGTTGTAACTGATTGAGATGCACAAGGAGTTCCATAAGAGTTACCATAAATGTGCTAGAATATCAAACATTTCTATTTAACATATATATATATAACATTGGCGATCTTTACTTATTTATATAGCACTATCTTTACCTTGAACAGTCGATCTTTACCTTGAACCATATATTGATCTTTCTCGTATAAATAAGATACGAATATTGATCGATTTTTCAATACTAATCAATATGTGATGGAAGCCATATTCGACAGATACTTTTCGTAAAAAAAAACCGAATATCCAGTATAATATAAATCGGTTCTATTACGCTATAAAACTAACTGATCGAGTAGTTCATTGATTTAATTGATTTAATTTAATCAAAGTGCTTGAGTGCTGCAGCAGCGATGCTACTATAATCGTCGCGATAACGATAACGATTACGATTATAGGCGCAATTACGCTGAGACTGTCCCTGGCAATGACACTGGCCAACACTTGTTATCATTAGCCCAAGCACCGAGCCGACCCGAGCACCGATCGCATCCGTCATTGAGGCAAAACCATTAGCCGTGTGAGGCTGCCGCTAAATGCCCGCCATTTGGAGGCTTTGGCAATTAGATGAGTCGCAGTCGCAGCGATAAATTTTCGTGGCGCAGCCCCATTTTCATTTCCACTTCCATTTCCGTCACTCGACATCTCTCGCTCATCATTAAGATGCGATACTTACAGCATGCCCCGCCAGGGGGCAGCTGGCACTGACCATGGCTTAATTGTTAATTGCCACGGCTCGACCTGCACCTGCAACTGTTGCACAGATAGAGACAGCTACAGCTGCAGGCTGAGATCGGATCAGATACAGATACGAACCGATCCGATGAGCAAATGCGCCATCATCCATAACCAAAGACAGATACAGCTACAGTTACGGAGTCCGAGGCAGAGCCAGAGTCAGATGCAGAGCCAGAGAAGCCATAACTCAATTTGTTAACATAATTCGCTCTGACAGCGACGCGTTGCATGCCACGTTAAGCTGCGCCATTTGCCACACGAGCTCTGGTGACATTGGCCGCCGTCTGCTCTCATACACGTTCATACAGACAGACACATACGTGCTCGTACGGCGACTAATTGAACATGACATTTGCCAATAAACAACAATCGTTTAATGCGCGATTTTCTGACCTTAAACGGTTTATTGAGAAGCCCCGCGAGGAATGGTTCGATGCCTTAGGCGCCCCCATCGCACCGTGTTGCAAGTGCTGCAGGCTGCTGCAGGCTGCTGCAGCCGAGAATTGCGGCCAACAATGTTGCCCGAGCTGCAAGGTCATGTGGCACAACAACAACGGAGATGGAGACGGAGACGGAGATGACAACTTTTGCTTCTAACCAGCATCATTCTGCGCCGGGTTGGGCTTAGATCGCAGCAGATGATGAGCTCATCTTGAAGGATCGATACGAATGGGAAGAATCTGTTGGAGTTTCGATTCGATTTCGAATAGACTAAGGTCGGTAGAGTGGATAAGGTCAGCTTGAAGATGACTGAAATAGCGATTCTTAAAGAGAGAAACGATTCTTGTGCGAAGCACAAGGTATGGCATGGCCAAGTATGGCATATGGGTTGTATAACAAGGTTTGAATTCAGCACAAAGTTTCGATAAACATAGTTTCGAATTGGCATTAAGATTGCTCAGCGGTGACTCATCGAATAGCCTCGATAACGAAAAGAAAATACAAAAGAAGTATCTATGATCTATGATATATGTATTCTACCCTTTACTCCCTATATCATCAAGAACTACTCCAAATAATATACACCTCAGCTCGATATCGATTGCTCGAAGCTTCGATTATAGGGCAAGAGCCCAGCGAGTAACTTAGAAAAAATTTTTTTAACGTATATCGTATATCGTAGTTAAATTCCCTATCAGGGGAACTAATATGCTAGTTTCAAGTTCTATTTATTTTCTATCCATGCAGTCAAGAGCTTACCCCAGTAATAATCGCCTAAGCTCACCTCAATATCGATAGATGAGCTCAGCTTGGAGATGCACAACAAGACAAATAAAATATTCAAAGAATACAATAGATATCTTTAAAACTCTGGGAAACGAACCAGATATGACAGTGAAATTTCTAATCCCGATAAAGGATTGATATACACCCTATTAAGAGCTATCCCAAAAAAATAAGAAATTTAGCTCACCTCAATAGCAATAGATTAGCTCAACTTGCAGATTTGATAATTAGGCAAAAAACAAAACTGAAGACTTCAATAAAAAACTGAATATTACTGTACCATTTCCTGATAAAGGATTACAAATTCAAGATATATTCCAGAACTATGTATTTTAGCATACCCTCAAGAGCTACCCCTAGTAATAAATATACTTAGCTCACCTCCAGCTTTCAACAGAGCGACCGTATTCAAGTCTGTTCTAAGCGTTTTTTTAAGCGACTTTTCCAAAGCGAACCATAATAAACGCAGCTATTATAAATATAATAAATGACATACAAGCGGACAAAGAGACAGACAGACAGGCGGACAGACAGACGAACAGACAGAGGGACAGACAGACGTTGCCATTGCGATTGTGTCTCACTTAGTTGCTTTATTTATTACACTTTTTTCCTATTTCTGTTTCTGCAAAGCATTTAAATGGCTCTTTAAAGATTATTTATGAGTGCTCCAACCGTTGCATGACATAAATGTGCGACTGTCGTCACCGTTGTTGCTGTTGCTGTTGCTGTTGCTAGTCGACTTTGCACGCATCTGACCCTCAGGTCTTCCATGAGTAAAGTCATGAACAGCGAGCGACATGTGGAAGGCGACAACTACAAAACGACCGCGAGACGGATCCGGCCAGACTTGGAAATCTACTTGAATTGTTTGTAATAGCGAGGTACATCGTTAGCAGGCTGAACTGTGGGGTATGCGCGCACAAGAGATACTCCTTTTTCAAGAAAATACAAAAATTAGTGAAGCCAGGCTCACTCACTTATGTGTACAGGGTATGGCCACGTCTATGACAGCCTGAGAAAAACGAAAAGCACGAAAACGTTGCCAGTTGATCATAATAATCATAATAATAAGTTTTCATATCGTAATAATTCTCGCGAATCGACGCTCGCATATGGTATAAATATATGTTAGACTCTCGACGTGTTTGCACAAATATATAGTATGTATATATCTTTTATTCTCATCGTTACGTCTAATTAGAGTTGCGCCTTTGTCTAGCTGGCGCTGGAGAGACCGTGCCGGAGTAGCTGGCAGCGGCTATGGGGAGTGGGTGTTGCGGGAAGCGTCTTTAGCACCCCCTAACAAGTTAGCTCTATCTAGCTAGGTTTCTAGTTGTTTCAGTTTCTTTTGTTGCAGTTGTTGTTGCTGTTGTTTTATTATTTATATCATCGTCATCGTCGTCGTTTGACTGGCACGGCTGGCAAAATTAAAAGAAATAATTATATATAATGTCGACTGGCCAAGGACGCGCTAGTTAGTTGCGTTGCGCTGCGTTTCGCGATTGAGGCTTTTCGCGTTTTTATACTATGTTCTCTATGCACCTCTTCAGCTTGCTCGCGCTGTCTCTCAGTCCCACTGTCCGTTTGTCTGTCTGTCTCTCCGTCTGACTGTCCATCCGGCTGACTGACAATCTGACTATCTCAATCATGATACGTCTGTCTGTCTGCTCGTCTGTCTCTCTGCCTGTCTGTCTCTCTTTCCGCCTGTCTGTCTTTTTGCCTCTCTGTCTCTCTATCCCCTATGTCTCTCTGTCTGCCTGCCAGTCTGTCCCTCCGTCTGTCTGTCTGCTCCTCTGTCTTTCTATCTCTCAGTCTACCCCTCTGCCTGCTTGCCTGCCTGTCTGTCTCTCCCTCTGTCTCTCTGTCTGCTGTGCTCGTCGTATGCCTCAATGATCATTGTGCAGTCAGATATTCGCGCTTCGCTGGGCTCCGATCCGAAGTCGTGCCTATGCTGAAGATACATACATAGACTATAGAAAACATAGATATCTCTACAGACACTCACACACACACACACACCTCAATATCGTGGTGCATGTGCACATGTTTGCAGTTCTAATGGCTTGTGAAATGCTTCGTGCTGCGATTGAGTAGGTGCTGTCAGTCAGTCGATCAGTCATTCAGTCAGTCAGTCCATCTATCAGTCAATGCGCACACAGCCCCAATCCAAGCTTGAAGCTTCTCTGGCTCCCTCGCTCGTTCCACAGCGTCGATCATCGTGCGCAGCTGCCAAATGCGCATTGATCGATATTTCAAGACATATCGAAACATAGAAAGGAACTTCAGATAAACCAACATATTTCATACTTTTTACCAATTATTGCACTTATTTACTTGCGAAAGTATATGAAATATAGAATATATTTAATATAATTTTTAATTATCACTGCTCGATATGTTCCTAAATGATCGAATTTTGTTTATACCAGGTTTCCACAGTTAAGAGAAACATTTCTTATATAAAAGAAAAAGTCAGTTTAACTAAAAACATTTTATTTCTATTTAAAACATATTAAAATATATTTTCTAGCTCTCAATACAATCAAACTAGGCTTAAGGCATAAAAAGAGTCGGAGTATACCTAACAAGATAATTGTAAAGAAAAAAATATAAACGACAAAGGGTCAACAATAGGACAACTGTAGCAACCCCCAATGCGCTGGCCTCACAAACACCCTGTAATTACGAAAATCAAAGAAGTGGAAGTAGAGCGAATCAAATATTAATTATAATAATATTATAATTGCATTCAGCTCGTGAAATATGCAAAAAAAAAACAATTGGCGAAAAAATCGAAGAGAGAAGAAAAAGAAACAAAAAGAAATCCGACAAACTATAAATGATTTTTTGATTAACGATGCTGCTTTTGTTGTTGCCGCCACCGCCTGCGTTTATAGATCGACGCAGAGCGGGCTGATCGATTGCACAGATGGCGATGGCGATGGCGATCGCGATTGCGATTCCTTTCAAAATATTTACACAAGGGCATGCGTGGTCGTAGATCACGGCATCGGATTCGAAAATGTTGCGCCTAAACAAGTGAAATTTGCCGGGGGGGTACAATGTAAAGCTATATTTGATAATTGGTAGCGAAAAATAAGAAAAACGGCTAAAAAAAAAAGGCTAATAAGCTGTCGTTTTGCCACTTGGCGTATGCGTGATATTTGCGGCGTATGCGTGATATTTGCGTTATATTTTCATATACGACGTCGCATGCAATTAAATGTCGCCTAAATACGGCCACAACTGTCACCTCTACCTCTCCCCCCTCTATACTGCCCCCCTCCCCCCTTCTGCGAGCACTGCCCTCGACTTTAGCGTTATTTAGCTGAGTCAGCCGATGCCGATGCCGATTCCGTTGCCGTTGCCACGGCCCCCAAACACGTTTCCAGGCCAGGTCTCAGCCCAAAACTGGCAACGGGCCCCGGGGCCAGCCTGGAACTGGGGCCATGGCACGTTCGAGTGCGACAGCGTAGTAGCATAGCGTTTCTCTGCTCTTGTTGTTGTTGTTGCTGCATTTGAAATTTGGCTCTTTATATGGCTTTTTCGGTGCCAACAAGGTGAAGGTTAGCGAACTGTCGCCAACTGCAGCGCACTCGAAACCCGCCCAGGGAGGGGGTATGGGGTTGTGGGCAGTGTGGATGGCGGGAAATGGCAAATGGCACAGCGAAATATGCAAAGCACATTCACGAACTATAAAACTGCCATAGACTACAAGCTATTTATAGGGTACATTGCAGAGAGCTGCCGCATTTAAAACCGATCGCATTTTTACTCGGCTATAGATACAAGTACCGCAACTCGTATCATCGCATTTCTAAGCGAGTAAGTGCAATACGAACACCGCAATTAGTTGCATCGCAATTTTGCGATACTTTTGCCTTGCATTGATTTTTATATTAAATACAAATACACCGCAAACATCGCAAATTTCCCTAGAAACTAATGGTTACAAACTAAACTTAATTGGGTAAAGCCTAGGTATACAAGTTTAAAGATATTGAAACGGTTAAGAAAACGCTAAACAAAGCTAGAAGGCAGCGTAGGTGCTAAAACATATATGTTCATATTCAGCTGAAATCAAACGATGGAAAGTGAGTGAAGCGATTGAGCAAGTTTATAGGGCGTCTAATGAAGTTGTTACGAGTTCGTACGACTGTGTGTAACATTGTAATCAGAGTTGAGCACACTTCATGCAGATGAAGGCGGAGAAGGAGGAAGAGGAGGAGCAGCAGCAGCAGCAGCAGGTGGAGTGGGGCACTGCCCGTGCCTGTTCAACTTCGGGAAGATGCTGTGGCTTGAGCTGAAGTGGCAAAACCCCAATCACAACAATTATGCATGACAGACAGACAGACGGACGGACAGACGGACAGACGGACGGACAGGCAAGCGGCAATGCAAACAAATAACGAGACAACTCTCGTTGTCGGCCTGTCGAGCTGTTGCAGTGTCTATTTGTCGGTGCTTTTTGGGGCTCTTTTTCTCGATTTATTTTGGACTCTTGCTCAACATTTTTTTGGCTCATCTTTTCGTCAGTTTTTAAACGATGCCTGATTGATTTTCGTGGGGATTACAACATGAGCTAACTGATCATTATGATCGTAACGCAATTTGCATTTGCCTATCCCGAGACAGCTACCCCTCTCTTTCCATTACCCCACTCCCCCCTCCACTGGCTGTGCGTGATTGATTGCAGTGGGCAACGGTGCGTGTCCGACTGAGGGGGAAGTGGGGAGAGGGGAATGATCAAGGGGCCAACAGACCCTGCGCAATTACGTTAGGTTTCCCTGCGAGCGCGCAAAATGAAGACATCATTAAGCGTCAATTTGGCCATTGCCACACTTCGATTTGTATAACAAATTGCACACACTCGCACACACACACACACACACACACACAGAGCGCGACGTAATCTCAATCGAAATGCTCAAACCAAACCATCTACACGAACTGCAATTAATCAAAATTAACCAAAACTCCAAAAGAAACCAGAGCGTGCCGCATTTCGATACTCTTTGCTTTCCAGCAGTTTTGTCATCTCTAGGACAGGCTAAAGATCGACTTAAATAAGGTTACTTTATTGCCAAAGGGTTGCCAGACTATTTTCTCTCGAAGACTTAAGAACTTATAGAACTTGGAAATATGATAAGATAGATGAATAGGATAGTCTTGAATTTCTTAGCAGTTTTGTCATCTCTAGCATAGACTAAAAATCAAATCTAGTACGGTTACTTTATGGCTACAGGGTTGCCAGACTATTTTCTCTCGAAGACTCAAGAACTTATAGAACTTGGAAATATGATAAGATAGATGAATAGAATAGTCTTGGATTTCTTAGCAGTTTTGTCATCTCTATCATAGACTAAAAATCAAATCTAGTACGGTTACTTTATGGCTAGAGGGTTGCCAGATTGTTTTTAGTCTAGAAAAGTTAAGAGCTTAGATAGAGATAACCAGAAGATTGAACTATCAGTGCCAATATATTTGTGATATGATGACTGTGACTTTTCCCCCTTCGAGTATTAAAGGTTTTTCCAAGCTCAAATCACCCTAAGTAGCTAAAGTCGTAACTAAATCTACTAATGCCATGGATTAACCCTAGCCAAGAGTATACAAATTTGCCAACAGCCTTTCACACACTCCGCTGCATCTATTTATAACACTTTCGCACTGTTTTGCCCATTGCCTTTTGGCCAACTCTCCCGCACAGCATGTCGCATATTTTCGTTAATTTATTTCTATCAATCGAAAAGCAAAAAAGTTCAGATTCAAAGAAATAAACTATTTAGTTCGCACTGCCCTAGAAATGTTCAAATATGCCGCACATACATATATCTTGATTTTGATTAATTTACCTTGGCACTTTCGCTGCGAAACTGGAGCTCCGGAGATCGAATTTGCCGCTTTGAATTAGCTAATTATGCATTTGCCGCACCGATTATTATGTAAGTAAAAGGTCTTTCCCCTTTATCGATATAAATTTCGAAGCTGTGCAGCGATGCGTTTTGTGGATCGTCGCATTTGCATATCTCGCTGAGATCCACGCTCCCATGCATCCTAGGGATGGGTGCGTGTCAAAAGCTGCTTAAATCCGTGTCACAATAAAGCAATCGATTTCGACATCGTTCGATTTTCCCAGCGCCTGACAGTGTGTTCAATTAAATAAGAGTCGTATTGGAAGCTGCTTGGCTCTAAAAGAGCTGACAATAAATGCAATAGTAATCGATTAGTTCAGCCCACACTAGTTAATCGCACTGGTTAGAGAGTTTCATTTAATATACCTAGATCATGCCGGAATTGTGCCTGTTCAAAGTTGTACTGGAAGCTACATATAGTTATAATCAGTTTCATAACACAATTATTCAATATAGTTATAATAATCGATAGTCAAAGAACGATAAGCCTATTTATTACACTGATTAGATGACTTCAATTAAAATGCATTGATCATGCCGGAATATTGAAATCTACTTACAGTAACTATATTATACCTATGATCAGCTTCATAGAGCTGCAATTTAATATCGTAGTAATCGATTGCACAACTAGTTTATCGCACTGATTAGATAGTTTCAATTAATATGCATATTTCGTGCCGGCATCTGTAATATATTCCCCTACGCATTTCGCTGTCATCTCTAAGCTTCGTCTCCCTCTCTCTCTCTCTCTCGCACTCTCTCTACAATCTTTCGCTGATTGGCCAGCGATGTTGTGTCTATCGGCGGCTTATCGACATTGCCGCGATATCGAAATGAATGATTATGCGTTGTCGCTACCGTTTCGCGACGCTATTTGTCTCTGGCATGGCGGGGCCATTGCCCAACTGCAATTGCTTTAGATCAATGATTGATCGCGAACGATCGATCGATCTATCGGCATTTCTTTTTCATTTTCTCAGGCATCGATAGCGATTTTCGTTTTTTTTTTGTCGTATTTTTCGGTTTTGTTGGTGTCAATTTCTCAATTGGCTTGAAATGCTTTTGGTATTTTGGAGCGCGCAAAGGAAACCTTTAACAAAATCGGATCGCACATAAACTCTGTAATTAGAGTTCAGTTCAGTTCGGTTCGCTTGGCCAGTCGCTGTCGCTGTTGCCGTTGCTTTTAAAGGTTAAAACTCAGCATTTAAATTTTAAAAAGCCGTTAACAAAAACAACAACAACAATGCACAATGACAACTTTAACAATAACAACAATTAACCAAATTGCGCTTTGTTCCAATTTGAGTTTGACTCGGTTATTTTTTATTTTTCTTGACTTTAGTTTTGTTTCTTAGGCTTCAACTTCGGCTTGGCTTTTCCTATGCCCATTACATACTTGCCCCGCCCTGCTCTTAGCCTTTTTGGCCGTTTCAAGCCAAAGTTTGAATCGTTTACAGGCAAACGACAACTGCATTGCCCACTTTACGATATTCGAATCGAGCAACAATTGCGGCTCAATTACAGTGAATGCCCGCTCTAATCGAACGTGTATCGATGGTATATCGTATATTGTTAGCATTCGATAGATTTGCCACGCCCACCCACACGCGCAACATGCGTGACAACATCTTGATACCCTTAGCCAAGGTGCAATAACTGAGTCAACGAGTCATCGGACCCAGTTCCCATAATATGCTATAATATAATAGCCAACCCTCCGCCAGACCCGCCCACTTAGCGTGCAATTGTGAAAACCGCAAATACATGAAATGTGAATGAGCGTGAGTGCGAGTGCGAGTGAATATAATGAATAATACAAGTAGCCACGGCACAAATAATGATGGGGCCAGAGCCAGAGCCACACGAAGCGTAGGCAACTCTATTTACGCCCTGCGATTGCGTTATACGACGACAAGAGGAGACGAGACGAGACTCGAGTATGGTCATTATTCGTTTCTTTATTCAACTCGTATTATTCATTTCTTTGTGCCATTATTCGGTCGCTTTTTTATGCGTAATTGTTATATCTTCATGGACTTTAATTGTGCAAATGAATCGCATCCGATTCGCTCAAAATTTAACGGCTCGTTTTGGCGGGATTTAGCCGCAAATTGGCACTATGATGGGGCAATGCCTTACTATACGGTATATGCTATATAAGTATAGATGTATATTATCTATAATATAATATAATGAATCAAAAATATTGCATATAATACATGCTACTTTTAATCAAGAAATGACTCGAACTATTTTATGCTCTGCTTTTGCACAGGGTATCTGCCAGTTCAGCACATTTCCTGCAAAGAAGCTAAGTAAAATAAGTTAAAGAAAAGCTAAAGCTAGCTGACTAAATACCCTGTAAATAATTATTTGATAGCCTAACAAGATCTTAAAAACGTTGGTTGAAGTCAAGTCAAAGTTAAGCCGCTAATACACCCGCTCTATGACTCGCCCAGGGTATATGTAAGTGCGCAAATTGGGCTGTGTCATCTGTGCCGGATAGACTGGGAGTGGGACTGGGCCTGTGCCTGGGATTGGGACTTGGACTGGGACTGGGACTGGGACGGGGTCTGGCGACCGCATGACATAATGACACAGAGACGAGTCTTCAGGGAGCGCAGGCGGAGACTGTTGTGCTGCTGTAGGTGGGAAAAGCGCAGCGACTGCAGGAGGGGGAGGTAAACAAAAGAAATGAAATTGCCAACATCAGCAACATAAACAACAACAACAACAACAACAACACGGAAGCAAGTGCATTGCGGTTGTTTTGGGGCAGATGCCACGTCGACGCGAGGCGACTCGTTGGGGCAGCGAATCTTTGCCCGAAGATGTCGTAAGCCGCAGCATCTGGGAAAATGTAGCTGGATCGTCTAACCGCAAAGCACATGTAACTCTTTTGTTGTCTAGCTCGCGCTCTTACCACTTCGCACCGCGCCTGCTTTGGGCCATCTTCGTCTACGCTACGCTCGGTTTGCTTTTTTGGTTTATTATCTCCCTTTTTGGTTGCTATCTTATTGTGGCCCAGCTTTGATTAATTAGTCTTCTGCGCTTTCTTCAGTCTTTCTGCGATCTTCAGCTCTTTCTGCCGTCTTACAAATTGGCAACCGCCAAGACACTGCGCTCTGGCCGCTGTTGGTAATTGGATACCGAAGACGACGCTTCGTTGAGTTTGCACCTCTTTAAACGCTCTCTTCGGGGCGGAAATTATATAAGTAGTCTATACTAATTGGGGGCGTCGTGGGAATCATCGCATCTGCATATCATATACTCGTACAACTCTATATGTAACACATATATATGGAGTAAAACTATGAATAGAGTAGTTATTCCTCTTGGTTTTCGCTTTCAGTTCGACAACTTGTCATAAAATTCGAAGTGATTTGGTTGATTTCGTTAGATCAATAAAAAACTAATATGAAGAAATATAGATCATCAAAACTGATGATGTTATATGATACTTAAGTTGTCTTCGAAATGTAACTTGTCGTTATGAGAATGGGAAACCTGTGTGAAATTTGTAAGCTTGTTAGAGCTGTGTTTCGCGTTGGGTTCGACTTCCATTGATGCAATCAGTTCGATAAGGAATAAAGATATTCTATCTTAAAATTATAAATCAGCAAGAGTTTAGTTTTTCAAAGAAAATGCTTGGAAAAATATATAGACATGCGAAAGTTAGTTGGAATATAAATGAAAATAGATAAGTATATATTTTTAAAATAAAGATAAAAACAGATAGAAATAATTTTGCACAAATATTGTAAAATATACGATATACGCAATAGAATAAAAAATATACTATACTCTAGTAGTAAATTTTCGATAAAATAAGAGTTAATTGAAAAGGGAAAAATTAAAAAAAAAAAAACACTACAGCACATAGATAAACATTGTTAAAACAAACTTTACATATGCCAATTTTGCAATATCGTAAAAAATACGATAAACAAAATATATAGAAATTTGAAAATTAGATGGAATATATATTATATATATTCCTAAATATATATTCTTAAATAACAGATATATTGCAGATCAATTTTACGCAATGTGCAGTAGAATAAAAAATTTACGATAAGCCTGTGACGATTACGATACGATTTACGATAGAATAAGATTAAATGAAAATAGGAAAAGTTGAAAAAAAAACCACTACACCACATTGGATAAACATTATTGAAACAATGTGTAAACATAAAATACGCAATATCGTAAGAAATACGATAAACAACTATCGCTGCGCTTTGCCGCGCGTTCTCAGCGCCTTGAATGACACTGAAACCCCAGCAAGATCGCATATCTACTACGCTCATTTCTCGGACTTTCGTTCACAATCGTCATCGTTATCGGGTTCACAATGAACTTGCAAATGATGCATAATCCAATTATGCCGCGACACGACTCCAGTTGCGAGTCGAGTCGAGTCGAGTCGAGTCGCTCTTGGCCGACATCATCATTATGCAGTGGATTTGCTTTTTGTTTGGTACACGCCCACCAAACACAAAGGCGGCCGCGGCCGCGGCAGCAGCAAAGTGAAAGCGATGCCACAAATCAAAACGATCAACAGCAGCTGCCCCGGCGACCGGTTGAAATGGACGCGAATGTTGCCGCGGCCGCTGCTGCTGCGATTCTCGAGCATAGCAGGAGAATGGTGGAAGGGGGGGGCGGATGGTAGGAAAGGCGTTGTCACTTTCGCTGTCACTCGCTAATCACAAAAGTGTGAAGTATGACTTACCGTTAGCATGTGCCGCTTCCGCTTGGACTTGCACACGGGCCTTGGCTTTGGGTTGAATCGCTGCCGCAGTCGCGGCCGACGCCGACAGCGTGCACGAGATGAGCGCGAGCAGCAAGCCGGCGCAGAGTGCAATGCGTAGTCCTGTGGCGGCCATCTTTGATTGCCTGCGGAGTTGCCAACGATTAGACAGCGGTTGCCAACGATTACTAGATGTGGCTAGAGGTTGGCAACTGTTGCCAGAGGTTGCCAACGATTGCCTGCTGTTGCCAACGTTTGCCAAAGGTTGCTAACGTTTGCCTGAAGTTGCCAACGTTTACCAGAAGTTGTCAAGGGTTGCCAAGAGCGTCTTCAGTTGCTGCCGCCGCTGCTGCTGCTGTTTACGATATTCGCTGCTGCTGCTGCTGCTGCTGTGTTGTTGATTTGTTTGGTTTCGCTTTCTTTTCGATTTTTGGCTTGTGGCTTTTTCGCTTTTGTTGTTGTTGTTGTTGTTTTTTTTTAATTTTTGTTTTTTGTTATTGTTGCTTGTGTTGCTATTGACCTGTTGAATGCTGCTGCAGCTGCATTTCACTTTCGTATTGAACAGAAAATAAGTTGATAAACAAGCAAAAATGTTGAGCGACAGCGGAGGCTGCAAAGTGAAATTTCACTTTCGTGCAGTCGAGTGGACTCGCGCAGGTATTACAACACAACAACAACAACAACAACTGGCAGAAACAGCAACAACAACACACACACAGGCACAGCGGGCGAGCGACAAGTGAATTGTCTGTTGGGGTCACGCACTCCTGTTGCCAGTTGTTGTTGTTGCTGTTGACAGTTGTTGTTGCTGCCGCTGCTGCTGGCGATTATCGGCTGCGCGTAAAGGCCATAAAAATTGTATATTGCTAAGCAGGAATAACAACTGCAACAGCAGCAACATCAGCAGCGTTGCCAACTATGTACGCTTGCTGCCGCAACATGCAAACGCGCGCTCGCAACAATTTGCTATAAATTTCGCCTATACAACGCGCTTAGATAATAATTCGAGTGTGTGCGTGCCTGTGTGTGTGCGTGTGTAAAGAGTACTGCAATTAATTTGCATTTTGTTATAATTATTTCATTTTTTTATATATTGTTTCTGATTGTTTTTGTTTATTTGTGGCACTTGCTGCTTGTACACATTGTTTGTGCTTGTTGTTGCTCGCTTGGCTCTTGTTGTTGTTGTTGTTGTTGTTGTTGCTGTGGTTAAAGCACTTTTCGTTTTCTAACACGGAAATGCCGCCCAATCAACTGCGAAACACTTGAAACAAAAATTAAAACCGAACTCGAAACAAAAACAGAAAAAAAAAACAAATTTAATTTGTGTGCGGAGCTGTGTGTGCGTGTGTGTGTGTGTGTGAGAAATTGCGCGTAATTGCAGGATGTGGCACGACTGCGCGTTGGACTTCCGCACACACACACGAACACACGCAGCACACACACACACACAGATGCACGCAAAAAGAGCTACGCGTTTTCCTTACGAGGAACGGGCACTTTTCACAGGGTGGGAGGGGGGTTTGGTGGTAGCGGGTTGACCGTTGCGAGGGGGGGGTGGTGCGCTAACAACCCACAAATCGTTTACGATATACGCGACGTCTCTCTCTCTCAAGCGCTCGCTGCGAACGCCGTCAACTGTCTGAGCTGCGCGCAGGCGCCGTCTTACACTTTTAAAGCCCTGTAATGCGCGCACGAGCCGCAGAGAGCGACGCAGCGTGAGAGCGCGCCAGAAAGAGAGAGAGAGAGAGAGAGCGCGCGCCGTGAGAGCAGGAGAGCGTGTATGCTGGCGCGCGCGCAATATTTCTTTGATGAATGAAGCGATCAGCTGTGTGTGCCCCAAACCGGTAAACGTTGTAAATGTCGCTCGCAAACGTAACCGTTGCTCAGGTTGCAGTTGTTGCTGCCGCTGCCGCTGCTGCTGCTGCTGCTGCTGCGGCTCTTGTTCTGCTGACCAACACGTGACGCATGCAATCAAATCGGCCAAGCATGAAGCCAAAGTTGAGCTTAAGTGGCAACCCTGTTGCACAAAAGGTACCAGATTAAAGGGTATCCCGCCAGTGCTGCCAATTTAGCTATTTTTTCGCGCTATATCTAGTGGATTGCAATCAGAGCTGCCAACAAAAAAAGCTCATTTTGACGGGCACCTACTTATGTATATAGAAAAAGGCAAAAAAAATGTAGGAAAACAAGCTAAAGAATTAACAATGAAAAGCGTAAAACTGCTGAAATGAAAATGAAATAACTTATTTGGAAATTATCATTAAATAATTAAGTAATTTAAAATACATTTCATAGGATATATTGAAAATTTCGAAAAAAGCGGACAAAGGTTAATTTATTATAAGAAATATCCAGAATTTCCGCTACCAATTTTTCCCGCTGCTGCCTTCAATAAAAGCCCAATTTAACGGGAAAAGCGGATTGCAATTGGCACATGCGGCATAAATAGCTGGACTTCTGTATTTAAATTGAAGCTGGCTTTTTTCCAGAATTTTTTTTTTGCAGTCGCCAATATTTTTCTTTAAAATATACCTAAGTTATTATTTTTTTTTAAATTATAAAAAATAAATTGATAAAATTACATTTAGCGCCGCAAAATTGAGATAATAAATTTAAAATTCAACGCTTTTTATGGCAAATAATTTTTTGGCTTTTTTTGCACAGATTCCCGATTTATCCATGCTTCTACAATAGTTATTTTGCTACTATAAATGTATTTAATTCTAGTAAACATTTAAATGTAGAAATATACTTAAATACTGTCCAGTTTACAGGGTATAAATCAATATCTCTCTCTCTCTCTCTCTCTCTCTCTCTCTCTCTCTCTCTCTCTCTCTCTCTCTCTCTCTCTCTCTCTCTCTCTCTCTCTCTCTCTCTCTCTCTCTCTCTCTCTCTCTCTCTCTCAAATAGGATGAAACAATACTCGATTTTTGGTAAAGCTTTCTTTCATGTAAATATAATGAAAGCCCATGTGCCAAATAAATATGTGTGGTACAAAATGCGTGCCAAAACTCTATTGTACCTATTTCACTAATAAGAATTTACAATAGCCAAGATTGAATAGTATTCGGTACAATGTATTTGTTTTGAGCTATAAAATCTTCCTTTCCTTACCGCACTATACCATGCACTATATAGGTACTTAGATAAATACTTTAGTTTTAATTTTCAAAATGGTACAATACCGCTAAACTTGGGTACAATACTCCTATGCACACTTCTTGCAATCTCGTCCATATTTCGCCGACGACTGCGACGCCGCTGCTCATCGCAAATCCTAAAAGCGTTGCGCAAACTTTGCACAAGTTTTGCCCAATTTCCATATGTGTGTATTGCCAAATCCAATGGCCGCGGGCCTGTCCGACATGGGTCTGTCCCGGCACTAGCTCCGGCTCGGGCACGGGCTCGGGTTGGAGCTCTGGCTCTGGCTCTGGCTCTGGCTGGGGCTGTGGGTCTGACTAGGCTGAGCCAAGTGGCGTGTAATTAATTTGGCGCGTTCGCCTGTCGCCTGTCGCTGGCCCTGCGAGATAATTGATAGACATTATGTATAATATCTTTTGATATTTTCGCCGTTGCTCTACCACCTTCTTTACCCATTCCCCATGCCATCTCCTCCCGGCTTAGCCAAGCAACTCCATAATCTATGCCATATGAACGAAGTCTCTTGCATATTTAAGATGTTTGGCAAATTAACGCGCGAGCCGAGCAGAAAATGTTTAGATACGTGTATCTGTATCTGTATCTGTATCTGTAGCTGTGACTGTATCTGTATCTGCAGCGGTATCTGTATCTGCGCCTAAACCACAATTTGCATAATCCCATAATAACTGAAATCGCATTTAAAAGCGCGTTTGTCATTTCATTAACTCGACTGTGACAAATAGTCGCCGATTAAATATGACACTTTATGATTTAGCTATTATGCAGACACCTCCGGGGGCGATAGACCGATATATGGTAGACGCGGGCGCCAGTTCGATTAGGCTCGCACTATCGCATTGTACTTTATTTTACGATTATTCTATTATGGCATTACGAGACGAGTTGCTACTGTTGAAATATTATGGGCAACAATTTTAAGAAATTTATCGACTATATATCATAAATATTCCTGAAGCAGAGGGGCCAAGAAGGAGCAGGCACGTAGAGCTGGATACGCTGTTAGATGACTCTTCGAAATGCCACAAATTATTATTTTCTCGAACTATAGCATATATATATATTCCTGAAGCTGACAAAGAAAGAGAAGAACAAGCATTACAATGTTTTAGTTTTATAGTTAAACAGATTTATAGATACAGTTAGACTGTTCAAAACGCCGCAAGCTAAGCTCTTGTGCAATGCGCAGACCATAGCATATACATATATTCCTGAGCCAGAGAGTCAAAGCAAGTGCAGGCTATTGGTCGAGTTAGTAAGGCGACTAAACGAATCAGGCAAACGAAGAACTTGTGCCATTTCCAGACTATGCTTATGTATTCCTGCAGCAGAATGGCAAAGCAAGAGCAAATTAGTAGAGGAGCTAGTTTTTCTGCTAGATAGCTCTTCGAACTGAACTTATGCAAGCTCCTCATGCCGAACCCAAACACAACATTCCCGAAACCAAATCTAGCCAAAGCCACAGCCAAACCGTAGGATCATCTTCGCCACAGCGCAAATAAATCAAAGCGAATCGCAACGTGAACAATGTTCGATCTTTAAACTGCAAACAAATCCCCCCGAGAGCCCCAGAGAGTGTACTACTGTGTGTGTGTGAGTGACTAAGTATGGCAGACTAACTGCAAACAAGCAGGCAAATCCGCAGCGAACGAAGAGCAAATTGAACTCGACCAAACAACGCGATAACTTTGCATATGCAACAAGCCGAACGAACGAGGTCGAGGGTTGCTGCTACAGTTGTGCCCTCGCCACAGTGACTGCACACGCCAAGGTATATAACGGCAGTAAATTTCGGTTGGCATATCTATCTAACTATCTATCTAAATAGTTATTTATGCAGGCAGCGACTACTCTTGTTTTTTTTTTATTTAGAAGGTAGTAAATTTGTAGATTACAAGGCATCGAGCTACCCGGGCACATCAACTGTGACTGTGCGCTTTAACAATGTCAAATTTCACAATTGCAGTAGCTAGAAACAACATCAAAATCAACATGAACAACAACAGAAGCAACAACAAGGACACACATAGCAGTTGCTGTCAAGGCGCCACGATGGTCGATGTCGATGTCGATGTCGATGTAATGCAAATAATGCTCGCGTGAGACAGCCGAAAGTAAGCGGAACATATTGTGCATAGAGTACATAAGCACACACAACTACACCGACATATAGCGGCACACATAAATATTTAAAATATGTTATTTATTTAATCAGTTTTCAAAGCGGTTTCCGAATTGGAAACTTAAATTACGACTTTTTGTACTCGAGCAGATATTGTAATGTTTCGAATTTGAATTTGAAATTTACTTGGTATACACATGTACTATAAATATACATATATCTAGATAACTATAGAACTTGAGCTGGTAAAATTAGACTGCAAAAACTTGAATACAAACAGCTTAAATACATTTGGTTTCTATTAGTTTAGAGATCCTATTTTTATTATTCTATTTTGATAAATAAGATACATAGTAGGAAAAAGCTGTGCTGTATTTAAAAGCTGTAAGCTAAAAAACTTAAGATCAGTCAGTAATCGTAGATACATAGATGTACATAGCTTGTATATACAAGTATAAGTCAAAATTAACCTTAAATTTAAACTGAAATACTTATTTATTTATAGTAACGCAAAAAATCTCAGTTTATATCTGGTAAACGTAATATGCCTTCTAGAAGGGCATAAAAAAAATAAAAAATTATAAAGTAAAATAAAAAATTACAAATGCTCCAAATGGACAACGAAATAAGTGTTAAATCACTGTAACAGTCAAGCCATAAACGGAAAATCATTTAGCATAAAAATCCGTTGATTTCTTAACAATTTGGGATAATCCATTAAGTGCCTTTATTACTAATTGATGGCTTTACACGTCGGGCTTACAATTGTCCATATTAACGCCGAACTCAGTGAGTAATCACAAGTAGATTTATTTTGAAATCACTGAACTTAGGTTTTTTTTACGACATAATCAAGCGATCTAGGCAGCGCAGAGACATGATTCTTGTCTTTCAATTATAGCTAAGTTTAGTAATTCTTAATTTTATTTTATATAATTTATATAATAAATTAACAAATAAATAAATAAATAAATAAATAAATAAATAAATAAATAAATAAATAAATAAATAAATAAATAAATAAATAAATAAATAAATAAATAAATAAATAAATAAATAAATAAAAAATAAATAAATAAATAAATAAATAAATAAAAATTAAATAAATAAATAAATAAATAAATAAATAAATAATTAAAAAAAAAAAATAATTAAATAAATTATTAGTTAATTTTAAAGTCAAGTAATTAATTCAAAATTAAATTAAAGTCAAGGTTTTTTGGTATTTAATTGAAGCATCAAAAAAACACCGCATCAAAATATGCAGAGTAATTTTAAGACGCGGCAAAACACAAAAAACAAATCGAATCACTTTTATAGGTATCTTGTTGCACTCCTTCAGTATGTGATACGTGGATGGTACATCCCATTTACTTACATATTCCCAGAGCACACAATGAACGTATTTCGACCTATCGATAGGCATCGCATCTATCGATCTGCCTGAAACCCTTGCTTAGCTTTTGTGGCATTTGCTGACCGTGTCTAATTTGATATTGACCAAGTGACTCGCTTGAGGTATGTAGCACACGTATGTGTGTGCCTCCATATGTGTGCATCGGCATCTGCATCTGTTGCTTACATGTCAACTTGACACTATTCGCGCGCAGCATTGATCGCTCAGTCAGTCAGGTGGATGTAATCGATTATTTCAATTGTTGCGTCAAATCTGAGCAGCTTGCGCGGCCTCAAGGCGTCGTCTGCGACTTGCCAGCACTTCATCATGGGCATATCCACTGCAAGCTGGTGCATTGAACCCGCGTCACTTCGACTCGTATCTGTGTATCTCCGACATTTATGTTGTGTTTCTAGCACTGTCTCCTTCTCCATCTCCGTCTCCGTCTCCGTCTTGATCTGCAAATGCGGCTGTATGTGTGGCCTGGCAGTGCGATGCTTCCGCCAAGGCGCTTTTAAGTCGGTGCGTAGCTTTTAGCGCTAATAGCTAACGCATTTGGCTGCGATCGGGGCAGACGGGGCGTGGCTTAAATCAGGCTTTAAAAGCAATTACGCACTCTGCAAATGTTGTCACCGTTGCTGCAGCTACTTCCTGCTCGGAGCGACTCTCGACTCTCTCGCTTGCGGTATCCGAAATGTCATTAAAAAGATAGTTTCGCCGTCTGCCAACTGTACTTTAGGCCGCCTGGCCAGCGAAAACATGGCCTATTGCCCGCCTGTCAGGCGCCCGAAGAAAGTCGAAGCAAGTGTCGCGAACATAAAGAAAATGTTCAAGCGTCTTCTACTGCTTGTATTTTGTATTTGTTTAAATTAATTTCATATAAAATATTTTTTACCTTTATTATTTGCATAACTTTCCGTTTAGAGCAGCATGAAAGTTGGCAGCACCGCATTCCACATTCAATTAATCCCTTTGCATTTCAGACTGATAGTTGGCAACTCTTTTAAGCTAACACTTGTTCGCTGACAAAAGCTTATGGCCCTAGTCGTTCCTTACACCGATTGGTTTGATGGTCACTTGTCAATTAATTGATGTCAGTGTTGCCAACTTTTGTGAGCAAAAAAGGCTGTTTTGACGGACACCAATGTATGAAAACAAAAAATTGCGCAAACACAACGGAAAAAAGCTAAAGAATTTATAAAAAAAGAGTAAAAAAAATCAAAATTTACATTTGAAAATGTAATTTGAGCTAAACATAAAATCTAGAATTACAGCTTCGCGCACTTCTTCCCGCAGTTGGCCATCAAAAACAGCCAGATTTGACGGAAAAAAAGTTGGAATATTTTAGATACGCCTTAATTCATAGTAAAGTGCGCGCAATATAAAAAGAAAGTATTTTATTTTTAAGATATGCCGCCAATTTAAATAAAGCAGTTTTGGCGTGAAAAAAGCGAAGCCGGTAATAGTGATGCGCGGTTGATGCCTTCAAGAAGTCGCTAAGTGTGCAAACTGAAATTTCAAGTAATCAAGATTTGTTTTTGCCAAGTATTAAGCCAAAATCCCAAAATCACCCATTTTATTTATAACAGAAGAAAAAACACACGTTTATCCAATGTAGTGAAATTATTTTGTATTTTTACAATGGTGTAGCATTGTAATATAATCAGTATACAATGGGGCCGCGAAAGGGCCTAAGCAAAAAAAGAGATGCAGATGAGTTGGGGTAATTAAAACTAAATGCATTGAATTGTTTGAATTGTTTGTTTGTAACGGACAATCGACACAATATCGATGATACGCGATGCGAATGTTAATGATGGATATATAGTAATAACCTCAAGATTAATAATAGATTAATTTCGAATTCCACCTGAACTGTGTATGTATATAATGAGGAGAATTGATGCTGATGCTTAGACGTGCATATACTATATGCATGTGCTGGTAGGGTGGGGGAGGCATTCCCGGCACACGCGGAACACAGACAGCGCTTAGTGCCAAAAGGCAGGTCAAGTAATTACATACACACATACTCATATACGCATACACTTACACCAAGCGCAACACAAGATTTGTTTTTTTTTTTGTTTTTAGTGCACAAAGAAATTCATTTGAAAATTGTTTGTAAAAATAGTTGCGGCAATTACCGCTGTGTGCAGGTGGAGTTGGAGATGGAGGAAGAAAGGACATGTCTGCAATGACTGTGGCTGTATCTGTATCAGGATGAGGATCAGGTGCATGTTATCAGGTTAATTTCGAGCGTTTCTTTGCAATGGCATCCTCGACAGCACGAAGTTGTTTCAGCAGCTCTTCACGTCTCGACTTTTTGCTATCCTTTTCCTTGTCCTTGTCCTTATCTTTGTCCTTTGTCTCCTTCTCCTTATTAACATTGTCCTTCTCCTTGTCCGAGGCTGGCGAATGAGTAGGCGATGCAAGCGCCGACACACCGACAATAGTTGAGGGTTTCTTAATCTCAATGGAAATGGGCGAACGCTTCTTGGTTGATTGTTCTGAAGCTGCAACAGGATAAGGATTAACTCTCGACATCAGAGATTGGGACGCAGCATAAGCTATACATACGTTTTTTGATTTGTTTGCGCTCATTGAGAGCCTTGTCTGTGGCGCGCACTCGTTTCTGTACTGTTTCTCGTGAGCCCGACGAGCTACCCGAAGACGATGATCCCGAATCCGAGCCAGAGAATGAGGATTCCGAGGAATCTATCGGAAGAGCAATGTGCGCAATAATCAAATGATTCAATTTTATTATATACACATTCATTAATTACCCGAATCCGATGAGCTTGAGCTGCGTAGACGACGCCGCAGCTTGTCAAACTTTTTGGGCGCCGGCGACAGTTTCTTTCGCTTGGAGGCAGGACTGTGTGCGCCACCGGCTCGTTTCTCCAGTGCCGCCCGTTTGTACGAAGGCGAAGCGCTGCCCGCTGTGTGAACATTGAAGAAAACAATCAATATACAATACATGTTGGCAGGCGCAATCAACTTACCTGGCGAGCGTCTCGGTCGTCGAGGTATTTGGCTGGGCGAGCGTGCCGCCCGTCCGGCCGCCTGTCGGCGCGAGGATGAGGCGGACATCTTGTGCGAATAGCGACGCTTGTGCACCGATGCGCTGCTGGAACGCGAGGTATCGGAACTCGAATCGCTCTGTGAACTGTTGGAGCTGGAATAGGATGTGTTGCTGCTGTAGCTGCGACGATCGCGACGTCTACGCTCCTCGCGATCATATGAGGTGCCGCGTCCAATTGACTTCGAACGCATCCACGGATCGCTCCACTCATCGCCTCGTCCAACGGCCTCAACACGCTGCACAATCACCTCCCGTGTGGGCCGCAAACGACGATCATCCTCGTATTGTGGCATTCGATGTGGCGGCAATTCGCGATAGCGTGCCATCCGCCCATAGACATCGACATCCTCGTACGGCATGGGCGCTATATATGCTGCCCGATAACGATCTGCAGGCTGACTGTACATACCATACACCGGAGGCAGCAGAGCACGCGGATTGACATGAGCAATGGCATTAATAGGGGGCATTTCACGCACAACTATGGGCGAGCTTCCTCGTTCCTTTAGGTAATAAGGATCCTTTTCGAGTTCGTCGGGCGAAAGAGTTAAATTCATTTTCTTATCCTCAAAGTCCATGTCCTGCTCCTTTCGTTTGTTTGCCTTGCGCATCATCTCTTTGGCGGTGCGCAGACCACGCTCCCAAGCATTCTCCACCACCACTGGACCATCACCGGACATCAGCAGTACGCCGCGTGCATCGTGATGGACTACAGCTGGAGCATTGTTGCCATATATGCCTACATGATGCATTCCCGGTGCACCGCGATGATGCAAAACTGCGGGTCGCTCGTTGCGATAATCATGGTATTCGCCAGCGGGCGCACCGCCGCCCATGTGGCTGCTGTAGGCACTGCTGGCGGGCGCACGCGACGGATTGCCAACGCCGCCACTGCCTCCGGCACCACTCTGCATGGGAACAGAACGCACCAGACTCTCGAACATTGTGTAGTTGCCTTTATCGGTGACGCCTGGATGCAGGAAACGACAGCTCATGCCCCAAGTACATTGGCCACGCGTATAGAAACGACACACGGGCTTGGGTTCGGTTTCTTCGGGACGCTTGTCATCCTCATCGGATACTTCGCCTTCCTCGAGTTCCTCTTCCTTTATCTTTTTCAGTGCTTCAGCAGCAACCGATGCGCTCTCTTCATCATCTTCGCCATCCTCTGTGCTACCGTTCTTGCCACTGGCCTTGTCATCGCCATTATTCACTTCACCACCATCATCATCATCATCATCATCAGCAGCATTTGCCGATGCTGTCTTCAGCTGTCCGCCAGCTTTTTTGTTGTTTATTTCATTGGCATCTGGATTAAGACCACCGCCGCCGCCATCCGCATCGATGTCTGCATCTGCCTCTTTATTCAATTCTGGGCATTCGCCCTCTTCTGCCTCGAAATCGAGCGCATCGTCGTCGTGTGGCTTTACCATATCATCCAATCCATTAGCGCTCTCCGATTCCTGTAGACGCGGCAAGAAAACAAATTAATATACGTCGCATTTTTTAGAGACTGTCACACTGCTGCTTACCCTCTTCCCTCTGCTGCTGAGTGTCTTTAACTCCGATGGCAGTTCGATTGAAGATTTGCGCTCCGCATTTCGCGGTTTGCCATTGCGACCCGTCGATCCGTCTTGGGCCACCAGCAGCGAATCGTCATTGGAAATAGCGCCATCATCGTCGTCATTGTCGTCGGCATTCCCTGAGTTGCTCTTGGACGGCGGTGCCTGCTTTTCCATATCAATGTCGCTCACATCGCTGAGATCCTCATGGCTTATGTTAAGATCAACTGCCACCTGATTATACAGCTGTTCCCTGCTGCTGCTACGACTGCGCAAAGATGTCGGCTGTGACTTGCTAAGCGAATTGAAGCCCGCCGCTTTGGCATTTGCCGCAACTTCAGTGTCAGTGGCCGCAACAGCAGCAGCATTGGCTGTCGCTTTAGCTGCTGCGGCTGCGGCTGCGGCTGCCTCATCATCGTCTTCGTCGCTGGAGCTGCTGCTACTGGAACCACTGCTATCACTGCCGCTACCGCTATCGCTGCTACTGCTGGAGCTCTTCTTCTTCGTTTTGGAGTTACCGCTTCGGCTGGAACTTGAGCTGGAGTTGGAGTTTGATGATGAACTGCTGCTCGATACCGAGCACACGGGACTGCTGTTCAATGCGGCGGCGCCATCGATGTTTGCATTCGTCGCACCACCATGTCCGGCTGCCAATTCCTTTGTGGGTGTTGTGGGCCGTGAATTTGACGGCGAGTCTGAAGATGAACTCGAGCTGGCACGTGAATCATCTGACTCCATGCTGATGCCCATATATTATGATACCGAGTGCCGACTTTGATTTTCTGCAGGAGACATACAAGATTAGTGCATACCAGACACAAAATCAGGAATATATATAGTACATTATCTTATCTTTATACGACAAAAAAATCAGTTTGGCGCAACGTAGATTCTTACTGGGAGAATGATAAAGAGAAAAAGGTAAACGGAGCGAGAGATACAGCGAGCTGAATAGATACGGAATCAGAGATGACTATTTAAGTCGAATCTATCAATTGGATTAATATCTATAGCTTCTCAAAACTGATATTTTATGCTATTATCAAGATTATTCTTTAAAAGTATCATCGACAGTTCTACTTCTACGAGAAGTCCAATATACGAGAAGATAAGAGAAGGGTAACAGACTATGGGAATTTAGAATGGGAATATGGGCGAGCAGTCTCTCTCTCTCTCTCTCTTAAAGTCGGTCAGGGAGGGATCAGCGGGTACACGGACTTCTTCAGCACTTTCCCGTTTGATTTCAAAGTTTTCAACAAGAATTTGCTCATTTATTTGTTTACAGGTTTTCATACGTATGTGTAAACAGATTCGACTGTGCATTTTCACTTTTCATCGTTTATATTGTTCGTTTTGTTTTTTTTTTATGTGAGGGGGGAAAGAAAAGTTTTGAACGTTTTTAAGTTTTCTGTTCACTTTGTTGAATTCTTACCTTCATTATTGTACTTTTATTTCTTTATGAGTATTTTTTTAGTTTTGTGTGTGTTTCTCTCAAAGTATATCTTTGTTATTTATTATTATTATTATTCATTAACTATGAAGCGACTTTACGCGAACGAAAGGCAATAGAGGTCGAGCAAATCTGATGGATATAAACAACAATTACGGAACGGAATAATTACAAGAACTACGTTTTGCTCATCTCAATTGTCTCAAGGGGTACAAGTGAGTACATCGAGAATACACACACACACACACATGTATATAACTTATACATGTATACGACATCGACATATCATATACGTTTTGTCTTATTTTTTGTGTTCTTTTTCGGTTATTTACTTCTTTTTCATTTGTGTACTTTTTTCGCACTTTTCGCGACCGACAATGTTTAAAATAACTGTAACTTAACTGAAGAATCGCAAGTTTAACTCAACGAAAGACAGAAGAGAGACGGAGCTTTCTGGCTTTTCAAGCACAACTTTATCACAGAAGTCACAAGAGTCTAAGCTTTATACATTTTGTCTTTTGATTTACATTAACATATTGCTTTATGCATTTTTTTTTTTTTTTTTTTCGTACTTTTTGACTTGTCTAAACCACTTTGCACTTACGGAGTGTTGGAGGGGAAAAATAGAATACTTGAAAATATATATATATCAATATTGTTTGTAGAATTGGCAATGTGCGTCCATTTGTTGTTGTTACTCACCTATGTTGTGTTGTTGCTGCCGCAGCTGCAGGCACTCGTCACTCCTGTCCTTGCTTCTCGGCCTTCTCCTCTCTTCCGCTTCGCACAACGCCTAACGCCTAGGCCAGGCCACAATCAGCAGGCTCCGGCTTCGTGCAGAAGTTGTATGCGTATGCGTTGTGTGTGCCTCTCCGTATGCGTGCTCGCGTGTGTGTGTGTGTGTTTCTCTTTGAGTGCGTATGCGTGTGCAATGTCGAACCAATTGCTTTCGTCAATTTCCCTCTCGCGTGCCCCTGCAAAACCGAAAGCTTTTGAATCTCATTAAACCAATTTTCGGCTGCATTCAGATTGGCACAGTGCATTGGTTATGTATTTTACCGTATCCTTTTGGGGTTTTTCCTTATTTAATATGCTGGTGCGTGCGAAATATTAGCAATTTCTCTTGTCACAAACGAAGCCGCCGCAACTGCAGAAAATATTAGAGATGGAAGTCGATGGCTAGAGGTGCAATCGATGCTGCTATCGCCAGGATTGTCGCATGTTCAAAAACTATCGATAGTTGCATCCGCCGATCGATCGCCCACATCCACTATTCAAATATGTGCCATACAATTTTTCGTCATAAAAACTTAGCAATGTTGCTGCTGTGTATCACATAAACTGAAATTAGTATTTCATTCGAATATTTTTTTATTGCAAGCTAAATGTTTTATATATAGAAACAAAAGTTTTGTGTTCGACTTGTCTCGAGGATTTCCTCCACACAGATTCTTGAGCGGATCCTTGTCGATGGTGCCCAATATAAGATACCTGTACTCTGCGATAGTTGATGTTTCATCGATTGAAATGTTACATATTTTATAATCGATAAGTGTTTTGCAACTCTAGCGAAATGCAGCTGGTAAATGGGACGTTACGTTGTCTTCGAGTGCTTCGTAGCAAATTAAATGTGCAACTCGTGGCTAATAACAATGTCCAGGTTGTCGCCAGCAACTCCAACTGTGTGTTTCACCAACATCGTTCGTATGCCAATGCCTCAGCTGTTGCCATAAGCACAGAAAAATTTGATGGCCCCACGACAGATCCAAGCCGGAGTCCGCTTATCACATTTCACGGCTTATTCGGAAGCAAACAGAACTGGCGTAGCATAAGCAAATCTCTTGCTACCAAGGTCAATCGTCGTGTAAGAACCGAAGCTTATTTAAAATCCGATGAAATAGTTATGAATATGAATCTCTTTTAGATTTATACGGCAGATCTACGCAATCATGGCGACAGTCCACATGCCAGCACACACGACTCGTTCGGCATGACAGCGGATATACACGCCTTCATGCAGTCCAATAATATACCGAAAATCTGTGCAATGGGCCATAGCATGGGTGGACGCGCTGTGATGCACTTTGCTCTGACCTATGTATGTATCAAAAACAGGCCAAGAAAGTAACTGGACTTCGGATACCGCCGCCTGCAAGACTATCCCTAAATACCCCATCTCTCTCTCTCTCTCTCTGTTATTTATTAATGTATTGTAAATGTTTCTTCTTCTGCAGCCGCAGCTTGTCGAGCGTCTCATTGTCGTAGACATTTCGCCCACATCCATGCCCGGCAGCTTAGATTATCTGCGCAGCGTTCTGAATGGCATGATGGGAGTATCGCTGCCAGCGAGCATGTCGCTCTCCGAGGGCCGCAAGCAGACCAGACAGAAGCTGCTCGACATAGCCGGTGCGGATTCTGTCGACTTTATACTACTCAATCTGCGCAAGAAACCCAAAACTGGCGAGTATGTAATCTGATCAGTTGGTATCGCAAATCATAATTCCCTATTCGCTTACAGATTCTACTGGGCATGCAATGTGCAGGTGCTGCACGATACTCTCTCCGGTTTCAACGACTATGCGAATCACATAGCCGGCTTGGCGCCCTTCACAGCACCCACGACTTTCATTTGTGGCAAACGCTCGTCGTACATGAAGTAAAACCCTTTTAAAAATCAATCAATTTTGGGAGATTTAACAAGTTCTGTCTCTCTCTCTCTCTATGCTTGCAGACAAGACGATTGGCCTGCAGTGCAGAAACTGTTCCCGAACTCGAAACTCGAGTGGCTGGATACGGGACATCTGGTACATTTGGAGAAGCCGCATCAGTTTCTAGCAATCACCTCGAAATTCCTGAGTTAGCTTAGCGTCTATGTGTGTGTACACAAATAAGAGTGAGACGGCAATAGGCCATCAAATAAAAAAGTTTGCAATGTTTTCAAATTCGCAGCTTGTTGGGGATTGTAAACCACAAATTCGCTTTATAAAACCAGTTTATTATTGTAATCCTCGATCGTAACGTGCCTTGTGCATTAGAAGGCTTGCAGTAGCTGCAGTTGGAAGACAGAGACAAAACAAACACACATAGTTCGTTACATTTCAAATGTAAATTTAATTCTCGTTCTCATGTTTGAATTTATATTGAAGACGGCATTTAAAATATATCTATACAAATACACTGAAAACAAAAGACTTAGACGAAAATGAGAAAATGCAACGTCGGGTGCGTGCGTGTGTGTGTTTGGGTGAGTGTGTGTGCGTACATGAATGCTTAAAGTACGAATAAATAATTACGAATACGAATGAGAGTCGAGGGAATCCAGGGGCATCACATTGCACTTACAACTTAAAGAGTTTTTTTAAATTAATATTTGTTTTTTTTTTTTCATTTTGTTTGCCTTATTGCGTTTTTCTTTATAAATGAACACAGTTTGCGTGCTTGTGTATGTGTACGTGTGTGTGTGAGTTTATCATAATAAATACATTGAACAGGAATGGTGGGTAAAACATTGTGCTAAGGCTAAAATGGTTTTTTTCCTTCTTTTGCGTTTGCATTTTTATATGTATTTTCTTTTCCTTTTTTGCTTTGCTTTGGTTTTCGCGTGATGTGCGTATGTTTTGTGGTTGTTTTCGTGTTCGTGTCGTGTGTGTGTGTGTGTGAGTCAGCTTTAATTAATTGTTTTTTTTTTTTATTTTAGTTCTTGCTTAAGGTTTTAATTGTAGTTTAGCCTGCTGCATCAATTCATTAGTTTTTTTTTTTTGCTGTCCTCGCTTCCTCCCTAGACAATTACGCCACCATCGTAGGCGTAGTCCGCTTTGTTGTGCATTACTAGTCGATTCTCCACAAAATAAAAGCTGTCCGAGCGTGTCTCGAAGGGACTCGATATCATCTCAGCAACTGCAAGAGGATTACTTAATATTAGTGTTAAGTTACACAATTCTATTTAATGGATTTCTTTGTGGAAATGTTCCTCTTTTTAAATTTGTCTAAAATGCGGATGTGTATAGGATATATATATTTTACTATTTTATTTCATTGAGAATTCGTTATTTTTCCAATATATACTCAAAACATGAAGATTCGGCGCATTGTTATTCTTTATAGTGTGCCTACCTAAGTAAGTTATACAACGATATAGGGAAGCGTGTTATTTTTCTAAATATATAACCAAAACTTAAGGATTCAGAAAGATACTTTTAAATATAGTTATTTCCTATAACCCTACTCCTTTATAAATATGTGGTTTTTGTTTGATAGGATGCTAGTAGAAGCTTGAATGAACAAATCCTGCTCTTACTTAAGTTCCGTCTTTGATTTCCAATAAGGATTTCAAAGCGACATCTGCGGGATATACTATGTTTTTTCTACTTTTTTTATATAAATACAGCAAATGATTTTGAATAGGTTCTTCTTGCAAATCTTAGTGTTATTTTGAGTAGTCATTTGGTAATACTTTAGCTTAATTTAAGCCTGCCATACCCCAGAGAATCGAAGCATTATAAAGCAATGGCAAGCAAAGATACTACTAAAGAAAGCTCACGATTTCTCTGGGCATACTGCAAGGAAGCAGGCTGCCCTTGACCCAGTTAAGTAACGCAGCTGCGCTGTACTGTGATGTGCCTGAGAAGGAATTGGAATAAGATCGCCCTATTGGCAGACTTACCCAAGTCTGGTGGAAGGTTAGGAAACTCGTAGATGTGCTCGCACGTGTTCTTCGAATATGGAATGCAATAACCGAACTCAAAATCGAATGTTTTTAGTAGACGATCGCGGAAAAAGTGTCGTTCGATCATACGAAAATTGTTAACCGGTTGGCTGCCCACCGTGAACTCCACGCTGCAGAAAGAAAGATGAAGTTTAGATAGAGGATCAAGTTGAGATCTGGTAGAGATGTCTTACGTGGCACCCACTGTCTTCAGATTGAGGAATGCCGGCGTAAACTGATAGCGCACATAGCGACCGGCATTCGGATCGGCAGTGTCATCGAGGGACAGCTCCTCGGCCGCCGCCAGCATGGTGTCCTCGATGGACAGGCCGTCGGGGAACTGCTCGCTGGGCGGCTTCGCGATCTCGAAGAGTACGGCGCCGCTCTCGAGATCGCGTATCTTGAAACGTGTAAAATCGATTTCAAAAATATTCGCATTGGCCGAACACAGATAGTCATCGGTTATTTTGCTCAAATTGAGCACATCCTCGGGCGTTACAGTCGATTCCTCCGCACGTTTTGCGTCGCCAGCCGCCGCACTTGCCGCGGCAGTTGCTGCACTTGCATTGCTGCTGACCTCATTGCTGCTGGAAGCCGCTCCCGCTGCTGCTGATGTTGCTGTCGAGGCAGACGAAGATTGCACGGGATTCAGTTGTTTACCAACGACACTCATGGTCGCTATTGCTTCCTGCGCTGCTACTGCTGCTGCTACCGTTTAATGCTTGCGGTTGGGTAAAGGGCGTTTCAGACTGCAATTATAAAACGCATCGCACACAAGTTTGTTATTGTTTTTCAATTTTCTCTTTTGCTTCTTTTCAGTATGCTAATCATTTCAAAACTAACCGAAACATGTATTTGTAGTTGCCATAACAGAATTTCTAGCAAAAAAGCCAAAAATTAATCGCGACCCAATTTCTGGAAAAGCTGCCTTTGTTTGTATTTGTTTTCCTTTTTTCTTGTGTCTCAGTGCATGCGTCTGTGTGCGTGGTTTGGATGTGTGTGCGTGTGTGTGTGAGTGTTGCTAGCGTTCTCCTTTGTTGTTGTTTTCTATATTGCTTTCCAGCAGCAATTGCTGCTGCTGTTGCTATTGCCGACTGCCTGCAGTTGCCACTGTTGCTAGCTGACGCACACTCTATTTAAGGCTGGGAATGCAACAAATTGTTAAATTGTTGACATTTTGTTTGAATATTTGTTTAAGTAAAACTACGCGTTCACACACACACACACACGCGCGCAAACACCAGCACGTCCGATTGTGTGTAAAAATTTTCAATATTATCGATACGCAGCCAATATCGATAGCACACAACATGGCTCATTTATGCGTTGGCTGCTCGCTCAATTTGCGCACATTTTGCTCTGTTTTGCGTTCGCACACAGTGTGCACACACTGTCAATGTGCGCGCAACAAGTCGAATTGCCGCGTTCAAACATACAAAACTACAAAGATATGCATAGATTTATATATATTTATGTGGCAGCCGAAGGAAGCAGCACAGCAAAAGAAACCCTGCAAGTGCCCACAAAAAACTTGCTCGACAATTTGAATATGGTAATTTGAGCTAAACGACAATTTGATTGCCCCTTCTCAAGTGCTGCCGTTGCCTCTGCCTCTGCCTCAGCCTCTGCCGTTGCAGTTCGGTTTGGTGCGGTTTGGTTTGGTTCAATTGGATTAGGTTAGGTTCGTTTTGGGTTGCGGTGCACACACTGCACGAGGTAGCCCAAACACACAGAGATCTTCCTGCAGGCTTCAAGAGGCCGAGCCAAGTGCTAAGGGCGCCAATGTCTGCACAGCGCGCTGAAGTTGATCGAGAGAGTGAGAGTGCGTGCGTGTGTGTGACTGTGTGTGTGTGTGTGTGTAAGGGTACTACTTACCATTGCTCGTGTTGTTGCTGCTGTTGTTGTTGTTGGCCTTAAGTGGGTATTTTAATATTCGCAGCAAGGCAACAGTGTTGGGTTTCAGACCGACCACATCGTGGATGCACTTATGCCGCGTCCGCCCCGTCTCCGTCTCCGTCCCCGTCCCCGTCGCTGCGTCCGTCCCTTTTTGGCGTCCACACGTTCACATTTCCTGTATGCTACTTCGCCTGCTGTGCTTCGCCAAGTGTGCGTGCGTGTGTGTGTGTGTGTGCGAGAACGTGTTCGCATTCAGTTCTATCTTTAGTACAGTTGACTGTGGCAGCCCGCGCGGCGACCCGATTCCGAATCCGACTCCGACTCCGACCACGATTCCGACTCTCAACTCGACTCGACTCTCAATTCTTCATTCCGCCTCTTCCGCACTTTACTCCTCGCCATTCGTTTTCAAGTATCCTGCAAGGGTTAATTCACGTTTTGCACTGCATTTTTATTTTATTTCTCACTTTTATTTTTTCTTCTTTTTTTTGTTTTTTTTAGGGGAGATTTCCTTGCGTTTGCACGATGACATAATTTCCAGATTAACGCCTCAATTTGTGGGCGAAACTAGCGGACAAATTTTAGGGGGAGAGAAAGCACACACACACAAGATTTAGCGCGGGTTCAAAGTTGGCCAAAGCTCTCGATAATAAACAAAAGTTCCCCCCAGGCACGCAAATAAATAATAATACCCATCTGTGTAGTTATGCAATGCGACTATAGCCCTAGTTGCGCGGTACTTTTAGCTATAAATTGTTTTCCAACATTTGGCGGAGGGAAAATCGAGATGAAAACTCACTTGGTTGTGAAATTTGTTATTGGAATACTTAAGGTACTTTACTAAATTAATTATAATACTTCAATATTATTTTTATATATCGTTTTTTTTTTATATTTTTATTTTATATTATTTTTTTTTTTTTACTTATTTAAGAATGTAGTTTTTCGACTTTTAATAAATTAATACCAAAATGTTTCCTATATTCCTTTGCATTTAAATTATCAAATATCAAACTATTTTTCTATTTAATTTACTCACAAAAAGTCAAGTCGAGCATACTCACGTTCTAAAATACAATTTCAAGATAGATTTTTACTATTTTCTAAGAACGTGGTTGAAGTCTAAATTCAACTTTAGTGCGGATCCAATTTAAGTAGTATTTCAAAAAAATTTAATGGCTCCAGCTCGTATAATCTCTGAGATTTGAGAGGCGGAGGGAATAATATTGGCCACATCGACTCGACTGTTGATGTTAAATAAGAATTTATAGATTAATTGGGACTTAAGATATGTCTTTATTGGCTTTTACCATGGAAACGAGCGTCGTTTTTCGATTCACAAAGTAGTATAATACTTTGATACAGATTGAATCTCTATAGGCCAATTGCGCTTTCTTATCGTCAAATCTAGCTACATATTCAAATTCTATCATATCAATGTAGGTCTTCTATATATATTAAGCCAAATTACAGAGAGGAATCATATTTTTTTAAATAGTTTTTTTCTGGTTTTTATCAGAATCGCCCATATTCGTTCTATAAAATGTATTCAAACTTGCAAGAATACTTTATTTGATTTTTATAGAATCTCCAAATGCCAATTCCGCTTTCTTATATTCTACTACAGCCGGAACAATTTATGAATTGCGGAAAACGGGAATTCTTGATTTCAAAAGGTCAATTTAGCTTTTCCATCAGTTTTCGGAATTACCAAGATTCTGTAAATGAGATTTATCTAAAATTCTAGTTTTTGAAGAACAATTTTCCAATTAATAATTACAAACTTTTATATACGTTTTGTAATTTTAGCTTTTTTATGCTATATTATTAATGCTTTTGCGCTTGAATGCTTAATTTGTTGGCTTTTTTTTTCAAAGATTCCCACTTAAAACAGCTTGTTTCAACCATAATTTCCAAATAAATTGATAAAATTGTTATTTTGACGTTTTGTAATTTTAGCTTTTTTTTACGCTCTTTTTTTATACAAAGTTTTAAAGATTCCCAGCGAAAACAGCTTTTTTACTCTAAAGTGGACTGCATTGTGTGTATGCCCAAAAACCGCTAGAAATAAGCTAAAACAGACTCGCTGCGTTGCATTTGGCTTTTAAGTGCAGTTTCATCGAAAATTCGTAGCGCCAAATTGGAGTACAGGGCTGTGGGGCGGGGAGGGGCAAATAATCTACACGTCGATAGCGGGAAATGGGAATGGAAAACTCCGAGGTCTCGCGCTGCGTTTTGGGTTCGACGATTTTTCAACGTTCGATTCAAACTGCGCGTCGCACTTGGAAGTTTCTGATAAGTTTTTGTATACAAATATCAAATGTGCATTGTAAATACATGTTGGGGGTCTCTCTCTCTCGCTCTCTCTGGGGATTAGTGGGCGTGGGTTAGGTGAAGGGAGAGTGGCGGGAAAGGGAGCTGCTGTGTGAGTGTGTGTACACACGCATGTGGCGGTGGGGGGGGGGGGGGAAACAAAACGCAGTTGAAAAGCAAACGAAGGCGACAAAAGTTGTGCCCCCTGTTGACGCCTCTGGCGCGCTGCGCGCTGCCCGCTGCGACTGCTGCTGCTCCTGTGCTCAAGTGGTCGCGCGAGCGCGCGCGCGTGTGTGAGTGTGTGTGTGTGTGTGTGTGTGGGGGGCTAGGCTAGGGTAGGGTATCAAAAACAAACAAATAAACAAACAACACAAATCGTGGGCGATAAAATTCGTACTCCAGTCGCGAGGGGGGCAGGCGACGCAGACGTGCCCCGCTGCACCGCATGCGACCCCCGTCGATGACGTTGAGAGGCGACTGTGCGCGCCGCCAGGTCTAGCAATGCACGACGAGGCAGCGCATGCACGTGTGTGTGTGTGTGTGCATGTGCATGCGTATGTGTGTGTGTGTGTGTTCATTATGTATTGTAACACCTAGCAAGCCGCCGCACAGCAATAACAACAGCAACAACAACAAGAACAAAGCAAAGAAAATAATCTAAATGGAATTCTGCCCCGGCCGCTGCCTTAGGCTTTGCCTTTGGCAGCGACTGCAGCTGCGACTGCGACTGCGACTGCGACTGTGGCTGCGCTTTGTCAGATTTTTCAAGCTGCTACGTGCTTGCACACGTTACGGTACGTTTCGTTACGTTACGTTACGTTACGTTACGTGCTTGTGCATACACACGTTACGTACGAGACACACACACACACGTACGTGCATACTGCGCGACGCCAACAGCGACGCAAACGACTTGAGCAACGCGCCGTCATCGCCCGCGCTCTGCTGCGCTGCCGCGCCCCACACTGCGCCCTCCTGCCCTCGTTTTTTTCGGCTTGCGCTCGCTAATGCTCTTGCTTGCCTGCTGAGAGAGGGTGTGTGTGTGTCTGTCTGGTTGTGTATGCGCGCCTTGCTGTTGTTGTGTGTAGATTTTTCTGGCGACAGACTGTCTGGCCCGACTCTGCCTGCCTGGGCTGACGACTGGCCTGGCCCGGCTGGGCATTCGCCGTCGTTGCCGTCGCCGTCGCCGTCGCCGTCGCCGTCGCCGTCGCCGTCGCCGTCTTCGTCTCCGTCTCCAGCGCCGCCTTCGCCGCCGTCGCCTTTGCCGCACGTTTGTTTGCCTTTATATGGCAACGCTGTGCTTTGTGTCTGTGTCGCTGTGCGTGCGTGTGTGTCTGTGTGTGTGTGTCTGTGTTTGCATGAACTTTCGTACGTTTGGCAGAGCATAAGTGTATTTGTTGCTTCGCTTCTTGTTGTGGCGCGCTGATATGGATTCTCGCGAACGTGTGTGCATTTTCGGTATCCCAGCGATGCCACTTCCACACACACACACTCATTCGCATGTTTGTATGTACAAGCGACGAAAGCATAAACAAACGACGTAGCCAGCAAGCATACATCATACATGCACGCATACATATATACACATATCAGTATATATATATTACATGCATACTCATGCAGCTGGCGTACGCACAGTGGGCAAAACATTCATTTCCGCGCCCAGCCCAAAGCTACAGTAAAACTGAACGATAACTAGCTGCAGCTGTCTCTTTCACACTCTGTGTCTACTCTTTCGCTCTGTCTATCCAGCTATCCACTTTATTGGTACAGTGGGCAAAAACGTACGGACAACTCTCTTGAGCGGTCTTCCCCTCGGCCGGACAAAAGCCGATAGACGTTTGGTGCGAGAGTATGCACTGTACATACAGATCTAACAAATACATGATACATACATAACATACATATGTATGTATCATGCAATATTGACCTTTGCTTCATATATACTCTATTTCTATATATTTTTGTTTTTTGCCTCATTACAATTTTTTTTTACATTTTTTTTATTTTCTTTCCCTATTTCTCTCCCTCTCGCTATCTATGTATATCTAGCTCTTTCAGCAATTTTTTCCTTAACTGCCTTTCTCTCTCATATTTACCAATTTGTTTTTTTCCATCTATGTCTGTCTTTCTGTCTCTCTCATCACTTTCAGCATTATTGCCTTTCTTTCTGTGTGTTTTTTTCCTCATTTTCTTTGTCCATATCTTTCCTTTTTTAGCTCACTCTTTCTTTTCATCAATCTTCAGGTCTTTATAAATATGTAGATCTAAATAGTAACTATATAGAGTTTTTCGATCTTTCTGTCTTTTTTTGTATGTCCAGCTTTTATCCTGCATATCTCTCTCACTCACTTTCTAGCTCTCTCTCTCCCCCTCTCCACCGCTCTCTCTCTATAGATGTATAAGGAGGCGCGGCAGACCCCACAAAGAATATATATGTATGCCTGCACGCCCGTTCGTCTGGTGTCTGTGTGAACGTTCAGATCTCAGCTATTATAAGAGCCAAAGACACCAAATTTGGTATGAAGATTCCTGCACATCATGGGCAGATGAAGTTTTATTCAAAGCCCATATGCCACGCCTACCGCCCCAAAAATTGGTCATTTGCGATTATCTATCCTGCAAATGACAATCTGATCCGAATTCTCTGATTGAAATTATTGAAAACGAGTAGGTTCTTATATGCTTATTTGCAAAGTATTGCAAATAAGTCGAAAAATGTGTGCGATAAAATCTTCAAGAACTCCGCTTATTTGCTTATTGTATCCATGCGCGCATATATTTTATTTTGATAATTCTTTTAGCGAGCTGTAATCATTAGAAAAACGTATAAATTCAGGAATATTACAGGGTATAAGCACCCTTTTGAAGAGTACATATACCTTATGAATAGGTATGTAGCTGTATTTTTATACCCTTGCAGAGGGTATATTAATTTTAGCCAGAAGTTTGCAACGCACCTTAGGAGACATCTCCGACCCTATAAAGTATATATATTCTGAATCAGCATCACCAGAGGAGTCGAAAAATGGATGTCCGTCTGTCCGTCCGTCCGTCCGTCCGTCTGTTGCAACGCAAACTAGTCTCTCAGTTTTTGAGCTATCTTCATGAAACTTGGCACACAAGCTTATTATTGCTGTAGGCTGTAAATAAGTCGGAACGAGCCAGATCGGACCGATATATCGTATAGCTGTCATAGAAGCTATCGGCCGATTTTCGTTATATTTCCAGATATAGCTATCAGGCTTACCACATCCAAATCTAAGTGTGTCCCTAATAATAAAGTTCGAAATCGAACTTTTATAACTTATAACGATCAACGATCGGCCTAATGAAGGTTCATGTTGCAATTTCATGGAAACCTGAGTACTATTACATGTAGCTGTTAAACAAAAAATCATATAGCTGTCAAACGTATTTTTGAATAAGAACTTACCAAATTTAGATTTTATGACCAACACAAAGACATTTCCTCATAACATTTTGTGTTAAGTATATAAGAAATCCAGGTATATACAAAAGCATTAAAAAAGTAGAATTATTTTTTTTCGAAGCAGGTGTTTGATTCATAGCCTTAATCAGGTAAAAATCTCGACTTCCTGTACTGTTATAATTGTTCAATAAATACCACAGAAACCAGCAGCAATCCAAATATATTTAATATTTTGTACAACTGCAAGGGTATTAAACCTTCGGCAAGCCGAAGGTAGCCTTGCTTTCTTGTTTTTTATTTTCCAGCCGATCTTATTGAAACTTCCGCAAAACTCCCGCAGGGTGGTTTTTATTACATGTATAAGAAATGATTGCTGTAGAGCTATATTTGCAGCTACAATCGATTTTTTTTTCGATTTATGGGGGCGGATGAAGGCGTGGCGAAAATCCAAAATAAACTTGATCTGCGTGCAGAATTAACACATATTGTCTCCAAATTTGGTAGCTCTAGCTCTTATAATAGCTGAGATCCAGGTTTTCATATAGACAGACAGACGGACAGGGCTATATTGACTCGGCTGATTCAGAATATATATACTTTATGGGGTCGGAGATGTCTTCTTCTCCTTGTTACAAACATTTTCGGTTGGCACAATGCTATAATACCCTGCTACTCTACGAGTAGTGGGTATAAAAACGAAAAAAGGCTAATAAAATCATTTTAGCAGAACGAAAACAGATTTTATTTAACCTTAGCGAAACAACTTTAATATTTAGGTAACAAAATTTAAAATATAAAACAAGAAAGCAAGGCTACCCTTCGGCTTGCCGAAGGTTTCATACCCTTGCAGTTGTACAAAATATTAAATATATTTGGATTGCTGCTGGTTTCTGTGGTATTTATTGAACAATTATAACAGTACAGGAAGTCGAGATTTTTACCTGATTAAGGCTATGAATCAAACACCTGCTTCGAAAAAAAATAATTCTACTTTTTTAATGCTTTTGTATATACCTGGATTTCTTATATACTTAACACAAAATGTTATGAGGAAATGTCTTTGTGTTGGTCATAAAATCTAAATTTGGTAAGTTCTTATTCAAAAATACGTTTGACAGCTATATGATTTTTTGTTTAACAGCTACATGTAATAGTACTCAGGTTTCCATGAAATTGCAACATGAACCTTCATTAGGCCGATCGTTGATCGTTATAAGTTATAAAAGTTCGATTTCGAACTTTATTATTAGGGACACACTTACATTTGGATGTGGTAAGCCTGATAGCTATATCTGGAAATATAACGAAAATCGGCCGATAGCTTCTATGACAGCTATACGATATATCGGTCCGATCTGGCTCGTTCCGACTTATTTACAGCCTACAGCAATAATAAGCTTGTGTGCCAAGTTTCATGAAGATAGCTCAAAAACTGAGAGACTAGTTTGCGTTGCAACAGACGGACGGACGGATGGACAGACGGACATCCATTTTTCGACTCCTCTGGTGATGCTGATTCAGAATATATATACTTTATAGGGTCGGAGATGTCTCCTAAGGTGCGTTGCAAACTTCTGGCTAAAATAAATATACCCTCTGCAACGGTATAATAACTTAATATGAACAAAAAAGGTAGAATTCCCGCTTCCCGCAACTCTTCAATTCTGCCCGTAGTCAGCCTTCAAAAACGGCCAAATTTGGCGGGGAAAAAGCCAAGTTGGCGGCACTGATCGTAGTCTCAAGCCATTTGCGTGTGACGAACACTATAAACTATGGCCAGATATACCAACTGGACTCTGTAAAGATAAAACATGGATGGGTGTGACGAAATTTGTGAGTCCGCGCTGTGTTAGTACGTATGAATTCGTATGAATATTCAAAATCAATTCGTAACTCTTTCATTTATTTATTATTCCTATTTAGAATTTTGCAAATCAGCAGAACTCTACTGTCCTGATTCGGTGAGCCTGCAGTCGGTTACCATTTCGATTGTAGGAGTCATAAGTTAATAGAACCGTATACAGAAGTCTCGATTTCATGCAATTCCGGATTCAAATCAATTGGCCAAACTGAACTCGTGTGTCAGGAAAATGGAAAAAGGAAAAAGTCTTAATGAGATGTGTGAACTGCAATGCACTCATGATATTCCAATGTCAAAAGTAGATCGTGTAAAATCAATTGTATTCATTTATATCTATAACAAAACGTCAAAACATTACGAATATAATTGCGGAGGTACCATAATCCGTCCTTACATTGCGTCTACTCGTCTACAGAATCAGAAATAAGAGTGATCCGTGAAATGAAAGGAAATAAATGGAATGGAAACACAGGAGTGTCAAACAGAAATTTATTTAATCAAATCAATCGTAATATCGTATTGCTAATTTCGGAATATATCTTTTCCTGCTTTCTTAAAGTAATTATGATCCCCGAACGTATTCTGAGGACTTTGCCATACTTTTTATTCGAAAGAATGGAAAACTGTGTCCAAACCTGAATCCTATCAATTGGATTATGTTGTCTCAACACCGTCGAATGCAAAGGTAAAAGGTATGTCCTAACAGTAATGATCAATTCTGCTTGTACGGAGTGTTGAGTCATGCCTCGGGTACATCCGATGGTCCTAAGGCTTGTGGATCTAAAATTGTTGTGACGCGATTATTGCATCCACAAATTATGGATGAAATACGAGATTTTATGTCCAGAATTCTAATGTTTGCTGCTTAATAAATGAAAAAAGAGAAAATGTAGTACAAAAATAGTTAGCATAATTTTTTCAAGTTGTTTGATTAACTTTATAGAGTAAAGTTTTTTAGTTTGCAGTTCTTAATATTATTATTATTATATTAAATCAATTGCATAATCATACACATTACCGCCTTTATTTTATTCAAGTTCTTGAAAGAGTTGTAAAACTGCTATTAATATTATAGCCAAATTTTGCAGAACATTTTTTAGAGTTATTTACTTCGTTAAGGAATTATTTTTCCTAGCGTTTCCGCGACTTTTCTTACATGCCCATCAATTACAGCAAGAAAAATGGCCCAAAAAGTTGTGTATAAACTTTGTGCCAATGTTTGATGCAACAGGCATATGGAGGCGTGGCAGAACCCCGTCTGGTGTCTGTGTGAACGCACAGATCTCAGCTATTCGAAGAGCTAGAGACTTCAAATTTGGCATGAAGATTTCTGTATATCATAGGCAAATGATATTTATTTTAAAATCCAGATGCCCACCACTACTGCAAATTGAATTGAATTCCTAAATCATGAGTAGAAATCATGATTTCATCAAATAAGTTACAAACTAAATTTAAAATAAAAAATAATATCAGAAAAATATGTACATGTATTCGTATGATATGGTTGGATCGAAAATAATTCGAAAAATTGGTTGCAAGTGACAGTAAACCCGACTGGAAACTAACCTCAAACTCAATGAAAATCCTGACAAAGTAAAAACACATAAGATCAATGTAAAAATAGAAAAAAGGGAATTTTAAAAACTGAAAAGATTAAGTCGATAAAACGATGAATTCATGAATTCGATACGATTAATTTATGAAATCTGTGAGGGAAGTGGAGAAGGGGAGTGGGTAAATGCAGGTGGCACGGTCCGATGGAGGTGTCAACTCAATCGAGCATGACTGGAATGCCGGTGGCGCAGAAGAAAGCGCTTTTGTGCGTCTATTAAAAGGAAGAAGAGCTGTCAAAATGCGCCAAAAATTGCGGAAATACAAATACGTGAACATATGATGGACAGACTGGCCGCGCGGTGCAAGCGAGAGAGAGTGGGAAAGAGAGCGAGAGGGGGCACCTCCACCCGAGGTGCGAGTGAGAGAGAGGATCACATTTTTCGGAGTGTTTTAGTATGCAGGCAACATCGATGCCGATGGCGGCGCATCGGGTGTCAGATGATTATCGCTAATCTCCCATTCCCATCGATGTTGCGGTTGGTCATGTTGGCGTTATATGGCACCGAAATCAAGAAGTTCTGATTTATGGCCGGTGGGGCGACTAATTAGTATTTGAAGAGCGTTGCCAGTGCGACACAAGACCGAGGGGTGCCTCGAGCGATTTATGGACAGCTGCGACCGACTACTGTTTGACGCGATACCTAGATACTATATAGATAGATGGATCGATCGATCGATAGATAGATAGCCAGAGGTCGGCAGAGAAGTCACGGATCGGCTACCGATTTGCGTTTCTTTTGTTTGTGCATGGGTACGGCTGCGTGCAGGGTGCTTCATCGGACCCGGAGGTGCGGGAGTTGGGCCTTATTTGACTTTCAAAGCAACGCTAAATTATGGCCAGCTGTCGGCGACGACAAGTGGCAAATGAATTACCAAATTTTTGGGCCTTTTTCAAATCGTACCCTCTACCAAACGCACATTTACCCACGTACACGCCGACACCCCGATGTGTTTAGCTGTCGGGATTCTTTCTTCATTTGCAAGTACCGGATATGGAGCCATTCATCAGCTGCGGCTGTCATCGCTCGAGGAACGTGCCGTCTGCCAGAGGCGCGAGAAACAGCTTAGACCAGATAACGCGCCATGGGATATATGTATGCGAGATTTGAGGAGTTGGCACTGCATTGTCGCTTTGGTAGATAATCGATAATCGGAGCTGACTTCTTAGCTTAGCTGGCGTGAACTTCCACATATATATATATATATATATATATTGTATATATTCCTTGTTCTATTAAATCGATCGATGTTATTAGTAATCTTTAGCTCTTTCCTACTAAAAGTTGCTTCAAAATCATTGAATATATATATTCTCATTCTGTAAGCAGCTTATACTGATATAAACTTTATATTTTATCGTAAATATGTATGTATATATAGATAATATTAGATTAAAGTACATTATCACAAAATCAGTGCATTATTCGACTCTCTGCTTTGCAAATCTTGCTTCACACTCCTATTGAATTATTTAGATATATATAATATATACAAGTATATATAAGATATATATATATATTCTTACTCTCCTGGCAGTTGTATTTCAGTTTATTAAGCATTATTTATGCCTTCTTGGCTCAAATGGCTTCAAAAACATTCTATATGCATATATATTCTTGTTCCTTTCGCAGATAAAGTAATATTCATAACTTGAAATGCTCAACGTATATGCTGACTCCTTTTCTAACTGAAATTGTTGCTATATACATACATGCATATATATTCCTAATCTGTCAGCGAATAAAACGCATAATACGAAAACGTTTTCCAAAATTTTCAGTCTGCAACGCACATAGATCATCCAGTTTTCCTTTCCAATACCTGCGTTTATTTCTAATCCATGCACTGTACTAAATCGGAAGGAATACATTATGCAAATGATATAGCTCTATCTCTCTAACTACATTTCCATCTATAACTTCCTTTTTCCATAAATTACACCCTTCAGATCTAATAGTCTACGCTTGTCAACGCAGACTTGACCAAAAAAATGATATATGCGATGATGGTATGTGGGGGGAAAGTGTTTGGTATGCAGGGGACCTGCGGTATTTCGATTAGAATGCCAGGCACAGGTAGATCGTGCGCGAAGCGAGAGGAAGTGAGAGGGGCAGATCAGGTAGATCAAGTAGGTTGGTTTACGATACCGCTCGGCAGAGGGCGAGCCAAGTTCTTTACGGTTTACGCGCTTGATAGGGCCCTAAATGTGGATTACACTCAAAATTGGTCACTGTAATAAAAAGTGCGAAAGTTGCGTCTGATTGGTTTTTCCCACGATTACAATTAGCGCTACCAGTACCGGGCAGGGCAGTCAGGTACTGCGAACGGGTCCTCGGGTCGGAACTGGCTAAGGAAACGCGATGGTTTTGTGCACTAAGTTGCTTAATCCGACGGGAAATCCAAAACAAATGTGCGGCGAGGGTGTGCCGGTGTGTGTGTGTGTGTGAGCGTGTGTGTCCGGCAAGTTATTGAACTGACTCGGCTCAAGGCTCGAGCCCAGGTCCGTCTTGCTGCCTGATTTTGCGCACCTTAAGCCAAAGTTGAAGGCAGAAAAGGCACACAATGCGGATCGGTATCGGGCTCGGGCACGGGCTCGGGATCGGGATCGTTGGTTTCGTTTACGGTTACGGCTAAGGGCGAGCACATGTGTTGTTGGGTGCGCCGGGAAAGCCCCATGGCTAAAGCTGACGAACCAAAAAAGAAAACAGGCCGCAGGCACAGTGGGCAACACATGTTGCGAAGCACCATCAACAGGTTGAAACGGAGTTCACCAGAAGCGGCTAAGCATCGATCCTCATCCTCCTGGCCAATGATGGGAAATTCACAAGGTTCTGCGATTGCATAATACAGGTTGCACTACATTTCACAGCAGTACGTGAAAGATACGAACGAAATCCACGAAAAAGGGAATTCTGCGATTGATTGAGATACGATATATATTTTATTACTTTATAAACATTTTCAGGTACTACACAAATCGGAGTGATTATTATAAATTATTATTATTATTTCAGGAGTACACAACCTTTTCTAGCTAAAAATAGGATTTGTAAGAACAATAAATTGGAAATAAATAATAAATAAAATATAAATTAAATTAAAAAATCTAAAAAAAACCCAACATTATTTTTTAAGCTAGGTATAGTGACTTAGATAATATGTAGTACTCTTATAAAAATAATTAAATGTCTTTCAAGGAAACCCTAAGAAAAAATAAAAAGTATTATTCCATGCCCTTAAATTATATTTATTATTTTTGAAGAGATTTTATCAGTATGAGGACACTGTAACTTGAATATTTAGCAAAAACAATAGTTAAGGAATTAGTTTCATGTTTCAAATTAAAATTAACTTAAGATCAAGATTAATCAAGATCTCAGACTTTATAGGAAAAGTTCTTAAACCTTATTTCTTTTTATAGCTAAATATTGAAATTTGTATTATTTATTAAATTGATTCGTTCAATAACAATACAATCTTAATAAAACTCAGCCAATGGTCTTATATTCATATTCATGGACAATATAATCTTACCTAAAGTACTCTAAGCTCATATAGCTTATATATCATATACTTGATAAATTCAAGATAAATACATTATTATTTTGCTAAGGATAGCACATTAAATTTTGTATAAATATATTTTACTAGCTTATCATATCAAACCTCTTGGGTATGTCTTTTCGCTTAGGTGATTAACCTCCCGGGCCAATCGGAACCTTGTATCACGCGTTTAATAGAAAATAACGACTGATTTTGCAAAAAAAATAAGTATAAAACAAAATAAAGAATAAAGAAAAACCCCGAAAAAAAAGCTGAACAACAAAAAAGTAGAATAGAACGCAGCTCAGGTATTTGGCCCACCCACGCGATCTACAAAGAGCTGAATTGGCCAGAAATCGAAGTCGTATATATTATATGCATATATATATATTGGGTATAATTGTAATACTAAGGCTATATACAGTCTTGAATATATACAAAAACCTTTGGGCTATTGTAATTTACTTCAGCCAATTAATTCGACGAATTCTTTAATCGATTTAATGCTGATCGAGTGGAAGTGCTACGGCATAGCCTAAATTTTTGGCTATTTTTTTTTGTTTTTTTCATGGGACCCAGTTGGGGGCGTTTGCTATATGGCTTGTTCTGTCGACTGGACAGAAATACGACGGGAGGCAACAATAAGAACAAATACGGATGTGGAAATTACGAAATAAAGATATATGTGTGTATGATATATGGATTTGTATGCATGGTTTATAAGGTTTATTGCCTGGGCAAGATGTCTGGCACAGTGGCATTGCGTTATAGTTCAAATATTCTTTGTAAATGCTTTGCAATATTGCGACTTTTGACTTATTTTAATAACCTGATCGTTAGTTTAAATAAAGCTGCAATTTGTACAATATTGGGGTATATTTGCTTCTAATTAAATAATCGACACATTTTAATATTATCTTAAAGTGATTAAATGGATAATGTGATTAGATGAATTAATATTAAATCATAGATATGTTATATAGATTGGTTGAAATATAAATTAAAATAATCAAGAAAAATATTTTTTTAATTCTTTATTATTTATTTTATATTTATATTGTTTTTCGTGTGTATATAAATTGTTGAAAGACTCAAAGTGTATGATATGCGATATGATATTAATTGTTCGAAAGTCAATAACAAAAATTTCTTCCTTTAATATACTTCCTTAGATGTACTCAGATGGAAATTTAATTTTAGCCAGATTATAACAATTTCTTATATTAGATATGTTCATCAATAATATTTTCTATTCATTTTCACGTCTACGCTGTAAGTCTGAATAATTAATTTAAGTAACTGGTATAGTACGCGTCGGTTAAAACTGAAGGAAAGAGTATTGAAAATTCCGAATTATCTAGTTGTTTTTTACTTTTCTGAACAAACATCACTCAGTCAAGGAGGTAAGGGTTCATTAGAATATACAACCTGCAGAATTCGTCATTATAGCGTTATCCATTTAAGTAAAGTCGGTGTAAAATTTATCATATCGTTTATTCTTTCGAAAAACATATGCAGAAAAGTTAGTTATGGGGGCTAAAATCGTAATTAATTCGAATATAATCGGTGGAAAAATTCTATAAAGCATATCGTTTGCTATATATATATATATATATATATATATCTGCGGTCTATCGATAACCATATAAAGAGGAATAAGGCCTAAGTGAAATTTCTCAACGGATTTCAAAATGCAATTTCATGTATATTATTTACTGATCGTTTGCTATCTATCGATAAACATAGGCAAGAGGAAGGGAGAGGATTCGAAGGGTATTACTTTATATGTATATATTACCTGCTAATATGGCCATTAAAAAGCTATCTATTCAGCTAAAATCGATGTAGAATTCGAAAATTGTATTATATTCTAAGAAAATCGTACACTGTAGTTATCGCTGCGATCTATCGATAACCATATGCAGTGGCTTCGTTAAGTTTCGCAGTAAAGATGCATTTAGCTTGGTCCAAGGTTGTTGTTGTTGTTGTAGTGCTTCCCTTGTTGTTGTTGTAGTCGAGTCTCGTTAGCACATTTGAGAATGAAGGCTTGATCGATCGCCGCCAATATGTGAGAATGTGCTTGAGCTTTCGTGTCGGTGTGCGTGTGTGTGTGTGTGTGTGTGTATGGAAAATTACTGGGCAACATTCCAGAATGCATGCGATAGCGTTAGGCTTCTTTATGGAACGACGTGGTCAGGCCACAACACACACAACACACACAGAGAAATACGTGTGCTGGTGTGTGTATTTTATATACTATATTCCACTTATTCTTTGCTATTACGTGCATCGATCAGTTGCCAAAGTCGAGGTCGCGCTGTATGCAAGCGGCACACACACACACACACACACACACACAGCATGCACACATACACGCGCAGAGCTGTGCTCCCCATCTCGCTCAGTGTATTTGTTTCTGCGAAATCCCAATTGTCGGGCAGCGCGGCAGTGGGCCGGGGGGAACTTCTGCATATGCTGCAAAAATATATATTAAGAAAAAGAAGAAGAAGAAGAAGCAGAGAAAAGTTCGCTCTAAAAGCGGTCAGCGGCAGCAGCAGCAAAGGGCAGCGGGCCAGCGGCGGCGGCGACGGCAACGACAGCAAACGTCTTGGTAGGCAATGGGTAAGGGCTGCGTCGGCGGCGGGGGGGCGCGCGCAGCATGTAAAATGTGATTTGACGAAGGCAGCAGCAGCAGCAGCAACGTCGACGGCAACGGCAACGGCAACGGCAGCAGCAACGACGACAGCAACAACAACAACGACGACGACGACGACAGTATGTCTGGCGGCGTAGCATGAACTGGCGACATTCTGTCTGCCGATCGAGTGCGCTGTTGCCGCACTTCAGAGAGCAGAGCACAGCGCGCGCCCGCTACGCTCTCGCACTCGCACTCGCAGCCATAGTCGCACTCGCAGTCGCAGTCGCACTTGTGTCTGTGAGAGAGCAAGCTGAATGAACGAACAACCCACACATATACACACACACATACGCAGCGGCACAACAATTGCAGCGAGCGCAGACAGAGCGACGACGACGACGACGCTCGCAGTGAACGCGCGATGAATGCGCTGAGCGTAGAGCAAAGAGCGCCAAGCGGAGCGAGAGCGAGCCAAAGCATTCATTCTCACATACCAAGGCAACTCCCACACACAAACACACACACACACACACAGACGCTTGGCGCTGCCCACGTACTGTGCTCGCTCAGCTCACCTCAGCGCGTTTGTCACTTGTCGCCTGCGCGGCGCGCTCTCTCTGGCTCCCGCTGCCTACTGAAAGCATACACGTGTGTGTGCGAGTGTGTGAGTGGCTGTCGCTCTGTCCGTCAGTCGCTTTGTCGTGTGTGTGTGTGTGTGTGTGTGCAGCAGCAGCTACGAAAACGTGTGAATACAAAAATAAATTAAATAACATTAGCTCCAGGTACACCTTGCCGGATCGCCACTGTATGCGCTACACAACGTGTGGAGGCAGCGCTGCTGCTGCGCCGACGCCACCGCGTTGCCGCCAACGCAGACGTTGAGGCGCCGAGCCATTCAAAAAGCTCGCGCTCCCTCTCTCTCTCTCTCGCTCGCTCGCTCATGCGTCACTATGAACGTGGCAAAAGCTTATGGGGTGGGGAAGGCTCGAGAAAAGCTTGCGCGCGCTTGTGCTTGCAGGCGCAGCTTGCCTGGCGCAAAGCTTTGCGGCAGCCAGCGCCGTGCAGTCCAGATTACGTGAGCAGCGGCAGCGGCAGCAGGGATGGGGACTGCACATAGCTATTTACAACGGAATTTCACACCGCGAGGTGTTCGCTTATTTTACCGCGAAATGCGCATAGCATCACCCAAAAAAAAGCAACAACAACACACACACTCGCACAGAGGCTACAGTCCACTCGCTCTCTGCATAAAAAAAACTATTGTGGCGTGGGGCAGCAAATTGCGCAAGCAGAGAGAGAGCGACGCGGGCGCGGGCGGCGCGAACACACAGTTTCCTGTGCGGCCCCAACCTGTTGTAGATCGTTCAGGGCATGGACATTGCCAGGGTTGCATGTGCGCCATGTGCGATACGGGCCGCAGCCGCTGCGACTCGTTTCGTTGCTGTTGTTGTTGTTGGCGCCAGGGCTGCCTGCCATGGAAAATTAGTTAAGCGCTGCCGCTGTGTCTGCGTACGTTTACCCCCCCCCCCCTCCACCCTACCCTACATTGAAAATCGACAACAGTGCGCGCAGCATTGCAGGCGGAGGCGGCAGAACCGGCAAGCAAACACACATACAGACATGTGTGCGCTTGCCTACATACACACACGCACATACACACTAGCAATGTGGCGCTGCGGGCAGCAGCAGGCAGCGGGGCGGACAGACGAGTTATTTGCTGCGGTGTAAAAAAACCTGTTTGTTTAAACAACAATCTTGTACTAAAAATACATGCGCCTCACTCGCGCACACACACGCACGCACACAGCAGCAGCAGCAGCAGCAGCAGCCACAGCAGCAGAGAGCAGCAGTGAGAGCGTAACTTAAAACTCGCTCTCAGCTCTCACAATTGCGTTCTCTCACAGCACACATGTGCATTGTGTGGCGCTTTGACAGCAGCAACAGCAGCAGCAACTGCAGGCTGCCAGTGTGTCTGCCAGTGCGCCAGTCGTACTGACGCCCCGTCGCCGCCACCGCTGCCGCCCCGCTGTGCGCGCACACACAGCTGCGCCGCCGCCAGTGTAAACCGCAGCAGCAGCGCCATTGCAGTTTACCCGTTTGCCTGCACGTAGGCGTCCACGGGTCTGGTTCAGTGTGCGTGTGCGTGTGTGTGGCAGAGAGTGTGTTGGTGTCTCACTCTCTGTGCGTGTGTGTGTGTGTATGTGTTGGCGTTGGAGGGCCCCGTTCCCGGGTTGCTGCTGCCGCTGCCGCTGCCGCTGCTGCTGCTGCTGTTGTTGTTGTGTTTGTTTTACGTTATTTATGCGCTTCGTTCAGTTTCGTTCGATTCATTTCGTTGCGGCGGCACTGAACAGAAATTGACTCAAATTGACGACGGCAACGCCATAGTTCCCCCCCACAACCTCTGCACACGCCCCGCAACCGCTGCCCATGGCCCATTGTCAGGTCAGTTGCCAGCAAAAGAATGCTGTGACTGCGACTGCGACGGCGACTGCGGCCGAGACTGCGGCGTCTGCTAACTAGCTTTGCTGGCGCGGCAAAGAGATGCCAGATCGAAGCGCAGAACACCTGAAGCTCACTCAATAGCAGCCATGTGTGTGTGTGTGTGTGTGAGAGTGTGAGCTATATGCGACTCTCTGTCCGTGTGTGCGTGTGAAGCTTCGCATGAGCAGCAGCCGCATTTAAAGTCAGTCGAAGCGAAGCGAAACAGAAACAGAAAGAGAAACAGGCACAGGCACAGGCAGGATCCAAGAAATTCCATTTCTTGGAAAAGTTAATAAAAGTTTGTGCCTTCGCGCGTTGCCGCCTTTCTCACACACAGCCAGACAGCGCGCGTGTGTGTGTGTGTGTGCGGACAGCGCATTTTTATGTGCCTACAGCTTCGGCGGCCCAATGTCTGCCTCTGTCTCGCAGCCCCCTTGCAGCTGCCCCCCCTACACTTTTTTGCAAGACGCTACCATGGGCCCGCCTGAGCCACGTTCCTTTAAGGCAGGCCGCTTTCTTTTCCGAGAAGAACTATCCATTAGGCGCCTGAGATCGCCAACTCCAACTCCAAGTCGAACCGAACCGAACCGAACCGAAGCGTACCGAGTCCAGTTCGCAGTTCGCAGCTTGTGTTTACCTGGAATTGGGCAAGATCGTGCTGCAAATGAAACGATCGCCAAATGATCCTTTTCCCCACGTTGCCAAAGCTGCGACTGTGACTGCGACGGCGATAATGCTGTGACTGCGACTCAATTTTCAAAAACAAAACCATTTTTATGCTCTGGAACGATCCCAGTGCCAGAAAGCCAGAATAATTCTGAAAATACTGCATAATAATGATCAGCTATAATATGAACGTATGCAGTATTTGTAGAGTATTATTAAAACACTAACCAGATTAATACGTGGAATAAAGCTGAAGTGAAACTGTGATATTGCTGCGATCAATTTAAAAAAAATATAGAAATTATTGTATAAGCTGACTATGATTAGAAACCTATTTATTTTTTTATGTATAAACTTTTTTCTGGTTTCAAAATTGAAAAAGATTGAAAGGATTACCAATAGTTGTATAATCTTTAATTTAGTTGATATGATGAACCTTTATGAATAATGAACTTATTCACAAACTGAACTTAGGATTAACGTGTATCCCATGCAGATCAGTTAAGCAGAGTTCAATTATCAAGCTCAGCTCCCGAACTTCCGACTGAATGCATATGGAATAGGTGCAGAGGGATTGCAACACTTGTGCGATTAGATAGTTTTGCACACGCCGTCGATCGTGATCTGTGATAATCGCAGTGGGTTCGGGGGGGTCACCGGCTAGGCTGGGTTAGTCAGACTTGGACCCAGACTGAGACTGAGACGGAGACATGGAAACAGACATGAAGCTTCCGATTTCAATTGCGTTGGTTGTGTAATCAATCAGTGTATAGTTTGGGGGGGCACAGGGGTAGTACGGGTGTTATGAGTGGGTACCCAACTAACTTGGGTAGATGAGTCAACTGGGTAGTGCGGGGGGGGAAGGTAGGGCAGCGAGATGCTATACAAATTCATTATAGACAAAACCCAAAACGTGATTAAGCCACGTGCTGTATAGAAGACGTTGTTAGAGTGCGGGAAGAAGGTCTTCAAGCAGACAATGAACACGTAGAGCAAGAAGAGAAAGAAGAAGAAGCCGCACTACTCTTCTCTCAGCTTTGAAGAGCGCCCGCTAACCAAGATAACCGATCACCTTGTTAGAACAATGGAAAATGGATCACCCGAAAAGAATGTGGACGGTATTATCAAGTGAGTATACTAGACCTACTGGCAAGGTACCCCAGCTACCGCGCTAACGACGTAGATGAGTGTACGCACCGTGAATAACAGTTTATTATGAAATACATATACATATATCGTATATATATAGTTAAATGCAACTTGCCATGTTTTTGTTTTCCTTCTTTGATAAGCGATCCATACACCTTTCCTTTACGTCTCTCTCGCTCTCCCCTCTTTGGCATTAGTCATGGAATTCTGGAGTGCTTCTGAAATATGAGTCCTACGCGGAAGCAGAAGGAGAAAAACAAAAAATATACGAAATTAAATTCTACGTAATATCGTCGAGTTCCTCAAGGTTAGTAAGAATTGTAATCGTCTCTTATGCAAGCCTGTTGTATCACTTTTTTTCTTTCAGTGCAAGTCATTTGAAGGTGAACCAAACTAAGGTACTATATAAACGATTCAGGTAAATCGAAAGTATTCCTGTAAATCATCTTCTCAGTTTCCCTTACTAATTTCATCTTTAAGTTTTCACTTTCTATATACTGTTTCGGAACGGACATGCTCGACGGATTTGTAATATTGGGGGCTTATTTGTTAATATTTAATTTTATATATCCAATACTTAAAGCATATTCCACATTTATTTCAGAGTAGAGCAGCTATATAATACACTAGGCCTACTTATTTTAAAATTATTTATTTATTTTCAATATAAAATATTTAGAATATACTTTGTATATTTCAGAGTAGATGAGCTCTACGGAAGCGCAGAATATATTATAATATTGAGATAATTTAGCTTAGTTTTATTTATATATTTTAAGCAAATATCATATACTATTTTAGAGGCTTATAAGGCTTATAATATGTTAATATTTTACCTTAGATTTATTTATATTCAAATTTCCCTTTCCTATATACAATATTAAGAAGATATTGTATATATTTGATAGTTGCAGAACTCTACCGTATTCTATAGCTTATAATTTCAACAAAATGTATATTAATTTTATTAAGTAATTTATTTTTCTCATTTCAGAATAGAGGACCCCTAATGGTTTATTATAAAGTATAATGTTTTCTATGGTACTATTTATCGATAACATTAGCTTGTCTTAGCTTAATTGGGATTGCGCGTGCGCAAAGTCGCCAGAAAAATCTCCCTTTTGCGTTCAAGCGTCGCTCCCCCCTCCCTGCTGCACCTCCACTCCACCCCCGCACACGGTCCAGCCTGAGCGTCGACTCGTTCTGTACATGCGATGTCTGTCTGTATACGATGTTTGTTCGTATGTAGGAACGTCTGTCTATATGCTGTGCATATATCTCGATCTCTTTGTCGCCTCGTATGCATGTGTGTGTGTGTGTGTGTGCGTGTGGGCTTACGCGCCGCATTCAAAGGCAGCAGACAGCACGGCGTCGGCAACGGCGCTGGCCCCGGCTAACCCCTCCCCCCCTCCATGCTGCTGCTGCTGCCCTACACCCCTGGCTATGGCTGCCGGCCTGGCTATGCTCCCCTACCCACACAGCACACACACACTCGCACACACACACGCACGCACGCCACACACACCGATCACACCGCGCCCTTTGTGTGCTCCACGAGCGCAGAGGCGAAGCCGTGCCCGGTACGCGGTACCCGCTACGAGGTACCCGGTTCGGTTCCCAAATGATTTTTGTTTTTTTTCTCCAACTTTTTAATCAATTCATGTGTCTATCTGTGCCCGTGTGCGTGTGTGTGTGTGCGCGCGTGTGTGTGTGTGTGTGTGCATCTATTGTGTGTATAGGTTATTCGATTTTTACGTTACCTTTACCTTTTTTTATATTCAATTTTTATCTCTTTGCCTGGTTCTTTTCCGCTTTTTACTCGCCTGTTTTTTCGTTCTTTCTTTCTCTCTCGCTTTGTTGTTGTTGTTCTCTTCTTTTTGATAAATCGATTTAGAAGCCGACGGGGCCACAAAAGTGGAATTCTTTTGATTTTATTTTAAACACACACACACGCGCACGCACACATCTGCGTCTCCTCTGGCTGTTCGAAGTTTTCGTTTGTTTCTCAACTTTTTCTTTCGCCCCCCCACCTCTCCCTCCCGCTCTCCCGCTCCACGCTTTGTTTTTGTTATTTGTTACTTGGAAATGCAATTCAAAAACATTTTCATGTGCAGGCAGCAGCAGCAGCAGCAGCAGTGGCGGCGGCGTCTCCAGACGACGCGTCGTCGTTGCTTTTTTTCTGCTCATCGTTGCTGTTGCTGCTTTTGGGGCCGCGCGGGATGGCAGAGCAAGGCAGCAAGGCAGCAAGGCAGCAAGGCAAGGCAACATGGCGACATGGGAATCTATGCGCGCTGTCCACTGCCTACGGCAACTATTGCGCGCCCCAAACACACTCACACACACACACACACGCTCAGTCGCTTCACACGCGCACTCTGCCACTCTCTCTCTCTCCCGCTCTCTGCCTGGCTGAGATCTATCATCGCGCGTCAACCGCGCGTCGCGGTTGCCTTCTGCTGCCTTCGACTAGGTGAGTCAATGCTTTTTTATCATACTTGTTGCTGTTGCTGTCACCTAATCGTGTTGCGTGCGTCCGTTCGTCTCTCTCGCCAACACTCTTTTTTTTGTTTTTATTGCTTTTGCTTCTTTTTTGTTTTTTTTTTTGCTCCAGTCGGCCGTTTGATATCGCACGCGCAAATGATGCTGCCGAGCAGCAGCGGCGGCAGCAACAACAACGCAAGCATAAACTTGCCATAGACAGAAAACACATTTTTCATTTATGAATTTGCATACACACGCAGTCGTCGAAGCGACGACACACAGACACATGCATATGTGTTTCATTCATGAATTCCAGTCGATGATGGCGACGCGGCGAAGGCGAAGGCGAATGCGAAGGCGAAGGCGACAGAGAGACAGCGCGGCAGCAGCAGCCGGGCAGCGAGGCAGCGCAGCAGGCAGCGCAGATTTTTGTCTCTGCGCGCATTCATCGTGCTGTAGAAAATTTCGTTTGTCATTTGCAACAAGTGCGGAGCAACTAGTGTTGTTGTTGTTGTTGTTGTCGATCATTATATTTGCAGTTGTTGTTGTTGTTGTTGTTGCTGTTTGCACGATTCGTTCTATGCCCTTTTGTCTTTGAGCTTAGTCAGGGGGCGGCGATAGCAACAGCCGCAGCCACAGCGACTGCACTTCACCCGCACACATACACACACACATATTAAATACAAACCATGCATGTATGTATGTAATGCATACGTGCACGAACGGACACGTTAAAAAATGCATCGCTCTTGCTCCCAGCCGCAGCACAGCACATTACACATTCAACAGTTGATTCGCTCTCTCACACACTCACACACACATGCAGACGCACACGCGCGTACTTGCATATGCGCGCGTGCATGCACAGCATAGGGGACGGGGGCAACGCAAAGCCTCTCCCCCCGTTGCCGCAGCACATCAGTCGACGCGACGGCAAGCTCAACAAGTTCATGTGACGCTCAGTCGCCGCGTCGCTTAGTCGCTGCGTCGCTTCGTCGCCGCGTCGGGCAAAAACAAAAGCAAAAGCAAAAGCACCGAGCACCAAGCAGCAACATGTCGTCCGGGCCGAGCCCTAGTGCCAGAATGTCTGCCAGCCACGACTATAGCGCACACAAGCAGGCACGCACACACACGCACACTGGCATGCAGTCATATCTGCGGCCGAGTGTGTGTGTGTGTGTATAAACTGGCAGAGCCAGCGAAATTGTAAGTTGGCAGCGGACGCAACGTGGTTCGCAGTCGTCGCTGTCGTTGCTGCCGCTGTTGCTTTGGCAAAGCCACAAGAGCGGCAGCACAGTGGGGCCAAGCCAGTGCAGGCTGAACGAATTGAAAATGCACGTTGAATTTTTTGTTTTTGAAATTATGATTTTTTATTTATGCACATTTTTTAATTTTTTAAATAATATTAAAAATAAGCCCTTAGTATCGATTTATTTTTTTTATTTATTAATTATATATTTTTTTCATTAATGATTCGTACAATATATGTACATAAAATAATATCTTATGTTTTAAGTAATTTACGACTAGAAATCTAGGCAAACTATTAATTTTGTAATCTCATTTATATAGAAAAGGCTAAGCAAAATGCAAAATTTGTTGTTTTTTTATAACTTTAAAATTAACTTGATGATTTACCCTTGAGATGGATGAAAAATGAATATTTCTATGAAATTTAAGATTTATTTGGAAAGGGAATGAAAGTACCTTTTGTATGTGCGCAGTATATAACATAGCTCGCAAATGTAAATAAATTCCGCTATTGAATTAAAGTAATAAGTAACATTTATTTTCTTTACGTCTTCGATTAAAGAACTCTTTTCACACTTAAATAAAGAGTAAACCTGTGGAAAGTTATTATATTTATTGTATTAGTTTTGTATAATATTAAAATAACTGTGTTCCGAACGTGTGTGGGGATATGTTCTAGATATTGGTACATTATATAATCACATTCGACCATCTGTATTTTTCAATTGCAATCGCAAGCCACGCAATCACATGATTCACATCGCTGATGCTGGGCCCCACTGTGCGTTCACTTTGAGTGGCCAAGCACACACACACAGTCACAGTCATACACACACACAAACACACACAGTCTTTGTCAGTTAGTCAGCTCAGACGCCTGTGCGGCAGTCGGATCGGGCCTGAGCCTGGGCTGTGCCCGGGGGCAGGGCCAGCAATCGTCGTTCGGTGTTCCGTCCCCTTCTGTCCATTGTGTCCGACGGACGCGTCGGTCGTCGTCTGTCGGTCGGGCTCGCGTAGCTGAAAATCAACTCCACCACACCAGTGCACAAAAGCGCCGCGGTCGCAACAAGAACGAGTCCCACACACAGATACACCGACACGCGGACGGAGAGACAGAGCATCACACACCTAAGCAGTAACGCACGCATACACATGCATAGGTTATGTACGTGCATGCATAATACAGGGGCGCAGACACCTCGCCGACGATTGTCGTCAGTTTGTCTGCAGTGCTCAGCGCCGCGCTGTTGCTTTTGCTGCCACTGTCGATGTCGATGTCGCTGTCGCTGTCGCTGTCGCTACTTCTCTGCTTCTCTGCTGCCTTCGTTGCTTGGTGCTTGGTGCTCTGCTGGGCTGCAAGAGCGGCAAAAACAACAACTGGTTTAGTCTGGGGCCCGCCAAGTGTCTGACTCGTTCACACTCACACACCGATGCACAACGCACACTTGCTGCGCGCTGTTGCCGCGCGCTGTTGATGAGCTATTAGAACGCACACACACACGCGCTGTAGTAGACAAACGCGCAGACAGAGCGTCGACGCTGCACTCTCACACTCTCAGACTGAGAGGCGCGCGCGCGTTGTGCTTGTTGTTGTTGCTGCCCGTACCGTGTTCATTCGTTCAGTTCATTTCGCTACGTTTCGTTTCGTTCTCGCGCGCATGTATGCGTGCGTCCGTGTGAGCAGCGAGAGAGCAGCAACGACAGCCGAACGAACGACGTGCCGACAGCCGACAGCCGACAGCCGACAACAGCCAGCCGACGTTGTCGGGCCAGCCAGTCTAGAACGTAACTTTGAAGTAGAACGCAGAAGGCAGAACAATTGTGTTTTGGATTCCTTGCCGTGCGGATGCGGATCGCGCGTCGCGTAGTCAGAACAGAAAAAAGAAAAGAAAAAAACAGAACAGAAAACATAAACTGAAACAGCAAAAGCAACAAGAGGAACAATTTTCGCTCAGTGTGTTGTGTGTGCGTGTTTTTTATAATTTGTCGTGCAAGCTAAACAAAACTACGAGCCGATTCAGATGCAGATTTAACGTTTTCGACTTGCTTATTCTAATTAAATAATATTATATACATTTTTTTTTGCCGTTAACTGTGCAACAACTGTGCTTGAATTTTTTTCAACAAACTCAAGAGGAGCAGCCACAAAAAGAGAGACAACAAGGAGAAGAGAGAAAAAAAACAATTTTCAACGACGTTAACGTGTTTCTTTTTTTTTATTTTGTGTTCGTCGTGTTGTTGTGTTCTGTGGCGCTCACTTGTCTCGGTGTGCGTTGTGCCAGCGCTGCCAGATCGCGAGTTATGAAAGCGCAAGCGTCGCACGCAGGCAGCAGCAGCAACAGCAGCAGCGGCAGCAGCAGCGGCAGCAGCAGCAGCTTTTAGAGCAATTTTAATGCAACAACAACAACAACAACAACAAGAACAACTATTTACAACAACAACAAAAACGCTATTTTTGAGAAAAACTTTATACAAAACGCAACGAAATTGTTAACAACATTGAAATGGATAATCACAGCAGCAGCAACAACAACAGCAGTGGCAGCGCAGCAACAACAGCAGCAGCAGCAGCAGCAATGGCAGCAGCAGCCGCATTAAGCTTCAATCAGCAGCAGCAGCAGCAACACAAGCAGCGACACGCTGCCAAAGAGCCAGCGGCAGCAGCAACAGTTGCACTGGCGACGGCCGAGAGCAACGGCAACAGCAACGGCGGCAACAGCAACGGCGGCAACAGCAACGGCAGCAACAGCAGCAACGGTTGCACGTCGGCAGCTGCTGGCAACGCGTGCAGCCCCAAAATGGGATCGCGCCGCATCTTCACGCCGCAATTCAAGTTGCAGGTGCTCGAGTCGTACCGCAACGACAACGATTGCAAGGGCAATCAGCGTGCCACAGCGCGCAAGTACAACATACATCGCCGCCAGATCCAGAAGTGGTTGCAATGCGAGCACAATCTGCGCTCCTCCGTGGCCAACAATCAGCACCAGCAGCAGCAACAGCAACAGCAGCAGCAGCAACATCACTCACAGCAGCAGCAGCAGCAGCAACATCACGCGCAACAGCAGCAACACTTGGTCGCACAGCAGCAACTACCGCAGCAGCAGCAGCTTCTGCCTTTACCGCAGCAACTGCACGCGCAGCAACTGAAGCAGCATCAGTTCCACCAACTGCCACTTGCTCATCATGTCCATCATCATCATCACCATCATCAGGCAGCAGCAGCAGCGGCGGCAGCAGCAGCTGCAGCAGCAGCAGCGCATGCGCATCACTACTTAGCCAACGGATTCGCGCATCATCATCCGCATCATCATATGGCGGCAGCAGCAGCAGCAGCAGCGGCAGCAACACCAACAGCAGCAGCAGCAGCAACATCGCCAGCAGCAGCAGCAGCAACACTTGGTCATCTGCATGTGCCTGTACCGCTGGCACTGCCCCTGCCCCTGCCATCTGTCAATGTGCAACAGCAGCAGCAGCAGCAACTGCAACTGTTGTCGCCACAAGGCGATGCCACGGGAGCAGCAACAGTTTCTGGCAGCGATGCAGCAGCCAAAATTGCTGCCGTTGTGGCAGCAGTTGCCATTGCCAACAACAACAACAGCAGCAGCAGCAATGGCATCGCTAGCAACAGCAGCAGCACCAGCAGCGCGGCAGCAGCAACAACAACAACAATCAGTGCCACAACGTTGCCATATAGTTTAAATACACAACAACAACAACAAGTGCCAAACGCCGTGCCAATACACAGCAGCAACAACAACAACAACAACAGCAGCAACAACAGCAACAACAGCAGCCACATTCCTCCACCGCCATCGCAGCAGCAGCAGCAGCAGCCGCCGCTCGGCTATGCCTACCATCTGCCTGCCTTTTTGCCGTTGGAGCCGCGCCTGGAGCCGGCTCCCACGCCCGCGCCCATGGACCTCTCCCTCAGCAGCGCAGAGCGTCGCCAGCGCGAGCAGCACCAGCAGCAGCAGCAGCAACAGTTGCTGAAGTCGAGCGCCTGCGTCGATCTGAGTTGCCGCAAGCGCGCGGCACAGACGCTGTGGCACCACGAGGCAGCTCTGCCGGCGGACAAAATGAGCAAGCTGGAGGAGGTGATCAAGTGCGAGCCCAGCGACAACGAGGAGGACGCCGATGCCGATGCCGATGCTGCGGATGCCGATGCCGATGCGGATGCGGATGTGGATATCGATGTGGATGTGGAGGCCGAGGCGGATGCGGAGACGGAGGCGGAGGCAGAAGCTGTGGAACAGCGCAAGCTGCCGCCGGCCAAGCAGGTGAAGCTCTTCAAGCCGTATCTGCTGGACAATGAGGCGACGGCAACAGCAACAGTTGCCGCTGAGCTGGATGCGCAGGCGGAGGAGGACTCGGAGCTGGAGATGCAGCTGCACGATGGCGATGAGCTGGAGCTGGAAGATGATGAGCGGGATGCCGATGCCGACGATGAGGAGCATGCTCATGCGCTCAACGGCGGCGGTGGCGGCAAGAAGAAGAAACGTGCCACGCCACGCGAGCAACGGGAACCGATCATTTGGAGCAATCATCCCTCATACGCCAGCAATGCCGCCAGCTGCTTTCAATCGCCGCCGCCGCTGCTGATGCAATTCCCGACGGGCACAGGCGCTGCCGCGATTCCCGTGCCGCCATTTCCCGCCGGGAGTCCTCAGCATCAGTTTCATGGCGGCAACAGCAACGGCAGCAGCAGCGCCAGCAACAGCAGCAGCAGCAGCAGCAGCGCTGGCAGCAAACCATCAACCCCGCAGAGCGTGCTCAGCCCCTTCTCGGCGCCAGCGCTCTCGCCCACAGGCTTCTGCTGCCCCAAAGGTTCACCCGTCTCCGGCTACGAGAGCAGCTCATCCACGTACAGCGACAGCGCCAGCGCCAGCTCAGCCCACGGCTACAGTCTCAATCTGCAGCTGCACGCAGCCGTCTACAACGACAACTTGATCAGCATCATGCAGCAGCAGCAGCAGCAGCAGCAGCAACAGCAGCAACAGTTGCTGCAGCGTTCGCATCTGCAGCGCTGGCTGGATCAGGAGGCGCTGGCCGCCTTGGGCGCTGCACGCCTCACGCCGCCCGCGGCAGCAGCAACTGTTGCTGCTGCTCCAGCAGCAGCGGCGGCAGCAGCAACCACGGCTGCTGCAGGCGCACGGGCAGCGCCCATTACATTGCTGGCCTAAAAGGATGGAGAGAACGAGGGAGAGAGAGAGGGAGAGAGGGAAAGGAGGCGACAATAAGCACTATCAAATCCCACCAAGCAGCAGGAGAGGGGGCGTGGCCATGGGCCTGGTCCTCGGGCCTTGTGAGTTACAAATTAAGCAGAGGCAACATGTGTTTGTTCTTAATTTTCTGCCTGTTTCAATTGTTAAATTTAATTTAAAAATTAATTAATTAATTAATAATTAAAATACTTCCAAAAAAACAAAAACATATCAGAACACACATACACAGAGAGAGAGAGAGAAAAGAAAGAGTAGTCTAAGTAATTGTCATAATTATAATTAATTAATTATAATTCTTTTTTTTTATAATTTCTAGGAACAAATTAAAAATTAAGTTGCACGCAAAATGAAATTTAGCCTAAGGTCTTAATTTTAAATGTATTTTTTTTTTATTTTAATTAACGTATTTTTTTGTGTAATTTGTGTAAATAATACTAATTAATTTAATTGCAAATATTTTTTTTTTATTATTATTAATTAATTAAATAAGCAGAAAATGAATTTTTAATGAAAAATACAATATCTAAAAAGAAAACTGATTGCAAGAGAAAGCTTTAAAATTACAATTACACACACACACACTCGAACACACACACACATATGAATTTTGTTGTCATGGCCGAAAAGGCGTTGTGGGCGTGGCCAGCCCACAAAAAATGATGAGGAAGAAATGAAGTTAACAAAACGGGAACTAATCAAATGTGTAATTCTTTTTATATAGACTAGGGATTTATAGCGTATAATCTAGCATAGTAAGTTACTATATACATATATACACACACATCAATATATATACATATACATATACATGCATATTCATATATAGTATATGTAAACATTTTTTTTGGGGAAATATATTGAAAATTCTTGTGATATGAACAAACAAAATTTAATAAATTGTTGAAAACTGCTGATAAACAATTAAATAACTAGCTATATGTATACATATATCTGATAAATCACACACACATACACAGATTTACAACAACTGACATACATATACATATATACTTTATATATATATATACAAAATATATACAATATATTTATATACAAGAAATGGTTTTTTTTTTACATATATATATATGGGGAATATACTACATAAGTATACAACAACACGCAGTATTTTTATATATTGAACAACAACAACAAAGGGAAAAACCACACACACAGAAAACTGAACAAGAAATAAAAAATTATTCAATTAACAAAAGCATTAAAATTGAACTGGTTTTTCTTATTTCTCTCGACGCTGCGATCAATGCAGTCGCCATTTTGTTTTGCGATCCCGCTCCCCCCTCTCTCATCCGGCAACCTGGCAACCCTTTTGCAGTTTCTTTTCTTTTTTATTTTGTTGGCATCCGCTTTAGTCAACAAACACAATTCGCTTCGGCCCTTATGCAATTGGCAGATCTGCTGATCAGCCCGATCCCCGATCCCCGATCCCATCCGAGAGCCTCGATCTGCTGCTTCAGCGATCGCACAATGATCACAGATCACGCTACCCAAACGGGTATTATGTGATCGTGTTCGATCGCCACTTGTGCAATCGAATTGACATCACACAGCGATCGATCTCGAGGATTATCGTAGCTAATGTCAGGAAATTTTGCACTTGGCAGCACTTTTGATGTGTTTGCACGTGTATGGCTGCCATCTTGTCGAGGATCGCCATGCGTCGAGCTGATAATCCAGTTTGACTGTAAGATATGCCAAAAAAAAAGGTAGGTTATTTGCTTGTATTTAAATCAATGATCGTTAACGAACTTAAACAACGAAAAGCATATTTTTTTGTTATTTAAATTTATTATAATGTTATATATATAGAAGGACCTGCAAGTGTATTTCTTATATATTCTTGTTAAATACAGCATACTTAGATGATCTCGCATTTCGATCAAAATATTCCACGCTTAGCAGAACGAGATAGAAGAGAACAGATCGTTAAGCTCTATAATATAGTGAAACGATCGCTCGGAAAAAAAGCTATTTTGTATTAAGCTATTTTGTTTCGCGTGTGCTACCCCTTAATCAACAGTGTTGCCAACTTTAAAGCTAACGCTAGACAAAAATAGCTAAAATAGCTAAAAAAAAATTGATATTAATCGGAAACTAGACAAAAAAGCCAACAAATTATTTACTAAAAAATACTATGAAAAAAAGACACCAAAAGCTTAAAGATTTTTTGTAATTATCGGTACAAATTTATTTTATAAAATAACGTAAAAAAAATAAAAAATTGCTTGTAAACGATTATTAGAATATGGAATTTTCTAAAAAAAATATTTGCAATACAGAAGAAGCAGAAAAAAAGCTGCGAATTCTGTTTATTTTTTAAAGTTAAGTTAACTTTTTTCATGAAATAAGCCGAGAATTACATTTTTATGGTCTTGAAGAGGATATATGAATTTTAGCCAGTTGTTTTTTTTTTTTTTAAACATGATAAGATAATTAATTGGTATTTTCTTCTATTTAACGCTTTGTGATTTTGACTTTTTAATTTTTTATTTTTATTTTTTATCTAGCCGTTAAAACTAGCTTTTTGTGCACAAAAGTGGGCAGCACTGACTTTAGAGCCATATAGAGCTCTAGCAGGATCTTTCAACTGTGTGCCCACTGTACTTGTTGTACTTGTCACATGCGAGGGCACTAAATACCACCATGTACACATGGTATTCCATGCGCTGATCCCCAGATCAATCTTCTATATGTTCGCCGCGCACTGTGTGTGATCTCTCCGGCCAAAATCTTTTTTTCTGCGTTTTTTTTCTTTTTCGGCTGCTTTGAAATCTTGTGATCTTGGCATTCTTTGCGTGTGTCATTTTGGCCAGCTCATCGCTTGGCTCAGTGAGTGTGCCCGAGTGTGTGTGTGTGTGTGTGTGTGTACGTGTGTGAGTGAGTGTGCCAGTTTGCCTGTGTGTGCGTGTGATTAGTTTTCTTTTAGAGTATTCACGATCGGTTCAATTTGCTTGGCGATTTTAGTATTATTTCTTAGTAGTTTTCGGTTTTGTCGGTTGGTTAGCGCAACTTTTGCGCTATGACTAAGCCGCCAAATTCTATAATGCTTTATATTTTTAAATCGTTTAAAAATAAAGTGCTCTCGTTTGCCAAACTGTGCGCCAATCACGAGCCACAGAGCCGCCGACGCCGCTGGCGTTGACGTTGACGTTGGCGTTGATGTTGACGCTGACGCCGAAGACGACGACGCGTCGCAGTCGCCAACTGTGCGGGCAGCGACGTAAACGTCAACTGGCAAGCGGCAGTGCGACATTGTCTGTGTGTGTGTTTCTTTTTTTTTATTGCACAGTGCAAAAAGTTGGCCAAAAAGTACACATGAAATGGCCAACACACACACACACGTATTGGTAGCCAGATGAGCAAAGCTTTTCAGAGTGACGCTCATTATAAAAGAAGTTTAAAAAAATTAACAATTTCAAGAACAAATAAAAAATGTAAAATTTGAATAATAATTATTTATATAAAAACTAATATGTAAAATGATAAAAATAATTTTTAATAAATACATAAAAACTGATCAAATAAGAAAAAGGTATATTAAAAATATAATAATAATATACTAAAATTCAAAATAATAAAACCAAAAAAAAAATTAATTTTAAAATAAATATTTAATACAAAAAAATAAAAATAAGAACAAGAAATATATAAAATAATAAAGAAGTAAACGAATATTGAAAACGCCAAAAGGAATATATAAGAAAAATAATGAAAATATATACAAAATAAAATAAATAACAAATATAAATTATAAATACATAAAAAAATTAAAGACTAATAAAAGAAATACATAAAAGAAAAAATAATATAAATAAAAACTAATTAAAAAAATATATACATATAATATGGCAACAAAAAAAATAAAATGTAAAATTTAAATTTTTTTATAAGAAATAAAATCTTTAAATTAATTAATTAACAAAAAATGATAAGAAAACAATTTAAAAAATCAAAAAAAATAATAACACTTTAAATCATATATATATCGTAGTATTTATATACGTATTAAAAAAGTGCCAAAAACGAACCAAAGTAATTTGCCAAAGTAACCTAATTAATTTGCTTATTGATTGCAAATTGCCCGGTAACTGGGCGTGGCATCTAAGATATGAAATAAACTTCCGCTGCATATAGTATACAGGAACCATTATGTCGGATTTGATGCCTCTAGTTATTATAAAAACAGAGATCTCGATGTTCAAACAAACACATGCATGATTGGCATGACTAAATTGAGAAAATAAAGAAAATATTTACTTTTCGAGCTCTGCTCTGCTTGCTTTGTCTATTAGAAGGCTTGAAGATTTGTATTTGCTTGAAAAACTGATTTAATAATCAAGTGCTATTTCTTGAAATAACCATATTAGATTTTATAAAAATACCTTAAGTACTGATCCGATTTTAATGAAATTTCGCTGGATTTAACGTGTAAAAAAATCAGTTATGGTGAGTTGAGTAAATCCTTCACAAGGAGGTAAGGTTTAGAGAAAACGTGATATATAAAATGCTGAGTAAAATTAGCATATAAACTGCTAGAAAATGAATTGAAATGCAAATTATAAGAACAAAATTCAAACGAAATGCAGAAATTAAAACGAAATGCAAAAATAATAAATAGAGATATTAAGATTAAATACTTTTAATGAGAAAACAAAGAAATTATTAGGAAAAATTGCAGAAATGCAGCCGCAAATGACATTATAAAAACACATACAGACCCTCTCGCACACACACACACACACACACCTGCAGTGACAGGTTGCGTTCTAAAATCTGGGTAACATCCAAATTATCTAGTATTTGTGGCAACGTGCGAGCGTGGGCACCCCTTAGGAGGGTGTATGTTATGGTATGCAATTTCTGCTTCTCCTACAGCGTTTGGCTACGCTTTTCCCCGTCTCTCTCTCTCTCTCGCGCGCTCCCCGCTTTCACTTAAGCTTCCCCTGCCAGGCGGAGGTCTACCGGACCCGCCCTCAAGCTTACCCCCTGCCCATGCTACCCCCTTTCTTCTAACCTCAATTTGATTTTATGCAGTTTTCGCGCTGTTGCTGTGCGCGATTTCTCTTCGTGTCGCCACGTGACAAACATTCCCTCCCCCAGCCCCTACCCCAACCCCTACCCCTACCCAACCCCTTCCCCCACCTCTGGCAACCGACTACATCGGTGCAAGCAGCCTCGGCAACACTGCCTCTGCAGCTGATCATGTGCGCTGCCAAAGCAATGTGATGCGCTTTCACGGGATTTATTTTTTCTCGATTTAGATTTGGCCACAAACGCCAAAAAGTTAACAAACACAAAGCAAGTGGGTGTGGCTGGTGGGCGTGTGTAAAGGGGCGGCGGGAAATAGGGTGGGTAGCTGCTGCACCTGACTGCAATTGCGACTGCTTCGACGACGCAAAAAGGTAAAAGCCTCATAGCGAAAATACCGAAAAATTGCACTGCAAAAATACTCAATCGAAATGCGCTTGAGACAGTTTTTGTCTATCAAATCGAAAATATTCCAATGATGTAAGATTCTAGTAGTATATACACCGATCTGTGCTCAGTAAACCTATACAAAGTATAGACTACTCACTTACATCTGGCATATAGTATCTATTTGCTTTGTCTTTCGTATTCCTCGTGATGTTGAGCAACGCCAATAGGTCTGTGATCTAACACTGAGGAACTCTTGGTGAATTTGTTCACACAGTTCACTGATCTGCACCAGTTCTTTGAGGATCGTTTGCAAGCACTCAAGGGATTCTCCTTAGATCCGCACTCTAATAATATTCATTCAGAATAAAGAATAATCGGCATATTTTACCGATCCTCATGTATTGCTTGTGATCAGTGGGAAAGGTTTTTTTGATAGGCATTTCTTTCTCAATTAAATCTTCATGAGCTCTCTGAAGATCGTCTACAGGCTAATCGAGTCTATCGATGACTAACATATATATAACATTAAGCTAACTGCAGAAACTATAGTTGATTTCCAAGAGATCCCCGGATCGACGCATTTTATTGATCCCCATCCATTGCACATAATTGGTGAGAAAGGTTCTTTGATTTTTGTTTAAAAAACACCATGGAATTGTTAACGCTTTTAGAACTAAACTGATCTACTGATCTTCTTCTCTTATACCGTTCTCTGAGTATTGAATAGATCTACTGATCTTCTTCCTGGTGCATTCTCTGAAGATCGCCTTTAGGCTGATCGAGTCCTTAGCCTAGAAATAAGTAATATTACGATAACTGCAGAATCTATAGTGTGTTCTCATGAGATCCTCGTCAGATCAATGTGATTAATGATCAGTAGCAACATTTCTCCCAGCAAACTATACAGTTCATGCCATCAGTAAATTATTTTTTTTGGCATATATTTATATATAGTTTCTGACTATCTGGTGAAGTGATCATCCACTCGAGGATCGTCGCCCGAATTTGCAAATGATTCATTGTCCGACTCATGGCAATTGGCATCAGAATCGATTGTTTATTGTGTGCTCTACGCTATAAGTTATTAGTTCCACTCGAGAATATTTCTCGCGGCCCGATCTGGCCCAGATAAAGCAGCTACAGAGCAAAGTGAACGGATCGATCAATGACCAAATGGACAAATAGATGCTCGATCGATGTCGGCCATAGGTACAGGCAATATAAAGAAGTATTTGTCGGTGCACCTGGATCATGCAAAACTCGATCAATATGGCGATAATGTCCGCGTAAGAACGACAAGTTGTTTGTCATCGCAACCGATCGCGATAATAAATTTTCCTCTTTATATATCTACTATATATGTGTGTAGGCAGGTACAGCGGAAAGGCCGAGGCATTTACTTTCCATTTCACTTAACGACCTGGATAAAAAGAAATAGATATATGGTATATAATAATAACAATCGAATTCATAATCATAATCGAATTAATCATTCTCAAGTGGCATTCCCTATTTATAGATCCGCTGTCGGAGACAGACAAAAATCGATACGAAATCGATTCGCCGAGAGTTGTGTGTGACATTTTCAAATCGATGCTCTTCAAATAATTAATGAAAACAATCTGAAGTCGCGGCGGGACGAGGGAGCGCGAAAAAAAGCCCGCGACTCGCTGGAATATTGTGTAAGGTCGCCATTATCTTGACACATACATATCATGCGAAGATATCGTATATATATATATATATTTATGTATGTATATAGTACACGCCGCTTTGTATATACCTGGCATATGCCTGCACACTTTCCCCAAGGGGTATACGGGTTTTTCCCCGGGGTTTATACCCAAATATAAATAAAACTCCAATCCCACGACTATATTTTACAGCCTGGACTACTATAATTAAGCAAAATTAAAAAGCAATGTTCATATATCATTTATTGGAATAGGAAAATATATGTTTGTATTTAATGCCTATATAGCTTGAGTTCAGGTCGAGTTCGATCTATCCACAACTACAAGCTGCGTGTAGTGTGATGCCTAGTCAGTGCCCGATATCGTTATATATTCAGAAATTGATAACCGTTTATGGGTTATTTTCACCCCGATACAGTTCGTTTTGTGGATCGACTTCCTGGGCCCGTCCGATCGATTTGGCTCGTCGGTGCAGGGCTTATAAATAGCACGAACAGCCTGTGGGGAGAATAATGCGAGAATAAATACAAGAAATGATCGATCGAATTGACGTGTAAGTCTCTTGAGTTCCATTCTTTGTTTTTTAATTTCTTTTTTTATTATCGAAACATACGTTACGTTATAAATGCTAATAACAAGCTAGTCGATCTATATATATAGATATACCGTATATAGACACACATATAAGTATATTATTGCATAAATATGGTACACAAATTGGTTGTACTAAGTAACTAGCGCTAGAGTTTATATAAATGTATTACATTATAGTACTAGGTAGATGTATCGATTCCGCTATATAACTGGAACATCGACTGGGATTTTTGTTTTTGGGGGGCTTAGGCGTTCTCGTAGTCCACCGATAAATGCAGAAAATTGTCAGGATAGCTCAGATGCTCGGACATCCACTGCAGCTGCGTCTCCTCATGCAGATCGATGCCATGAGTGCGGAAGCCCACTGAAAAGAGACAGAAGATGTGGTTAAGGTTATGAATATAATTGCGATTTATTTATATCGATCAAAGTCATCGAATTGTGGTCTTTACTTTAATACGCAAGTTACTGAAATTGTTTATTGAGAGCTTAGTCGAGCTTACGCGGCTTTCCATTGAAATAACTATCTCAGCTAGAAAATCGATAAGTTATCGATGCATATTTTTAGCGATTACAGAGTAGGTTTAAAGTTAGTCTATTGGGAGATGATGTATATCGAAATTAATCGCTTAAAATAGTTAATCGAACGCTTAGCTAAGTTTCAGTTGAGCCTGAATTAACTTTTTATGAAAATATATGAAATCGATAAGCTATCGATACATGCTTTCAACAATAACAAGTGCAAATTCAATGCAAGTCTATCGGAAACTGTACTATATTCATATTTATCAAAAGCTACGAAATCGATAAGTTATCGAATTTCGATAACAAGTACTTATTGAAAGTGTATCTATCCCAATCTGCCTTATGTCAATACTTATCGCTTAGAAGTGTTTATCGATTAATTAGTTCCATGTCATTTACTTCCGCATTGCTTTTCAACAAAAGCTATGAAATCGATAAGTTATCGATGCATAATTTTAACAAAAACAAGTGCATGTTCAGAGTTAATCTATGGAAAACGGTCTTATGTCACACTCCCGCAATACAATGTGTAAATTTAATGCAATTTCTGCATCGATAACTTATCGATAAGCAATTTTTCAACAGCAACGAGCTTTGAGGTTAAGCAGCAGCCGCAGCCATACGTTTACGCCCACCTGGCATTATCTGCGACTATATATAGGCCTACTATATGAGTATTTCTTGCCATCTGTGATTGCCATATAAATCACGGCCAACATCGGTTATCGGCTATAGGGGCAAACGACTTTGCAACCGTTATTCGTATAAAATCGAATCTCAAGTGGACGATGTGCTTGTTTTCATTTTTATTCCGCTTTTTTTGTTTGTTTTATTTTGGTGACTTTCGTCATGTATAATTATAGCCAGGCTATTGTAATTATAGATTGGCTTGAAAGCCGAGTTCCGCCCCAGCACACACACACAGGCAAGTAACTAGCACACACACACACACACACACACACACACAAAGTGGGACCCTATCGGCTGTGTGTACTAAGTATCGCTCCGATAATGCCTGATTACATAGAGTGCGAAGCGAGTGAGCGAGTGAGTGCGGGGTCGGAGATAAGATTTGTGCAACGAGTGTGCCGGGTTCAAGTAGGACGCGCGTACGTATTGAATGTACGACTACCTTCCCACTACCCCCCCCAACCCCATCCCCCTTTCAGGCACCCCTGGGCAATCGTACATAATCGAAAATGAGTAGAGTTGGGAATAGGGTTGCCTAAAATCAGGGTTAGGTGTAGGGTTGCCGCTGGGCTAACAGGCTACTGTTGTAGCCAAATATATTGCAGGCAGATCAGTTGCATATCAACTTGCTTCCTACTCCTCCCCCTGCCCCTGGGTCTAACCCGCATGATCCGCTTGCTAACCAGCCATGCGGGCTTTGGCTGCACGCTTTTTATGATCTTACCGACACGTGATTGTAGCAACAACAAGCGCAATAATAATGAGAACAACATGGCACAAAAAATTGAAGCGCCACCCCAACAAGGAGGGAAAGAGAGAGAGAGATACGTAGAGAAAGAGACAGAGAGAGAGAGAGAGAGAGAGCGGAAGAGCGGGGCAGAATCGCGCCAAACAGTCTAACAATTTATTGATCCCATTTTTATTATCGACAACAGCAAGACGAGTGAGTGAGGCGCGACTAAGCGACAACGACGACAACAACGACAACGACAACGACAACCGCAACGCAACCACAACGAATCGTCGTCGTCGTCGTCGTCGTCGTCGGCGCTCGAGTCATTTCCATCGCAGAGGGGCAGCGGCAGCAACGGCAGCAGCGCATAGCTCACGCCTATAAATAAACCATTGCAACGCGCGCGAATTGCCGAACGTATCTGATAAGCGTCGAGTCCAATCATCATAATAATTTAATAGATTGTGCTCTATAAACCAATAAAATCCAACTTGTACCATATACTAGAAACGCTGTGCGAAAGGTCTTGCTCGATTTTCTAACTGGCTCCCTCTGTCCACTGCTCCTGCCTCCCTTCCTCTCACTCCTTCTCTCCCTCTCTCGCTCTCTCTCTCTATCTCTAGCGCGCGTAGCGTCACGTGTTAGATTGCCAACTGATCGTTGGCTCTTGATCTGTTTATTGATCCCTGAGCGCACAACCTGATAAAGTTGCGTCTACTCATGCTGCTCATGTGGCACATCTTGATTGTTCTACGATAGGAGGATCGCTACTCTTGGGCGCTTGACTCGATTCGTTTCTTTTTATTGATCGTACCTCTTTTGATCTGCCGAGAACAACCTTATCTTGACTAAGTTCCACTCTCTCTTGATGAACAGTTACGCTTGGCTTTATCAGTCTTTTTTCCTATTTTTATTCTACTGATCCATCCAGAACTCTATCATATTGACTACGCCATACTATGTGGAGATAGTCTTGCAACAGGAGAGTCTGGTTAGTTGTACGATTGAAGGATCTCTACTTTCTGGCTTTTGTCCTTCTATTGCTCTACCCAGAACTCTCTCAGCTGGGCTTAAACCTGTCTCTTGAGCCTTTAAAATCTTTGGCGCTTGATTCAATCATTCTTTCTTATGAACGTTCTATTTTTGATCTACCCAGAACTCTATCATATTGTCTTAGCCCCACACTCTCTCTTTCTTGATACTGCAGATTCTTCTACTATAGAAAGATCTCTGCACTTTGGCTATTGATCGTTCTTTGAAAGAGCTTTCTTCTATTGATCTCCCAAGAACTTCTCACTCTCACTCTATCTCTCTCTTGAGAATTCAAAATCCTTGGAACTTGGCTTGATCAGTCTTTCTTTCGATCTTCCTTCTATCGATCTCCCAAAAACATTCTCATTCTGGCCTGGTTCCACTCGCTCACTTTCTCCCTTTTCATGCCAGCAAATTATTCAGTTAGGCAGCCCTAAGACTTTTCCCATCTGTCCTCCATTGATTCCTCTATGATCACCCGATTCACAGAAATCGATCTCTTTGTCTCTCTCTAAAAGCTTTACCAATCATGTTGAAAAGCTTATGTAGAGCTTGTTCTTCTGTTTTCCACCTCTCCCTCTTGAAAAGGTTTCGTTATCTTTGTTTACGATCGAATCGTATTGCCGCAATATCAACGGACTCGATCGGGCCACATGCCCGCGAGAGAGTTCCGGTCAGATATCGATTGCATATTTTCATTTCGCAGTTCAGTGACGCCATTAAAAACTGCTAATCAATTGATTTTTCCAAAGCTTTATGAAATTTGCCATTTCCTCGGTTGCTCTTCTTCTGCTCCTCCTACACAACACCAACGAATTGGGAGTTTCAGTTTGTTTTGATGTGGCAACAATGTTGACGAAATGAATTTCAGTTCTGTTGGGGATTGAAGATGGGGAGGAGTGAGGAAGTTCTGAGTCGACAAAGGCAAAACCGTAGTAATTAAAACCGAAACTGTTTACTAGACACTTCTTTATTTTCTTTCGTTCGTTCTTTTTGTTTTATGATGGATCAGGCAAGAGGAGACGTAAATATATGATCAAAACAACAGGAAGTGTAGGTGCGGCAAGCTGCTCGGGGGGAGCGGGAGCTACGCGCGAACGCGATCGATTATTTTGGTGGAAAAAAAATGCCAATCGGGCGACTGCTTAATATAAATTTGGGAGGCGAAAGAGAAAGATGTAGAGATACGGCTTCGATCGGTTTTCTATCGTAAATATCTCTATACCTCTATAGTTATCTGATTTTCTTTAAAGGTTTTCTTACATAAGCTTCTTATGAGATTGTACATTGATCAATTTATTTTATTGTAAAAACTTACTATACGAATTTCAGTAAGAGTCTCCTATAGGAAGTACAAGGTGTTGGGCCGAAAAAAATTATTAAACAGCAGCTATGCAATAAAAAAGCTAACAAAAATATTTGAATAAAACATTAAATACATTTGTAAAAAAAAGGCCAAAATTTAAAAACATTTTTCATATATTTTATATATAATTTATGCGGGAAAAGGTAAATTTATTAAAAAAAAAAAATAATAAATAATAATTATTGGAAACTATTGATTAAAAAGTTAAATCTTTGATACATTTCATAAAGAATTTCAGCTGATAGAAGCTAAATTATTTAATAATATAAATATTGGCTAAAATTCCTAGTAGATTAGCAGAAAAAAAGCTAAATGCATTGAAAAACTGAAGAATTATTGCTCGCTAAATAAAAATGTAATTTTGGCTAAAATAGCGGAAAAGGCTAAATTCTTTGAGAAGAAACCTAATTTCCGCCAAAAATAAAAGCCAGATTTGACCGGGGAAAACGGAGATAGCAGCACTGTTCGCATAGGGCTGCCTTACTCAGCAGAGAGAGAGGGAGAGAGAGAGAACGAGCAACTTGCAGCACTATATAGCTATATAGCTCGATCCTGAGAGGATACTCACAGGACTCAGGAACCTGCGGATCAACTTGTTGCTTGCGTTGCAGCTGCCGCTTAGCGTAGCCCACCCAAAATGCCTGGGCGTGGCACCAGCAATTGTCATGCACATGCACAGACAAAAGAGAGAAAGAGAGAGAGAGAGCGAGAGAGAGGGAGAGAAGCCATGGGTCCTGATTGCATTGTGCATTGTTTGTCTGATTGACGAAATGCAAACGAAAATGTGTCGAAATGGGACTAAGCAAATGCAGAGGTGGCAAATGCAACACGGCAAAGCAACAAGAGACGAGAAGCGAGGGAGATCGACAGAGATGGCGAGATCAAGTGACACACACACACACGCACGCACACACCGAGGGTGCGAGAGAGGAAGTGCAAGAGGGAGAAAACGAGGGAGGAGAGGCAGCTGTGGCTGCCGAAACTGCTGACCATAAAAGATACGACGCGGGTGACGGGCGACGGCAACGGGGCGAGAGCGGGGGGAGACGTAGCAAGTGATAAAACACACACAGAACGACGCGCCGCGCAACGAAGCTGCGAGCGAGCGAGCGTGAGGTGCGATTTCCGACGGCAGCGGCAGCGGCAACGGCAACGGCAAGGTGAAAATGATGATGACGACGAGGAGGAGGGGAAGGAGAGGGCGAAGGCAAAGGCGAGGAGAGCGAAACTGGCCGCGGAGGTGGAGGTGAAGTTGTGTGTGGAGGTGTAAAATACAAATAAGCGGAGGTGATATCTCAGAACTTCCTTTTCACACATTCGAGAGCAGCCTACACAAATACAAGTGCAAACGCGCAAAGAGCAAACACGCACATACACGTACACATGCACACACGCACACTTGCACACTTGCACACGCAAACATGCACTGCACGTACGCAAACAGAGAGCGCCACAGCGAGCTGAGAGAGCGCGTACACAGTGAGAGAGCAAGAGCCGAACGTGCGTGTGCGTTTAGGTTGCGTGTGTGTGTGTATGTGTGTGACAGTGCGAGCATTCAAAAAGCCAAAACGCCGACGTCGCGTCGTCGCTGCTGACGCTGCTTTCCGGTGAACGCCAAATTCGCCGTCAGCCGGCGGCGGCAAATCATGAAAGCGCCGCTGCCTATGCTACTCTACCCCCGCTGCCCGTCTGCCACCGTCGCCGCCGCCGCCGCCGCCGCTCACGCAATGCACAAAAACAAAAAAGTGGAAAGCAAAGCAAAAAAGGAGACAGCCGCCGTTGCCGTTGCCGTTGCCGTCGCAGCAGCAGCGCTGCCCAAAACCAATGCACATTTTTGTTTTTCTCCTCTGCTTATTTTTGACGCGTCTTAGATTCTCGTGCCGTCGTCTGCTTTGGATTTTAACTTCGCTGTGTTTTTGTTCTTGTTGTTGCTTTTGATTTTTTTGATTTCTCGGAATGGCATCTACTTTGAAGCACGCCACGACGACTGACTGCATTGTATATTTGAAATTCATTTCAATTTAAATACAAATTTTCTATGAAAATGCACGCATTACAAATACAAACACAAGCACAAACACACGCATGTACGTGCGTGCAAGTGCCCGCACCAACCCGCCGCCAGTTGACCACGTTTTGTATGTGATTTGTGGGTGTTTTCATGGCGGATGCGGATGCAAATGCAATGGCAGCCGAAACGCTTCTTTCTTCTTTAAACCAAAAAAAAAAAAAAAAAAATTATAAAAAAAAAACTGCAAAGAGGGGGCGAAGCGGGGCAACGGATCAGCATTACAAGCGCTGTTAGACGCGCAGTCGAAGCCAACTATAAACAACTCAACGAAGGGGCGCGGGGTAGCACTGGCATGAGGGTAGCACTGTGGGCTACAGTGGGGCCAGCACGCATAAACATATCCATTGAATGCGTTTCGGCTAATGGACGTGCTATGGGCATGGGGGAGTGAATATACTATCCCCACACATATGTATTGAGTTTTATGTTTAATCTTTAATTGCGGCCGATTCGTTGAAATTTCGCGAAAATACAAAAAGTAAGAGAAAAAAACAACAACCGATATGCGACTATTTCTGTGATCTCGGCGTACTCAATGGGAGAGTGCGTTTCTTCAAAGACGCACAGAATGAATTTTATGAGCACAAAAATACGGCATCAAATACATATACTATAATCATTATTTAGTCGCTATGTGTTCTGACATAAAAGAAAACCCCTGTTCGATACTCTATAAGCAAATGAGATAATCCCCTATATTAAAAAAAATGCACTGATCTCTAAGTTGGATGAGGAAACTCTAGAAAGTACTTTGAATTTGATGTACATCATTCTCTAGATGTACCATTTGCATTTAAATTAAAACAAATATATTAACTAGTCCACTCTCATCCACACAGCAAAATCATTTTATATTATTAAATTAATTATAAAATATATTTACAATAACGTCTATATTTATAAATCCACATGCAACCAAATTTGCAGAAATAATCATAAAAAAGGTACATTTTGCCATACATTTTAAAATAACGCCTTTATCTCTATTTAATAGGACACATGGGGGCGTGGCCAAGTTCTAAATCAAACTTGATTTACATGCTATAATAAGACATATTTTTATCAAATTTGATATAATATAATATTATAATAACTGATATAAATATGAAAATATATAACAGATGAACTAACTTGTTATACTCGGTCATTTACACACAAGAATATATACATAGATATACTTTGAGGAGTTGAGTAAACTTTCTTCTGACTGAATTAATATATTTACTCCCTAAACTCTGAAAATACCTGAGATTCATTATTATTTATTTATAAATACTCTAGAAAAAGTGAAAAACCATTATTAAATACAAATGGTCAAAAAAATACCTGAGTATTAAGTAAAGATCAGTCAGAAAAACAAAGTATAAAGATAAATAAGTAAAATGTTTACAAAATATGAAAACTACTAGATTTAAAAAAATTATATATACAGGAATACATTTTTAAAACTGGATTTTTAAAAAGTTTAGTCTTTAGCAGAACTAAAAAGAAACTAAAATCATAATAAGATGCATAAAAATGTATACATATGAACTACATTTGCAAAACACTGCAATAAATATACCCTGTATACAGGATGCACTTTACACACTGAAAACAAAATAATTTTTTTACTGGAAAATATCATAGACCTCTGTTATATTGAATGCAATTTGAAGGAATTTTCATTCTTTTTAATGAGGGAAATAAATAAAGCAGCCATTAGAAAAGTATCTTGACCTCTGCGCTGTCGCCTAGCCCCTTATTGAGAGGGGGATTCGAACTGAAAGTGGAATTAACTTGCGCATAAGCCCTGCAAACGATCCATGTGGCCCACTTAAGCCCGTTGCGCGAGGGTTAAGCTAGCGTAATACACTAGCTGAACAGGGGTGTGCGTGTGTGTGTGTGATTGCCATGCCCAAGGACGCGCATTTGCTGCAACTGTCACACTGGATGACCTTTGGGAAAATACGTGTTGTGCCGCGCAGTTACGGTATCCATGGTACAAGGATCTGGCCATAGGTTATCTCTCACCTTTTTTCCCGACAACGGGAATTTCCGATTCGAGTTTCGAGTTTTTGGGCGAAAAAGCATGCAAATAAAAATTTCACACCTTGGACACAGTGTGCGCGGCATCTGGGAAATACCCGGAGACGAGCCATAGGCAACCTGTAACAGATGCGAAGGTATACGCATCGACCAAGTGCCACAAGGGATGAGCATGACTGGCACTGCTGGGCGAGGACACTCGAGTAGGCGAGGATGCTTGTCAATGGAAAGAATGAACGAGCTCGGCACAGGCAGAGACGAATGCACCGGCAATTGTTTGGCAAGCGAACGGGAGACAGAGAGGGAGAGCTATAGTACTGCCTGGCAGATCTTCTACTCTTCACGTGGTAATTCGTAAATCCCAGCCGCAGGTATTTAGTTCCGCCTTTTGTCTAACTATGGAATTCCCAATGCTATTATTGCACCTAAGCCACTGCGACACGTAGCTCGCACACTCACACACACACACACAGGCGATGGCTCTCCCTCTCGCTCTCTCTGTGCCTCTCCCTGTCACTGTCGCTCGCTCGCGCTTGTCGCCGGCGCCGCAGGTCAGTTGGATTCCAGCAGCGACGTTGCTACGTTCACTTGCCACGAAAATCCACACGCAGTTTTCATTGTGCGCCCGAGCCTGTGCTCGGGGCTGTTTTTCATTGTATTGTTGGAAAATGCGCTCCCTCTCTCGCTCGCTCCCTCTCTCTCTCTCTTCCTCTCTCTCTGCTGCAGGGCTGTACAGGGCCTGAATGGCCCGTAGCCAACACTTGGCCGGCCGAAAAGTCTAACAGGCAACCTGCACGGCCGGCCTACTCGACCCGAGAGCCGATTTCAGGGACTGCCTGGGGCTATTGTTCAATAATTTTTTGTTCTTCTTTTTGTTGTTGTTGTATCTTTCTCCCTTGCGTCGAGCAAAGGCGACATTGATGAATTGAAGAATGATTGGCAGTGCCGCAGGGTCTCTGTCGGCTTCGTTTTTGTTTCGATTCAATGGAAAAATAAATAAGTCAGTCGAGCCGCCGTTTCGGCCAGACTGACTGGCACCTTTTCGGCCTTCTTTTCTAACGAATGCCGCAGACACTCAGGCAGATCGCATCAGTCGATAGAAGCAGAGGGGAGAGAGATAGACAGACAGATATAGAGAGAGAGAGAGAGCAGCTCGCCTAAGGATGCTATAAGAATGCGCAGGAATGCTCTGCGCCCTGCTCCAAACAATTTTGAGTACCGCCTGCGGTAATTGATAGCCGGAAAATCCGTTTCACTGTTGGCGCAGATCCCTCGCTCTCTCTACTCACCTGCTTTGCGCACAGGTGTCGATAATTCGGCCATTAGGTCGGCCAGATTTTTCTTTTGTCCACTCTCGTTAAGCGGCGATATCAGTTTTTGCACATACGTGAAATCCTATTGATTGCGTGTTTAAAAACCAACACAAAAATCAAAAGAGAAAAGAGAGGAAAAATATAATTACTTTTGCATGTCCAGATTGGGCTGCACATCACAGACGGTTAATCCGTCATTATGTTAACAATAAATAACAATTAATCTGCCTTTAGAATTGTTTTGCAGTCATAATCGAAACGAGGCTGCTTGCTCAGCCTCTGTGTAATTGCTTTACATAGAGCTATAGCAACCAATTTTCCAAACTCAAACTGAAGCTAGACGCAGCTGAGTCTAAATTACCTGAGCTATACAAGTTACTAAGATATATACAATGGAACTATGAAGAATAGGATGAAATAAGACAGTTATATGGGCCTATGCAGCCGTGTCTGTTTTGACAGAGTCTGCTACAAGTTCTACTAGCTTAACAGCGCAAGAAAACTCATCTATAGCTTACAATAAACTACATTATTTGTCTATTCCTATCAGGCAATTGGGAGAGACCTGGGCACTTACATCATCGAAATAGAAGCGCACTGGAATGTTTTTGAAGGACTCCTGATCGCTGTAGGGCTCCATGAGGCGTCTGTTGACCGCCCAGAACTGATCGAACTTGTCATTGATCAGACCCTGCCACAGTTGATTGTGATCCTTCTTTTGCATGGCAGAGATGACGAGACCACGATGCTTGAGCACATCGGCCTCTTTCAGGCAGGATAGATAGTGTGATTCCAGCAGTTCTCTGCAATAACAAAACAATGTATTATAATGCTATGCAATATCTGGAGGATCTCATTGCTTGCGATCCGTTTGACGCATTTCTATATACTTTGTACTCAGTTTGACTAGTGTGTCTTCGGGGAATTTGGAAAAGTGTATGGTAATGCACCAGGGTGTGCTATCCTCGTCCGGATGCAGTAAATCGTAGAGTACACCTGTCAATTGAAAAATAAGCACGCAAATTGCATTACAATTGGAATATTTAAAGGAATTGTTGCTTATGTGTCGTCGTTTAACCTATTGGATAATGCAGACGCAGGGGCGTGCCATTGAAATCGAACCAGACGGCGCCGTCCTGATGCTCGGCGGCAATATAGCGGGTAAAATACTTTCGCACCTGGAATAAGCATATAAAGCACGTCATACACACATTGTTTCTTTGTTTGCATTTCTCTTGTTTTGTTTTGTTTTGTTTTACGTTTACCTTGTCTGTAACCAAAGGCAAATAGCTGAGACGCGATACCATCAGATAGAAGGGTTCGGGCTTGATGCCGACTATTTCTTCGCTGTCAGCTTGGAAGCAAATGCCAATTTGTCCCTCCCATATCATGCGCAGCACCTCCCGATCGTGTGCCATTGTTTATTTATTAATATTTTGCACAAAAAACACTTTTCGACTATGTCGCTACGTTATTGTTTTTGCCATTCACAGCGGTGGTGAATAGGTAAACAAATTTCAGCCGGTTGGCAGCACTGAGTACATCGTTGCAACGATATATCGATATAATAACCATCGATATATTGGTGGGACTTAATGCATTTACAATATATGCGAACAAATGGTGTACAATAATTTAAATAATATCTTATTAATCGTTTTATGGCTTTAGATATATTTAAATAAAAAGTTAACAATAAATATAATATTTGTTTTAAGTTGTATTTTAGCTAACTGTGTACACACTTACATTAGGCAGTCTATCGCTATCGATCTTCGCATTCGATTGCATTGAGCGCAGCTCGATTTCGATTGCTGCATAGCAAATGCAGCTCTGAAAGCGCATAAATAAATAAAGTTGCCCGAATTTTAGGCCTGCGACTGGCTGCGTTTATTTTGTTGCGGTCAAATATAAATATGAAGTGTGAATCTCTAGCTACATATGCCAATATAAACAATTGCACAAAAGAAAAGCAACAAACGCTAACAGAATTTGTTCAATATATATATGAAAACTGAAGAGATCAACGCTTGTTTTGGCCAATTGAATAGCAAACAGCAGACGCATCGGCAACGGCAACGGGGCTCAACAGAATGGATGTTGAAATACCTGTTTTGGCTGGATATCTTAATGTTCCAACACAAACTGGATTTTCGCTAAATCGTATCTCGAAAAAGGTAAGAAAGAGCCTGCCCAACGATTTCAAATATTCCTATACCGACATTTTTTTAAACACAATTTCAAATGCAATTAATGTTCGAAATATTAAAGCGAATTTTCGAAATTTCGCCAAATGCGTATTAAAACAGGACACTCGCCATGTGAGTGTGTGCATATGTGTGTGTCTGGCTGCGTCTGTATGTGTTTGCATGTGTGTATCTGAGTATCTGAGTGTGCCCTGTGCGTGTATGTGCCTTGGTGTGCGTGTGTGTGTTTGCGTCTAGATGTCTCCATCTGCATACTTGTTGCATACAAATGAGTAGCATAAGGTGGGGGAAAGAGAGAGAAAACATGCCAAACGGCGAGCCGAACATATTTTCGATTTGCGTGTGCGCGCCTGAGACCAGCACAGTCAAACACACACACGCACACGGACACACAAATACACACATACACGCAGGCGCTGAAACACGTACACAGCATGTGTATGCTTGCGATGACGGTTGTGCTGTGGAAGGGGTGGGGAGTTAAGACTCATCCATGTTTTGTGGAGTCGTGTTTATATATGTACATTATCCCCATATGACGGAAATTCTTGAGCTCACATTAATTGCGAATAGTAAAAACCGTTGAGCCCATATCTCCCCATTTGCATATGTGTGTGTTTGGGGGGGATAAGGGGTAGGGTGTACGCTCATGTTATGTAAGTAATACTTGAAATTTCATCAAGAAATTTGATTAACACAACATTAAAAAATGTTCGGGGCGGGGGAGTCACTTACAAAGCAAAAGAAACCAACGAAATGTGCTCGAAAAACTGCGCCGTCTTCTGGGCACGCACAGACGATGCTCTAAAATTGCATTTCGAGCATATTAGTTCACTCATAAAGTATGTAAAACTGCCCTCAACCGAAGCTGATTCATATCGATTGTTATTCGTACGAATTTTAAGGTTTTTCTTTGAATTTTTCAGAAATCATGCAGCCGTTACTGTCTATTATTCAAGGCCAGTCGTCATGGCATTGCACGTTTGGAAATTTGCGAGAACAAAGACGATAAGAATCCGAAAATCTTCACCCTTGAGAATTGTGTGAAGATTACACAGGAGCCGCCGCCGGCAAACATCATTCAGATTGTCAAACGAAATGGTCAACTCACGCTTAATACGAATAGCGATGAGGAGCTCAAGGATTGGGTGACCGCATTGCAAACAGTTGCATTTTGCGACAACAGCGGCCTACACGCCGCTCATCATGGTGCCATCGAGGAGGATAACGATCTATATTGCAGCTCATTTGTAAGTATTTGAGAAAGTCGCACTGTTTAAAACGTTGTCCATTCCAGGAGAGTAAAAGAAGAAAAACAGCAAATAGGAAACTAAATCATAAAGCTATATGTATGAAGGTCATTTTTTTAGACAACAGACAATGCTCGGGTCAACGTAGCTTTTAACGCGATCCATAAACCCCTTGGGATTGGCTCGCACGTATAACCAGTAATCCAAAAACTGATCATAGGTTACGTTGCGTGGATTCTCGCATCTACTACAGTGATGGTATTTGCACCTGGGATCATAGATCAAGTAACTCCAGTTGCCATTATTGTCATGCGCAAATTTCAACTTCGATTTGTATCTAAACATGAGAAGCAAGAAGAAGCTTGACATATACTCCAAAACCAATCATACTCACCTACTATTGAGATTCTTTTCAACGACCCTCTTGGTTCGAACATCTTTAAGAAAGCGTTGAAAAGCTACAGGACCGTCGTTTTTAAATAAAAGGGTTAAAAGAAATACATATGGCATATTCTCGAATTTGATTATCTGCAAGAGTTGCGCGATATAACGTTTACGTTGCTCCCACTTATAATCCAACCAAATCATCAGTGTATAGAAGAGCTAGGGGTCGCCGAGATGCAGCGTGATTAGGAGATGTTAAAATAACAATCAGTACTTGGCTAACTCACTTCGATCTCGGAATTAACTCCAATATTCGCAGATAGCACAAAGTGTCTAAGCTCATGAAAGTTTAACTCTAAAAATTCTCTACTGCACGAAAACGGGATCCACAAATGTCCGAATCGGGGAAGCATTTCGAACGCCAATTGAGGATAAACTGAACGCGCAATTAAGTAGACTGAAATCACATTAATATTTGAAGCCAACAGCTCGTTGATCAAATCCATGCATTGTCGATACAGATCTTGTAATTCCAAATAATTTGAGGCACGTAGCAGTTCCAGCAGTTGTTTCATTGTCACAATCGTCAGTGGTTCCATCATCCAGCCGCAAATATTGACGAAATTACGCGAAGATACCATTGCGCTGGGCAGGCATACGGTCATGGCGCCTTTGCAATCGTAAAAATAATTCGACATCGAGTACAACATCATCGAACGGCAATGGAATCTTTTATCATCGACTTTTACACACACAGTGGGTGAAATATTGTGGCAAATCATATGATACATATTAGACAGATAGTTTGTTCTTGTGGGCATTTTCACTTCGTTCCACGCCCGTGTTGTATCCTGGATCAATGACTTCAATTGGCATAGAACAAATCGGTTGAGCTCAGTTACTTCCGACAGAATATCATGGGAGCTTAAATCGTTATGATAATTACTTGGGCGCGTATTTAAAAAAAGATGCGCCAATTCGAGTTCATGCTGCAACATTTCAAGACTCGCGCAGTTTTCGGCAATGTTTTTAATATTCTTTGGCCTGAGTGTCATTATATCCATGCCATCTACGCTCTTTTCACGTTCGCATTCGTTTAATAGTATACGTCTTGTGGTTTCCAAATGATCTCTCATGCATTCTTTTGCCACGTGCATCGAAAACCAGCTTCGCTGTGTCTTAATCTCAGTGCTTCTCGCATCCGCTTCTTTTGGCTGTGCCATACTTAAAACATTGAATTTTGACTCTGCCTAAGAACAGAACTGTTATTAATCAAAGTAAAAATAAAACAAATATGTTTATAAAAAAGGCCTACTCGAACCAGGTGAACAAATACATTTATTTTTTTTAAATTCTATAGCTTATTCTATAGTATTCCGTCGGGGAATAGTGCGAGAAGTGATTCATAAATATTGCAGCTGTTTTGGGTATGTTCTTTTTTTTTTCTAAATTACGCAAAAAAATAATATTATTATAGGCGTATCATAGGGCTGCCAGGTCTCGATTCGCAGTTACACGAACACTTGTACCAGGCTCTACAATATGACAAATAAACAAATTTCTGTGTAAATCCGAGTGGGTTATCGTTGCGCTTATGTAAATATTTGCACAATTGTTCACGGTTTCTTATTCTTCGACAGGACGGATTGTTTATTATCACGCTGATACCGTCGGAGGCGTCAATCAGGTGCAACATTGAACCGCGCACGTATATGCTGCAGATGACACCCACCGAGCTGCAGCTGAAATCGGAGGATCTGAGTGTTACGATTGCCATGTGGCCGTATCGATTCATACGCAAATACGGCTATCGTGATGGCAAATTCACATTCGAGGCGGGACGCAAATGCACAACCGGCGAGGGAGTCTTTACGCTGGATCACAGCAATCCGCAAGAGGTGTTCCGTTGCATGTCGGCCAAAATGAAATCGATGAAGAAACTGATCAGTGGCGACAGCCTAAGCAGCATGGAATGCGGCGAGAATCAGTTCAGTGCCGCCGCCTGCATGGAACCGGGCTCACGGAGTCCGTTGCCGCCGTCGCCGTCGAGCAATCAACTTGCCGGCGAATTCGAAATCAATTCAACGCAAAGCTGCATCTCACTGAGGGGCTTCATCAGCTCCAATGATTCGCTGAATAACTTTTCGGCGAATGGCAACAACAGTGTCAACTTGTCGGTGCCAACATTCCAGGCCATTGTCAAGCACATTCCCAATAAGCCGCCACGCAAGCTACCCACACCGCTGGAGAAGCTAAGCGTCATTGGTTCCGGTTCGGGAACGGGCTCGGGCGCGCTCGTGGGCAGCGCTGGCTCAGCTAGTGTGTCGGGCTCGGCTTCGTCGTCATCGTTGGCATCCGGATCGGTTTCTGTAACGAGCCAAACTCAACAATGTGATAAATACAAGATTGCCATAACGACATCGTCGCCATCGGATGTGAATAGCAAGAACAGCGGCAGCGGCTCGGCTGTGATACTAAAGCCCAGCTCACCCGATCCATTGCGTGGCGGTGGCAGCTGTGGCAGTCCGCCTGATTTGCCGCTACGCAATGAGAGCTGCGGCGGCAAGTTGACGCTCGAGCGTGACTATGAGTGCATCGAGAATATAACCGATGCCTGGAAGACACGTGGCGTTGGCGATGTGCGCCACTGTGAACGCATTCCTCCCGCCCTTAGCTGTGACAGCGATTTTGTGCGTCAGCGATCGCAGTCGCAGCGTGACAAGCGCAAGGATCTGACCCTGACCAGCGTTGGCAACAGCAGCGGCGGCAGCAGCAGCAGCTGCGCGACCACGCCCAAAATAATTGACATCGATATTGGCGAGGGTGTGGGCGTGGGCGTGGGCGTAGGCGCTGGTATACTGATGTCATCATCGGAGTCGAACTATGATCGCTTGGATTTCCTTTCGCCCAACAATAAAACGTCCAGTGGCTACAAGACCATTGTGAACGTAACGTTGCCAGCAAATCGACTGCGTTGCAGTCCGCCGCCACCGAACGAATACGAACTGATTGCTAGTCCAGATACCGAAAGTTTTCGCAAGGCTGACGATAGTCACCTTGGTTATGGTATTCTTCGCAAATCCACAAACACTGCCAATGCCAGCACAAGCAGCACAAACAACAACAACAACAGCGCCAATAACAATAATAATAACAGTAATATTAATAATAATAATAATAATAACATTAATAATAATAATATTAATAATAATCATAATAGTAATAATAATAATAATAATAATAACAATAATACGAATACGAATACGAATACACTGCCCGCCAACAACAACAACAATAATAATAATAACAGCAACAACAACAACAGTAATTCTACTGCAGACATATGTCTAGCAAGAGCAACTGCCACGCCCACAACAAACAAGAGCAACAACGATGCCAGCCTGGATCATCGCAGCTACAACGGTCTCAACTATACGATCGTTAGCAAGCCGAAGCGAGTGTAATCGCAAGCAGGAGACAGACAGTGAATGTAAGGGAGACAGCAAAGAAAAAGAAGAGAGAGAGGTAGAAACTCCCAATTGCCACAAATTTCGAGCAGGAATCTCATTTTTGCACAATATTCGAATATAGGTGAACAAAATTAGAAAGACAAGTAGGGGGAGGAGAGAGAGTGAGAGACAGACAGACACACACACACACACACAACACACATAAATTTCAGGCAACCACAACACACACACTCAAAATCATCCAGTGGATCTTCAGAGCTCTCGTTGCTTCCAGCTCATATTTCATATTTGTTATATTTTTATATGAATTTGTTCTTTCTGAATTCCACTTCCATTGGAAACATTTCGAATAATTAATTTTTAAACTTTTCAAATCCGAACTGAGAGATGTTGATCAACAATTTATGCATATTAGTTGATTTCAGTGGAAAATCTAGTCTGGCAAAAGCAAATTTGTAAATTTTTGATTGGAAAACTTAACAAAGATGATAGTAGTTGCCATAGAAAAAGTAGGAGAAATAATATATGAATGGTTGATCAATTCGTATATAAGTTTTGTATTTTTTGTAATTATTTTTTTTTTGTTTAGTTTTCTTTGTTAAATTGATAATCTTTGATTCTGTTAAATATGTGAAAGAGGTTTTGGGAATGATCAGGGAATGAATTTCAGTTGCGATACACGATCGCCAAACGTAGAGCTAACTCTCTCTTCAGCAAAGGTGACCACATAATACACAACATTTAAACATGTACATACACATACATATAACATTTATGAGATCGTATAGGGATGACCGACAGTTCGGTGTCGTTGAAAACGACAGCAATTTTTTTTGTGTTTTGTTTTGGTATTTGACTTGGGCACTTACCAAAATATCGTGGCGTATTTTCCCATGTATATTTTACTTACTGCTAAAGAATATTTTATATGTTTTTTTGTCGTGCCTATTGAAAGTGTAAATAAAACGAACGAAATCTACAATAAAAATCGAAAATATTTTATTGAATTTAATCAAAAACTTTGTCTACTAAACAGTTTTTGTAAATCTCTGATTGTTAAACAACATTGTAAACGAATTTTGCATCGATTTCGAAATAGTTTTTCTTGTGTGCAGGCTAAAGTAGCCTCACCTGCTTGAAACAATATTATCATGACTGCAGTAGGCATTGAAATTGCTGTCTTGATGCCTCGTGAAAGATTAATTATATATGTTACAATGAGGTTAGGCAAACTGATTTAACTAAGCATCGAGAATCAAGAAAAATATTTGGAAGTCACTTTTCGTTTTGTTACTTTTGAAAATGTTGTCGTTAAGACGTTTGCAGCGACTCCAGTTGCGTCCATGGGTGCGCTTCTGTTCGGCCGAACTGATTCACAAGGTGAGTGTGCATTAAATTGAAAATAAAAAATAATCTGCAAAATAATTATCGAAAATCGAATGTCTTACACAGGATACATTTATAGAAAAGCTGCGCAACAGTTTCAACGAAGATGAACGAAACAATTTCGTGGTTCCAACATTCAAGAAAGCCATGCTCTTTCCGGATGAGATAGCCGTCAAGGATGTCGCTGGGGAGTTCACCTATTTTCAGCTCTACATAACCGCCAAGAAGCTTGCCATACAGATATCCAACTTTTGTGGTATCTATACACATATCCAGTTTGATAGTGAATGTATTAATGCGTTACACTTTTGCAGGCAGCGCTTCACAATCGAACGTGGCTTATCTGTGCTCGAACAATGCTCTGTGGATCGTTATACAATGGGGCTGCTGGATATCGGGACAGGTCGCTGTGCCGCTAGAGCCAAATCAGGCGGCCGATGAGCTGCGTGGCCAGGCCACAGACTGCAAGGCAATGCTATTGATTGGCACACCGGAAAGCGAGACAATGACACAGGAGCTGGCCCAGCAGTTGGAGGTGGCGAGCATTGTGCTGGATCACAGTTTTGTGCCCACCTCGGAGAGTGTCTCCTCGACGGCTATGTATGTCAAGCAGCTGGTCGGGCTAAATGGAGCTCTCATACCGGAAAGTACACTGCCCAATGATTTCTATACCAAGGCACCGGCCATGCTCCTCTATACGCCCAGCTCGGCGAACGGACGCAACGGTGTGGTGCTCACACATCGAAATATCGAAGCTCAGATGAGTTGCCTGTCCTCGAGTTGGCATCTAAATGCCAACGATTGCATGCTACCGATAATCTCAATGAGTCGCATGCATGCCGCCATCGGAGCATTGCTTGGAGTTGGCGGCAATATATTGCTGCAGCAGAAATTCGACAGCCACACGGCTTGGAGCTCGCTGCTGGGCATCAACAGTCCGTCGAAGCAGCGCGTGAACATCTTTCTGGCCATGCCCATCATATACAAGCGTCTGATTGCCGAGTACGATAAGATGTTTGCCCAGGACTCGCGCATGGTGGAGTACATCATTAATCACTGCAAGCAAAAGACACGTCTGATGGCCACGGCATTTGGCCTATTGCCGGAGTCGGTATTCTATCGTTGGCGCGAAATAACCGGACAGAATATCTATGAGTATTACGGGATGCTGGAAACGGGCCTCGTATTGGGACCGGCACTGGACGAGCCCACCAATAATGTCGACTATTGTCCAGGCAGCTTGGGTTCCCCCCTTATTGGTGTCACCGCTCGTTTAGTGAACAATAAAGGGGATCAGCTGGTTAGGTGCAAGAGTGAGGCATCATTTGGCCAGGACGGGCTCATTGAGGACCACAACGTAAAGGGTTTGCCTGTGCTTAATACGGTTATTGGCGAACTGGAAATATCTGGCGAGAATCTGTTTCCGCTTAAGATCTTCAAGACGCAGGAACATCAGGAGGCACCAATAGCAACAGAAAATCTAAAGAAGCAACAACCACAGGTGCAGCAGCAGCAACAACAACAACCACAAAGCGAGCAACAGCCCAAACAGGAACTGCAGCAACAGCAACAACACTCGCAGCAATCGCAGCAGCACCTCTCGTTGCAGGAGCACTCCAGGGATTTATTCCTGAAGACGGGTGACATTTGTGCCTATGAAAACGGCAGTTTTAACTTTCTAAGCAAGTCGACGGACGTATTTAACGTGGGCGGCTATAAGATCTATGGTTCCGAAATCAAAAAGGCCCTCATCTCACATCCGTGCATCAACGATGTGGCCGTGCTGGGTATACCCAACAAATTGTGGGGTCATCGCCTCGGTGTCATCTGCATTTTATCCCCCGATGCCGATGTCGATCTGGAGACAATCAAAACCTATTGCTATAGCCAGTTGCCAGCGCACAAGCGTCCCACTGTCTTCAAGACGATTGTCTCAAAGTAATCGGCCTATTGCTACTCCAATTCTCTCTCCAATCTTCAGTCTATTCGTCCCTCTTTCATGCCAATTGGATAAGAGACAAAAATTTTTGTGCTTATTGATTTCTTCTCTTCCTTTTTTTTTTTTTTTTTTTTTTTTGTAACACACGCGTTGCCCCTTTTCCTGTGGATGTAACTCATACCACAACAGTTTTAAATTTTAGCATACGTATGTGCCAGAGAGATAAGTTAAATATGTGTGTATATATATTTTAGGGTGCGCCGATAGTACAATATTTCCATTCTCTCATGGGCCCAAAAATAAAATGCATCGAATAACTATTAAAATTGTATTCATATATATAAATACATAACTAGTGCAAGCACATACTCAGATTAAATGTGCTTATCACATAAACAGAGTACAGCACATTTTTACTTGCATCATTTTCAATCGGGTCAGAAGAAGGATACATCTAAAAGTAATTTTATCTGTATCATTATAAGTTTTAGCGCATACTTTGATTCGAAGTGTTTGACACATTAAATTAGGCATTTTCAAGGAGTATAAGCCGAAAGCAAATACCCTGGAACATTTGAAAAATCTTAACTCAAAAAAATTGAAGTAGCCGTTCTTTGATGCATACACCTGGAAATAATAAATATATAAATAATATGAATCACAGCCTTAGATTGTATACGAACTTTATGTTGCAAATACGAATATTTATTGGAAAATAGATAGAAAATAGAGAATAGATAATAGATAAATACAACTTTTAGTTTAGTAAAAAGATATCAATGACGGGCTGCCACGTTTAGTGAAGAGTTGACGCATTTTTCAATAATCATTTTCATCCAGTTGAATATCCTCGTCGGCACTGCAGAGTGCGGGATAGTCCGGATTGGTGCCGCTCGTGCAATCACTGGCCGCCTCGCTGCACGCCTTGTAGACCGGCACGCCTTCAAAATTGGTTGTGGCATAGTTGCATGCCACTAGGTAGGTGTCGAAGCCCTTTTCGTTAATATAGTTGGATGCGGCACAACCAATTGCGATATTTTGATCATTCGCCACAATGGTAAAGTGTCCGATGGTTCTAAACGAAGAAACCGAATTGCTAAGGATTTGAGGGCTGCAGGCGAAAGACAACAACTTACGGTCCCTCATAGTTCTCGGGATATGAAGCGAGATAGTCTGCATTAACATTTTGTCCCTCTGATGCCCACGAATTGACTGCATCCTGCGCGATCTCAGCGAACGAAGGACTGCCGCCCTTGAAGCCGCTGATGTACAGATTTTGCCCGGAGTTCCTATACTTATCCGTATTGTGGCATTCGTCATGTTCCATTTGGCATTGCTTCACATTCAGCTCGGCCAGCTCGGCCAGTTCATTGTCCCAGCTCAGAGTGGTCATGCGACAGGCCTTGACATCGATGTCACCCTGTCCGCTGGCCCATTGCTGACGCACTTTCAGATGTGCCGTGACTAGCAAATTCTGTATGTCCTCGTTGACATCCAGCAAGGATGCATCCTCCGGGCAGTTGCTATGGAAGTTCTGCAAGTAGGCGAATTAAAAGAGCATGAAAATCAAGAGGAAGCGGCATGGCAGGAAGCCTTACCCCATCATTGCCGCATGCAATATGTTTTTCATCATCGTCGCAAATTTTCGCACTACAATAATCGGTAGCGCTCGCTTGGCTGACAGCCGAAACGAGGATCAAAGCAGTTGCCACAATTATCTTCATCATGTCTTGGAGCTGTGCAAGTGAAGTTCTAGTTGGACTCTACCTTCTCCACTCGACGTGCAGTCTTCTTATACCCGATTCGGCACACGACTTTACTGATAACCAAAAAGGGTCGTGATTGTTTTTTTCTCTTAGCTATAATTGGAACCCCTAGTTTATGGCTTGCCATCGTTCTTATCTACGTCAAGTCCCTGCTTAGGTTTAACTGATGCATGTGCTCTGCAAGGTATTTACATTTCTAATTATATTTACCTAACTTTCAAGCTTACTTGCCTATTTTAGCGGAACAATATGCTCATAAGTTATTTGTCAATTTGTTCAACTTAATACGGTCGCTATGATAGAGGCCCTATAGGTAAGACTGCAAATTGTATTGTATATTTATTATTATTTTATATACACTAATTCAGCTTCATTTAAACACTCGTATCATTTTAATTACGTGTAAAAAAATGATTGATCAAGAGAGTACTCAATAGTTTATTCATTTAAATACTTGTATCATATTAACAATGTGTAAAAAATTGATATATCAGAAAAATACTCAATAGTTTATTCATTTAAACACTCGTTAAATTTGAACAACGTGTAAACAAATGATTAATCAATAAAGTACTCAATAGTTTATTCCTTTAAATACTAGTATATTTTAACAACGTGTAAAAAATTGATATATCAGAAAAGTACTCAATAATTTATTCATTTAAATACTTGTATCATATTAACAACTTGTAAAAAATGGATATATCAGAAAAGTACTCACAAGTTAATTCATTCCACTCGTATTATTTTCCAAACGTATCAAATAAGTACTCAATAGTTTATTCATTCAAACACTCGTTAAATTGGAACAACGTGTAAATGATTTTATTGCTTTTATGTTCCTTTTGATGTTTCATTTTGACACCGGTTCAATTAGTAACATACTCGGTTTGTATATGGAATGTCTAACACCCTCTTTATTCCAAAAACTATGTGACATTTTTTGCCATCCGATTGAAATCATTCCGCCAGGCGTAGCATGCCACATAACCAATTTGAAGTATTCATAGTATTTATTTACATTATTACAATTTTAGCCAGAAAGTCAATCCTTGAAATTCTAAAATTAGACTGGGGTTTCATTGGCGTCCGATCCCAGTCGCCTGCAATACCATAGAATATACTCATATAGAACATGGGTTATCTTATGCCGTTGCAAACACCCGGAACAAGTTTCGTACCCAAATGGGACGATAGCATGGAGTCGTCGTTGCTAATCGCGCTTGGCATGTTGGTGATGGTGCAGCTGATGCTGCTCGTCTACATTACAATATCCCACTTTCAACCTGGTTCACTCTATCGTAAACAAATGAATAAGAACAATCGTCGGCGTTACTGCAATTTCATATTCCGTCGTCTGTTGGCCCAACTCGATATGGCACTGACGCAACGTCCCCAGCCCGGCCAGGAGTTCAGCTGTTGCCGTCGAGCCAAGCAACAGGCGCTTCTGGCGGTACGACTCTTTTGCCGGGACACCCAGAAGATATTACATCCCGAACATGAGCTTGACACATCGGCCGCCAGTGATGCCTATTTCGTGCTGGACGAGGAGGAGACCGAACTCAGTGCTGCCGGCTATGCTAGGCTCAATTTTGATATGACCGATGGATTTCTCAAGAGTCTACTGTATCCCAAAGTATTGAATACAGATCAAGTAACGCTGTGAAGGTACCAACCCGAGCTAAGGTTGTGCTGATTTTTAAGTTGAAACACAGATAGGTTAGATTAGGTAAACTAAACACGGTCAGTTAAGAGATTATCAGATAAGGCACGGTACAGTAGTGTGTTTTGGTCAACAGATAAAGCACAAATAAAAGTTAACCTTTATTTTACGCATTTCTGTTTGTTCCTTTTGCTCGCCCCAGCCATATCGAGTGTGAGGTTATGCAGAAACAAATTTGTATCCGAATAATCAGTTGAATAAAACATTGTTTTACATAATTGTATTTGCAGTTAACTCGAACAACGCGCACACGCACACGAAACCAACTAGAAACCTAACATAAGATACAGTTACAGAATTACATACATATACTAGACCTCAGCATCCTCGCGATAAACGATATATGCATATACTATATACAATAGTTATATACAATTTACAATACACATTGTTATGACAAAATAAATGAAGTGTGAGTCGGCTTGACTTCAGGGATCACTTCTTGAAGCAGATCTTGAGTATGCGTATGACTGGCGCCTCGAAAAGTGCGGATATGACGAAGGCGGTGCCGAACGAGACAACCGCGTTGCCCAGAAACATGGTCAGGATCATGGGATTGTTCAGATGTACGGTGCCACTCATGTGCGACGAACAGATGAACATAATGATCGGATGAATGAGATAGGCACAGTAGGTGAGACGCGACAGGGGCCAGAGTACGCGATACGATAGTATCGCATTCACAGTTGGTGCCAGACCCCAACAGCAGGAGAGCGTGATCCAGACGAGGCCGCAGCCGAACGCAGTATGACCGACGCCCACATAGAAGGCGCTGTTCACCGTACCCAGTTCGCCATCCCAGACGCCAAACACGACCAGCAGCAGAATGCCAAGGCTGCCCGCCCAGAGGCTTAGATTGAGTCGTCGCGAGATTTGCGGCGGCGTCTTTACCTTATACAAAGCGTAGCCTGCGAACATGCCTGAAAGAGAACAAAGTCGGTAATCGAAGCTGCGGCAAGGAGATGGTAGTCTTGCTACTTACCCACTATGTAGGCGCCCACACGCTGCCAGGGCTTGTCGTAGAGAAAGTCAAAGGACTCGAAGGGCAGCGACACTTTGTGGGTATACTGATGCTGCAGGGATATAATGCCCGCAATGCTCCACGAGCTGATCAAGAAGGTAATGAGCGTGATGGCCACAGCCTTGAAGTATCTGCAGATGGAATTTATATTGAGATTATATTGTATTTGCCATGCGAATACTTACTTCCTGGAGAGTGCCAGCAGTAGCACACTCATGACATAGAACTGCATGTCATTGGCCATATACCAGCTCCACATCATGCACATCTCGTGCTGCGGAAAGAAGTTATTGATGTAGAGTATGTTGCGCCACCAGTAGATGCGGCACGTGTTGTGCTCGATCTTAGCCGGCTGGAAGACGGACGAGTCCAGACCCTGTCGCACGGCAAAGTCGTTGAAGAGCACCACAAACAGGTAGACGGGTGTGAGACGCAGATAGCGGTAGAGCAGCATCATAAAGGTTTCCGAGCAGCTGCGTCTGACGAAATCGCATGGCTCTGTGGGATGCTTTCGCTCCTGCTTCACGTATAGCAAGGTGACGAGTAAGCCGCTGATAAAGAAAAACGAATCCACCGAGAAGGTCGCGTTCCCAATGATCTGATACCACAAGGAGCGCTCTGTAATGACGCGCTCGAACTGAGTGCGGGAGAGAGCGAGCAGAATGAGTTCAGATATATACAGCAATAATTCCCACACGCTACCTTGTTCTCGCCAATGGCAAACATTTGCAGATACGTGTGCACCATCATAGTCCACAGCACGGAGAAGACTCGTAGGCCATGCAAACAGGAAGTGTGCGACTGCAAAAGAAGAGATACGGTATGAGCGTTAGTCCAGGAAAAGTATTATGCATATAAGAACTAAGTACATGTCTTCTATAAGTATTCAACGTTTTTAAAGCTATATATTTCTATACAGCCACAATTGTACATTTTCAGGCTCAATATATTTAAATATTGTTATCCAATTGTGCAATGCAAAAGTTTAACTCAAAAAGGCGCCTTAGGGATGGCACATGGTACGAATAGTGTCAATCGTTAGAGCTGCAAAAATATCGATGTTTTTGAACCGATACATCGATGCACCAATATTATTTGCAATCGAAGGATCCTTTTTCCGCCTACCAAACAGTGCTGCCAGATCCGCTTTTTCACGTTAAATCTGGCTGTTTTTGAAGGCAAACTGCGGGAAAAATTAAAGAATTGCGGAAAGCGGGAATTCTGGATTTTATTTATATTAGCTTTTTTTCGCTCTTTTCGAAATTGCCAATATTTACTATAAAATTTATCTCAAATTACATTTGCTAACGATCATTTTTAAATTCGTCTCTTGATTTCATTTTAACATATAATTTTGGTTTGTTTTTTACACTTTTTATTATTAATTCTTTAGCTTCTTTTCGCTTTGTTTGTGCAATTTTTTTTGGCTTTTTTATAGACCGATTATAAAGTGATTTTTTTTTCGTGGCACATGACATTTACTACATCTTTACTTACCTCCTTGGTCTTGTCTATGTTCAGAATGGCCTTGGCGTTTGTCTGCAGTGCGAAGCAGAGCAACAGCTGCTGGTGCAGCGCTGTGAGAAGAGTCGATAACAACAATCGATAAGTATCGATAAGCTATTAACAGCAAAATATACAAACTACACACCGATGGGCTGTTCGGCCTCGTAGGTGCCCGCAACGCCCGCACAGCTGCCCGTCTCCACTTGGTAGTCGGTCAGCTCGGTTTTGCCAGCTCCCGTGCCGCCCATCGAGGTGGTTGCGGTGCCATCGCCTGGCAACGTCTCAGCTGAGCCCGTGCTCGGGTCGCCGTGACGCTGTCGATTACCATTCAAATCGATTTGTGTGTCCAGTGTGTTGCTCTCCGCGCTAACGATGCCATTGCTGCCCAGCGGACGCATCTGAAACAGCTCGAAGGGTTTGCCATAGTAGGCGGCCTCGTAGTCGCCATTCTTGGCGGCAGCATCGCACTTGGCACTAATCGCCGGAATGGGCGGCGCAGCGATCAGACGACGCTCGTCGATGCGCAGCTGGTAGTAGGTTGCCACGATCATGACCAGCAGCAGCGTTAGCAGGAAGCTTCTGTTCAGTTAAAATCAGTCATTTTTGGAGATCCTATCGAGATCAACGTCTATTCTGCTACTCACATGAATACCTGGAACTTCAGCTGGCGCCAGTGACTATAGAGACCCGGTACGGTGCGCACACGTAGCACCTGCAGCGCCGGCTGCTGTACGCTTGCATTGTGCGCTCCCAGCACGGTCAGCATGCGTGCATACGGGTCCAGTGATAGTATCGATTGGACGTCGTGTGCCGAGCAAGACTTGGGCAGGCACTCGCCCAGATTGAGCAGTTGCTGTGCCAGAGAGAGGGAATAATTGATTGACCTATTGATTGTCTGACTGATTGACTTACCGTGTGATTCAGATGTGGCAAGTGCAGCGTTATATCTGCAACATAGAACTCCAGCTCGAAGTGCTTGCGCTCCTCGCTAGGCAACTGCCGATTGAGCTCCAGACAAAAGCCTAGCTGACCCAACCACTTGTTGTTTCCGAACAGCAGCTGCCCCCGATAGCGACCCGATGCATCGTATGCTGCAGAAGATGAATAAAAACGGATCAGTGAAGGAAAGTAACGATCTTTGAAAAACCTCAAGACAGAAGGAAGATCACTCCATAGGGAAGAAACACCTGAAGCATTCGAATTCTAGCTGCAGAACAGCATTACCAGAGCTACGAGTACCTTAAGATTCATTTTGTAGATCGGTGTAGAGATCCGATAATGTATGATCATTTAAAAATAATAATCAAATTAATCAAAACTAAATTTTAAAAGATTTTCCATTCTTTGAAGTTTGTTAAATGCAGTCTAGATCTAAATGATCTACCCAATGCTCTACAAATAAGTTACCACTCGAATCCTGATGAAGTCTAGAAAGGCCTTGTGATGCATTAGAATTGAAGGCCTTGACTTGAAATCGTAAAAGTTAAAAAAGATCGAGCGAGGTTCACATACAAATTTGTGATTGTCGATCGCGTGCAAAAGGTAGGCCTTGATCAGTTCACTCACCTTTCTGGGCCCACTCGTAGCTGGAGTGCAGAGCGGTCAGGTAGGCCTGCATCTCCAGGCCGCAACCGGTTCGAACACTGGTGCGAATCTCCGAGATTTGCCAATAGAAATGATCGTAGAGATTTGTCACGATCTGAAAATAGTTGGCCGAGCCGTAGAGGCTTTCGGCCATGCTGGCATTGGGATTGCTCGATCCATTGCTGACCAGATAACGGCTTATGCTATTGATGGTGCTACCCAGGGTTTTGAGCTGCAGATCCTCGTCGCTTTGCTTGAGCAGTTCGCGTCCCTTTTTCGTCGACGCCTTGTTGTTGCTGCGCAGTATCTTGAGGATGTGTGTGCTGGGCGTAGTTGTTGTGCTTGTGGCTGCCTCCATGGCTGATACTGTGGTCTCTGTGGTTGTGGTTGTGGTTGTGGTTGTCGTTGTGCTTGTGCTTGTTGCTGCAACCGGAGCTGGTTCAGTGGAGACTCCATCGACCAGCTCAGAAATGTCCACATCAACCGTATCATTATCATCGGGACTAGTCGATCTGTAGCTAAATTCGCTGGCATCGCCATTGCTCAGTACGTGTTGCTCCTCGCTGCTCAGCTCACCCTTCTTGATCACCTCGTGCTCCAGATCCTCGAGATCGCTCAAATTGAAATCGAACGTCACCGGATGCAGTTCGTATTCCTTGAGCGCATGCGAATGCGGTTTCGTATACTCTATGCTGGGCAGCACCTTCTCCAGCGGCAGGTAGGGCTTCTTCTTCAGCGGTTTCAGTGGCAGAATCTCGTGTGTGTTCAGTGTCAGTGGTCGCTCATCCGGCCGCTCTGCACTCACCTCGTGCAGTATCGTTATGTTGTTGCGACCCACGAAATGATGCACGGTGAAGTCACCTCGCTGCGCTGTAGAGGCCAAGGCCTTGGCCGCTCCTGGCTCCGATTCCGACTTCGCCTCCATACGCGTCGTCGTGTTGTCCTTTGCGTAGCACGCCCTGCTCACTAGCAGCACGCACAGCATGCTGCATAGTAGCGCGACAGAAGATCGCTTGGAATCCACTCTGAACGTTTGCCTTGACATCGTTACGTTCCGCAATCTATTCTCGTCCTTGTCGTGCTGCTCCCCTTCCTAGTCGTCTTCTTCAACTGCACTCTCGGTATCGTCGTCTTGGCGTGCTCTTCTACTCTCCTCTTCGTCTGCTTCTGCGCAAGTTCTTCCTTCAGTCTCGCACTCTAATCGCTTGCGTGCATTTTCTTATGTCTTATTGCTTGTCTCTTGTTCGCTTTGCTGCAGTTCTTGATTCTTCTCGCTTCGAGCTATCATCGTGTTCGATTCATGGAGCTCACAGGGCGCATCTATACTGTATACGGTGGGGTCAATTAGAAAAAGGGCAGACCTTGAGACCTTGTTGCATGCGGATAAGCCCGCATTGGAACACAAATCTACATATCTTCGGCACGGGTCTAGGTCAACTACCAAACCAAGAGAGGATTCCTTATTCAATTCCGGAATCATTTTGTTGTTGCATTTGGCACCCCCTAAACAACGGCCACAAATTGCCAACAAATTTTTGCAATTGCAATTGTTTATGAGCCGATTTTCAATATATGGCTTTAATTGTTTCTAGCCAGGCTCACGGCTCGCCCCGCCAGCTGCAGAAGCTGTGAAAGCAACCAGAAGAAAATTGCAAAATTTCCTGGTTTAACTTGTTAAACTTGTTGTGACCACTCGCAGTGGTCGCAGCCAGATGCCGACTGGCGCTGCCGATTGCCGACTCCCGAGACTGGAGACTGGATACGGCAGACTCCCGAGACTGGCGCGACTTTGCGAGAGTGCCCAAATGCTGAGTATCCAAGTGCTGAATCGCTGAATCGGTGCTGAAATTGTGGAAAATGCATCGAAACGCGGCGAGGCTCGGCGCGTTCGCGTTCGCGTTCGTGTTCGTGTTGCATAACTTCCGCATCTCATTCCGTCATCGATTCGCATTGGCGAGATGATCTTCGCCTCTGTATCTGCAGTTTTCACCTTATTATGCAATTTCAATAAATATAGCTACGTATATGATCTAAATTGATCGCTAGCCAATATTGGCCGCCAGCTTAACACGATGTCAGCTAATCAACCCGTACCCAAAGCCGATCATTATTTCGCGGTGTGCTGCACTTGCCTATGCTCAATTGAAGTGTATGATTTGTGGAACTGGAGTAGGCAAGATACCTCTATCTAGTCTACCTAAGGTTTCAGTGCAGCAGGGCAAGCCTAAAGCAGGTAGATAAGTCCTTTACAAACTACGTCCAACTTGTGTTTGAAAGTGATCTTTCGAGCTTCACTTAGTTTGCTGTATAAGAGCTATCTTGGCTAATGAGGCAGACAAGTCTGAGAGATTAAGCTTGTTGGGTTAGCTGCAACTTATCCCTAGGATAGACCATTTCCAACCTCAAGCCACAATTTAACTGAGTAGGGTTGTACAAGCTGAATATGTGTAGATATACTCCTTCCACATCTACCTTCTTTTTTCAATTCAATAAGATTCAATACGATTTCCCCAGTCCTTTTCTCCCCGAATACTCCCCAGCATGCTGATTAGTGTTGTGAAACGATAAATGAGTAAAACGATTTCCTTATTTCTTTCAGCACACCAGCCTGCTTGCAGCGCGCCAGTGTTGTGCAACGACAGCAGACGAAAAAGGAGTCAGCTACCTCCTCGGCTGAGAGGGTGCTTGCACTCGTTTTGGGTCTTGGACAACGCACCGAAGGCTGTGGGCGGGCAGCCAAGTGCTGCAATCTATTTGCAATTGCAATTCAATTGTTTGGCAATCGTGAAACAACAACAACAACAACAACAACAACAACAAACACGACAGCAACATAAACATCAGCAGCAACAACAGCAGCAGCAGCAGCCCACGCAACGCGCTGTGCGGGAGAGCTTCGGTTGCGCTGGGTGGTAATTGAAGAAGTAAACAACAAATAAAACAACACCGTAAAAAAAAGAGAGTGAGAGACACAAAACTGCTGGCTGGACACGGCGACGTGACTTGGACTCGACTTGACGATGCTCGACCGAAGCGATGAAAGTAAAAACCGCGACTGATCAGGCGCCGCCAAAGCTGGCAGCGCTCGAAGCCAATGGACGCGGCCCAAAACAGAGCCGAGGTTAGTCGCGAAGCCGAGCAGCGCTGCAGCAACAGCAGCAGCAGCAGCAGCAGCAGTGGCCCAAACCGAAGCGGAGCAGAGCAAATACTGCACAACACTGACTGCAGAGCTTGAATTCCATGGCGGAATCCCCGGCCAGGTCGGTTGGGAGGAGGGGGGCAGTAGCTGCAGATGAGCGCGTGATAAACGATTCGTTAGGGATCTGGGTATAACCCGCAGACAGAGCAAATAACGTGGGAAAAAAGGAGCAGACAGCAGCATAATTGTTAAACGAAAGAAATGCAAATTTGTTTTTTATTTTTTATATATTTATTCCAATTCAGATCTGTGTTATTTAAGTCCCTCATACTAAGAATTTTAATAAAAATAATATGGAGAAGCTCAAGCGATTTCCCCAGCTTTAGCTAACTTATTTCGTTAATAACAGGATAGAGTGTATTTTATGCTAAAAACAGTGCTAGCAACTTATGGAAAAAAGCTATTGTGACGGGCACTAATGTATAAAAAAAAATTTCACGAAAACAAAACGGAAAAGAGCTAAATAATTTATGATAAAAAGCGTAAAAAAGCTAAAATTATAAAATGTTAAAATGAAAATTAGACAAATTTAAAAAATAATAAAGAAATGTAATTTGAGATACATTTAATAAAAAATATTGGCAATTCCGAAAATATCGGAAAAAAGCTAACTTAATATAAAATGCAGAATTCCCGCTATCCGCAGTTTGCCTTCAAAAACAGACAGATTTGACGGGTAAAAAGCGGAGCTGGCAGCACTGGCTAAAGCTTAAGCTGAATCCTGTATTTGTTATCGATAGTGCTGATAGCAATCGATTGGCATCGATATAATTATGAACTAGGAACTGTGAGTAGGGCAAGTTCGCTACTCAACAAGGCACAGTGTTGATTAATTGATTCCTTACCTTTTGCAGGTTTGAAGGAATGATTTTATTGCGTGTCACGCACGACACGCGCACGAGCACGTGCGCAGCACTAGCGCAGAGACGTAGCCGCAGGCAGAGACAGAAAAACAAAAACAGTTGCAAGTGCCAGAGCTGTGCGAGTGTGTGCATGAGTGAGACGCTTATGTGTGTGTTGGAAAAGCGCAATAGAGCAAACATGCAAAAATCATAAAGTGCACTAAAAACCAGACGAATGCTGCAGCCAGATCCGACTGCGACTGCACGTACGACTGCAAATCCGAGCCAGAGTCGGCTGAGTTCGTCCCAAAAATTAAAACGCAAGACTGGATACGGTTTCCTTTTGCCTTTGTGGGGCAGGGTGTGCAGGTGCACGGAAAAACGTGATAGAGTGGACTGACCAGGTGGCCAGTTGAAGCCAGAGCGGAGCGTGCAGCGGGACAAGGAGCAGCAGCGGCAGCACAAACAACAACAGCAAAAATGTCGCAACCGAAATGCAATGAAAACGGTAACAAAACCGTCACGAATTCGCGAGCGAAACGGTGCTGCGGCGTGGGGCGAGGGGCGGCACGGGAGATGCCAATGAAAGCGAATGTGCCTGTGTTGCAAGTGGCGTGGCACGACGTCACGGCAGCGCACGCTTGGGCCAAATGTGAGGCAGTGCACCTTGCACCTTGGCACCTTCACACCTTGCAGCGTGCAGTGTGGAGCGTGCAGCGTGCAGCAGTAAAGCTGCCACAAACTTTGAGCATAAATTGTGGCAAACTAATGTTGCGCTCGTTGCACGCTCATAACCATAGATTGCCGCCACAAATTGGCCTGGCCTCGCTAAGGTCGTCGCGCCACAGGTTGCACATGCAACACGGCGCAAGCCCTGCACGAGTGTCGAAGCGGCAGCAACGGTTAAATATTTAAAGAAAGCGTCTTGTTTGAGGAGCAAACACGCGTTGCAAGCCGCTGCAGCCACCTACGTGAGGGGCAACTTCAGCTCGAGAGGCTACCCTGTGTGGCACGAGCCACAGCAGCAGCAGCAGCGGCAGCGGCAGCGCCATTATTTGCCATTTGCGGCAAGCGCTACGAAAGCTACCGTTGCAAGCGACTGGCCACACCACGCCGTGCCGTGCCGGGCCAAACTGGCTGCGGCTGCTGCTGCGCCCGGTGATAGTCGTCGTGGTCGTCATTAAGTGAGTGTGCCAAGTGTGTGTGCGGCGCATTGGCTAACCAGCTACGTGTATGATGCAATTTGGCAGACACTCAACGTATTACGCTAGTCTAGGCACTTGCCAGAGCTAATGGGCGCGAGAGAGAGAAAGAGAGAGAGAGAGAGAGAGAGAGAGAAAGAGAGAAAGAGTGCGCCCCACTGGAATGTGAGTTTCAGGTGTTGCAGTGTCATCGGAAAGCCGCTGGCTCATGACTTGCCACATGGAATGCGATGGTGTTGAATGTGTTTTATTTTTTTTCGCAAATAATTGCTAGACAAGTGAAATGTGCACATTGCACCGAAAAAAGCATAGCATACTTTCAGGAGCTACAATCAAATTTGTTGCGGCATACTTTCAGGCGGCGCCGGCAAAGTGTTGCCAGCTTTTGTGGGAGGAAATTAATTTATTTATAATATAATTAAATTTTTAAATTTAAAAAATAGTAAATAAATATAATTATAATATATATATATGTAATATATTTAAATATATACTATATTTATATTATAATATATATTAAATATATTCAACAATATTATGAACGATAGCTTTACAGCTTTTCTCTATGATTATTGGCTAAAAATCTGTGTTTATTTTTTAAGATGAGATATGCATACATATATGTATATACTTGCTTGGTCAAAGCTAGTTGAATTCTTAAGATTAACGGGATTGGAGACTGGTATACAGTTCTTATCGACATCAATCATTTCTTAAAGCTAGACTATTTGAATAAACATATACATTTAATCAATTCAGCCATAGACATAATCTAATTTTATTACTGTTTTTTTATTTTATTATTAATTACAGTCGAGTGGCACAAAGCTCGCCAATTAAAATGTACTTTGCAAATGGCTGTGCGGCACTCCGCATATGGAAATAAGTCTGTACATCCGACAAATGAAATCGACTCTTCGCTGATGTCTATAAAGTTGGGTTAGATATTACGTGCCATAAGAAATGCGCCTGGAGCGATGTGTGGTTGTTTTTCCGGCGAATACGTAACTATTGGAATTGAGACGAATTCTCAGCGTGTTCTCAGACCACCGTCACATCATCAGTGGATGTCGACCAACTGTGGTAACGGACTTCGGCAGGCAGCAGGCAGCAGGCGAATTATGATCGCTTTAACGCCTAACGACTAACGGTACACGCGCCATTAGCAATACGCCAAGGGGCAATCATCATCAGGCCGAAACGTACGCAAAACTACTTAGAGCAAGTGGCAGCAGTTGGTGCGGGCGGGGGCAGGGCAGGGCTGGGCAGGGCAGGGCAAGGCAGGCGCAGAGGCCGGAGAGGTCTGCCCGTGTTGTAGGATGTCGGAAGTCGCGCCATACCGCAAATGAACTGTGCAAATATAATCAACAATCTTAATGACAAGAATTTTGTGATCTGATCACGGCTAATGGACAATGAAAGAATCCCCGCGCTCTCTGCGCGCGACGACGGGTTAACAGGTCAACGGCCCAGAGCTAGCCGGAGTGCGTAGACCTAACTCTCGCTTTTGACTAATGACATTATTACTAGAAACAGTTCCCTCGTTGAGCTTGGTTCGCATCCATTTGGCTTGGCCAGACACTGGGGAGAGCACGGCGGAAACAGTAGCATTTATTCAACATCATGTCCAGCAGCCAAATCATTTGCATTTTGGTCAAGAGTCCAAGCAAACAACAAGCACACGTTGTTGTGTATTCGTATCTCGCTCTCTCCTTCTCTCTCTCTCTCTCTCTCTCTCTTTCTCAAGCGGATGCAAAAGGTCAATTCGTCAATTGAAAAGTCAGTTCTGTTCTTTTCTTTTGGCATTTTCCTTTGTCTTCTTTGGTTTCGGCTGTTTGGGCTACGAGCGCTGCTTATATGGCAACATAACGGTGCTATTCACTTTGCTGGATTGTTCCTTGCCCAGAGAAATGTCATGAGATTTGGCTCGTTAAAGCTGCCAACCATCTGACCATCTGACCATCGGACTCGTGTAGTACGTCGATGTTTACAGTTGCTCACAAACTGCCGCAATTTGTTGTCCCTACGGTTTGTAGGCAGTTTGGTTCCGGCAACAATTAGCGGCAATTGAAAACGATGCGAAGATGATCGCCTAGCGCGACGCAGGTGTTCGCTTCCCACACACATACACACACACACACACACTCTTTCTAACTGAATTTATGTGCTTGCAGCTAAACATGCGGAGCCAGTTCATTTTGCAAATTAAATTAACCAAAAATAGCTATACTGACTATTTCGGAAATTTAGTTGTAATTAAATTAATTAATTACTTTTAAAAGTTACTTTTTATTTAGTTTCGTTTTAATAATTTTAAATGGAATTCTAATTAATTTCGATAATCTTATCGATACTTGAAATTAACTGAATAGCTGATTCCAGTCTCTGTTCCGGTTCTCTACACATTCATCGATTTCTTTTATGCTATCGATCGTCCCATCGAATTGATAACTGATTTTAATTGATTTTTAAACTGTTTCACTTCTTGCAAGCATCGTTAGAAAGGTTTATTTACCTAAGCTACGAGGCCTGAGCGCGCTGATCTGAATTACTTAGTTAAGTCGCGATCTGTGCTCACTCCAGTTATGAGTTCCATTTTGGGTCGTCGTTTCGAGTATTCAACTTTTACTTTCTCCTTATGATTATAGTTAAACATTGCTTGTGCCACATTAGGAAATTACGTCTGAAGTACCTTTTTTGGTACGTGTGTCTGCCATGTTGCCGTTGCCGTTGTTGTTGTGCTTCTAACCTACATTCTAGTTTCTTTTTCGTTTTTGGTAGCAAAGACGAGAATTTTGTGCATTTCATTTTGAAAAATGAAAAAAAAAAAAAAGCTGATTTCATTTTCAACAAAAAGCTTATAATTTGCAATGATTACTCGACCCATTGCCGTGGTGCCTCTTGGCCCCAACTTTGGTGTATTGCCCCGAAAACGGCATTCGAGCCGATCAATCGGCATAGATCTTTAGGCGACTAACAATCCACATGACTGCGTATGATCATTTTTCTTGGTTATTTTGATTTTTTTTTTTTAAATTTTTTCCGTTGTGGGAATCAATCATTTCTCGTGCCAAATGCGGCGAGAATGTGGGCAAGCCGGAGATTAATATCGCCTTCTCTGCGGCCCTCGACGATTTTTGGGTCATTAGAACAACTGAGTTTTCTAAACGCTCTTTCATTTATATAATTATGCCCTGGCTGGAGCATTTTCATCTTTTAATCGTAACCCCAACGGCTTTTGTTGCTTCAGCTGCAACCCAAGGCTGTGTGCTATGATCCCAATCTGCAACTATACAAGGTCCAATTCTTTCTCTCTGCCTGACTCTCGTTAAGCTCGTTTCGGGACATTTCCACAATGTTTTGATTGACTTGGATTGGGTCTGGCCGAGCATGTTTGTGTTCCACTTGAGAGTTAATCACATAATTGTATCTAAACATCTAAATTAGACTTAAAACAAATACCAATGCGCTTTATCATTTGTTTTTCCTAATATAATTATGAGTATATCATTTCTAGATTAAAGATATGTAAATTAAGAATAAAATAAACATTTTTAAGTCGTTTTCTTTCCCGCATATAAATGTACATAATATTAAAGCTTACTTGAATCTAATTATATAAATAGTTGAAGCATTTCTAAGCTTATAATTTTATTATATTATATACAAATTTGAATTGTTGTGAAACTATACTATACCATGGCCAACTTCAGAGCTGCTGGCTTAATAAATTACGGTTCTCATTTCTCGTTTTGACAAAATTATGCGCGTAGAAAGTCCAAAAGAAAGCATTTCCTATAGTTTTGGCTGACATGATTGGTTTTAATTCTCTCAGAATTTTGTGAGAGAAAATTCCAGGGTATTTATAGTTAATTGCCATTGACACGCACAGAAACACACACAACGAGTCAGAGAGAGAGAGAAAGAAAGAAAACAGGCGAAATTGAAATCGTAATTTAATTAAAAACCAACCTAAAATCAGCGATCCCTGAGCCAAGATTCAGACGCTTCGAGGTTCGGGGTTCTGGTTTGTGGGTTCTGCTCAGCGCGCACTCCAGTACCAGCACGCTATTTATCTTTGACCTTTTTGGAGTGTGCGTGCGTGTGTGTGTGTGTGTTTGTCTGTGTTTTGGTACTGTGGCTAAATGGGTCATTCGTCAAGGTAACTTTCATTTAGACTGGAAAACTCAACAAACTCAGAGCACTTAATCATAATTTCATTCTCTCGTTTCCTCTGCTTTGTTCTTGTCATTGTTTTGCCGTTTCGACAATTCTACGATTCTAGCCATTGTACGATTCTACGGGTAGTTAAAACGATGAATTCACTAACAAGCCGCCTCCCCGAGGAGAAACGTAGCGCAGCTAACTAATTGGATCGTTGCCTCATCCCAGGGCTGGCATCTAATGATGAACGGTGACGAGATAGTGGAAGACGCGCGGGAATGCGGGATCTAGGCGGTGGGGATAGTTTGGTTTTCCAACTGCCAAATGGGCGTCCAAGCGTGCCATCTTGTCAAGGATGTGAGGCTGCCAGATAACAACGGTAAATTGATCAGACACCTTCCACAAAAGCAAAAGCAACAGCAACACCAACGGGAGATTGGACCATTAGCCAGCCAAATGCCCAAAAGGGTCAATGCTAATTTCAACCTTTTGACAACTCAACTTCAGCTCTTGCCGCTCTCTGTGGCCGGGGGCATTCTTTCGCCGCCTGGCTGCGAATCACTTTCTTGCTTTAAGATTGTAATTTGGCTTAATTGAATTTTCGTGCTGGTCAAAAGCAACGCCTCATCCCCATCATCGCGGCACATAGCATCCATCCATCAGCGGCATCCAAATGAGCCAGGCACCACATCCGTCAGCGGTTCGGTGTGATTGCTGGGTCTCTTGTCCCCCGGTCCCGCAATGCTTGACGGTGCGACTAGTTTCGCACTACGCTTTAACTGCAATTCCGGCAACATTTTTCATGCATTTCTCTAATCCATTTGAATTATTTTTAATGATTCTGCACAAGCACCGAATAACGACAAAAAATTAAATATGGCAAAATGCTTTCTCCATGGCGTTGATCATATTTCGTCTGCTCAAAGATCTACGATAATTAAAGATACTCAATTTATTTAAGAATACATTACTAAATGATTGTACCTTAATTATTTGGCTTAGTAAAGGCAAATTTTCGCCATTATAATCTTAAATTAATTTAATTGCCACTTGTTGCCTTGCCGCCATATTCCAATAGTGTGGAAAGTGTTCTGCGATGTTTTCATCGATTAAATGGTCCATTGCGCATATCGATAACAACTGCTTATTGGCATGCCTTGCAGCAGTTACAGCTGATGACACTTACTTTTCGAATTTGCATTTAATCAGTTATTTTCTAGATTTTTGCTCATAGGAAACAGTGCTTTTGTTTTCCTTTGCCGATAAACTCCTCTTGCAGCATCCCAAAATTCCACCTTTTTTTCTTAATCATCCGTCCCTTGACCCATAATCATATATAATAATTTCAAATTCTTGTTAGCCTATGTAAAAGCTAACAATTATGCAAATATGCCTTAGTAATTATCATATTGTGAGATATAATAAGAAACTTTCTTAAAATGTTAGCCAAGAAGTAATTATGGGAGCCAGAACTTGATTAAAAGGGTTAGAGTGTTTCCATCGTACATCTTGACTATTACGTGTGCGTGGGCCGTTCCCTGCACGCCGTATGTGTTAATGCAGTCACTCAGCATTTGAGGCTTTGTTTGTTAATTGCTGTTCGGGGGCTTTCGTCACGCCGCCCGAGAGCTGTTAGAGCTGCCACAAACAGGAGATGAGGCCCAGTCAACATGTTAATCATTTGGCTCGTCAGGCTAGGCCAAACAACCATTGCACCAGTCAGCCCCAATGCAATATCCCCATCCTAGTCCATGGTAAATGGACCCTGGACCACAACTCCAGTTGCGGCTGCAGCTAGTGCTGCAGCTGCTGCTGCTGCTGCAGTCCGAAAGGAGTTGAGTGCACCGCAGGCGCTTGTTACAAATTTTGATGGACGTAGCCTGTGCCAGAAATTGATTGGCTTTAATGATAATAGCAAATGTTGGGCTGCCTTCAACAAGAAGATGAAGATGCCAGTCTTGGTAAAATGCGTGAGGTGTGAACCGTGGGGTGTGTACATGTTGGTCTGTGGATGCCATGTATGTGTGTAGTTTTAGGGCTGGCAGCATCCAAAATTACCAAACACATTCGAAGAGGCAGGCAATTTGCCTTACAGTAGTCAGAAGTTGATAATGAAGTTCGGGATGCCGTACAAGCTAGAGCTGGGCACGTGTCGTGTACGCATACATACGTGACACGACATTGTGCCTTGTTTTATGATTGATAGAGAGAGTATATATAATTTTAATATAAAATTAATTCAAAGCATTATGTTTTATTATCATATTTTATTATTATTCGACAATATGTTTCAGTGCATTAGTAATTCACGATTGTAATAACTTATCGATAGTAGTATAGTAGTAGTATCGCTCATCTCTAGTCCGGGATGCGTGAATTGCAGCTACCAGCTGATTTCTTGCGGGCTCGAAATGAGGACAAGTTCAAGGCCAGGTTCAAAGTGTTGACACTGTGACAAGACGCTCAAAAGGCGCTGGCACAATGGGTGTCTCAGGGACAGCCACAACAAAAACATCGCATTCCCAGCGTGTGTCGGCGGCAGCAAAAGCCAAGCTTATGACTATGATTATATGTTATTTATGTGGATATAAATATGTATGGATGGATGCATGTGTGTATTTGCAGTTAGATGATGACTGTGCTCACCTGACTTTGATGAAGGATGCCCAAATACCACAATTGCAATTTTTGTTGTTGTTGTTGTTGCTGGCATAACGAGCGTTTTTATGGGTCGACATGGTCAGGTTTTCTCTCTCTCCCACATGCTGGTCAGAGATGTCTTGTGCTGCCGCTGCCGCCGCCGCCGCCGCCACCGCCACCGCCGCTGCTGCTGCTGTCTTGTGATGTCGTCAATGTCCATTTCCTGGACCACTCACAGAGACCGCAATCTGTTGCGTTTATCTATGTCTTGGGCCAGGCCTACGTCTCTGTGTGTGTGTGTGCGTGAATGTTTCTGCATAATTTGCAAAATTATGGGAATCGAAATTCAAGTGCGCCAGCCAACGTCTGCAAATGCCAGTTAACCAGTGAAGCCGCAACAGCGCAACCCCTGCGCACCACTCCTCTATCTATGCATCTCTCTCGGACTGCCTAAGACTGTCGCCGAATCTGTCCCGCTCTCTCTCTCTATATTCTATATTTCCCTCTGCAGCCTTGCCGCATCTGACCCCGGCCCAATGGCGATGTCTAGCGACTCCTACTCTAGGGTAAACACGATTGCCCAGCCAACTTGATCTGCGGTTTTAGACTTTCACAAACGGCCAACTGGCACTGGCACTGGCTCTGGCAACTGGCTAAAAGAATTTACCTGCAATGACAATGAGCAGTCAGAATGATCATGATGTTGTTGCTATTGTTGTTGGCGGTGCCAGTGGGGCTGCAAGTGGTAGTGGAAGCCAAGCAAGCGTCTCTTGTTGCCATTTTATGCTTCATTAAGCCAAAAATTATATCGTGGCATCAAAAAAAGCAAAAAGCTTCAACTGCCAGCCAAGTGACAGACAAGCAACAGCCAATCTGCAGCTAAACTGGCAACTAAATGACCCAACCAACAGTAACACGGCAACAACAGCCGCAACAACAACAAGCACACGCTGCGCGCTGCGCGCAAGTACAATGGAACGAGTGGGGTCTAAATGGTTCTGGTGCGCCGTTTAGATATTTCTTCGCCAATTTCGTAAACTTCTTCATCATCGTCATCATTAGCCGACCTACACCTTTTGCAATGCTGCTGCCGCCTTCTATGCCTGCTCCTCTTCACGCTCCTTCCATGCAGTTTTCAATTTGAAAATTGATGAGTTTGCTGATGGAAAAACTCAGCCCAGGTGACGGCCTGACAAATTAATAAAATAAGAAAAAAAACTCAGGATTTGTCTATTATCGGAATTTGTGAACATTTCAATTAAATCACATTAATTGCGTTCCGAAATAATTGCCAACCATCTCTGCTGATCATTCTCTGGCGGCCAATAAAAAACTAATTAACTACGTGCATCGCGTTAGCACAATTTCCATGTTAATGGCGGAATGTGAACGCAGATGCGGACGCTCGAAGTGCGCTTTAAAGCGACTGTTGATTTGACAGGCACATGTTAACGTTGCCGTTCCAAAAACATCGCCAAAGCGACAAATATATGCAAATACTTGTAAGTTTGAATGCCATAATAAAACAAATAGGGGCAAATAACATATCTAGTGTTACCTATGGCCTTTAATTACTCGAGTTTCTGAAAGTGGAATATAAACTGAAGTGTTTTAAAGAATTTGTACCTGCTTGCTTTTATGCGAATTTAAATTTGGCAGTTAAGTGTAAACGTTGTCATTGCATGAAATTGGTTTACTTCACGTGAGCCTGATAAATAAAACATTTCGCTTTACAGGGTATTCGTGATTTGCGATGTTCTGCTTGGCCGCATTTCTCTTGCATCGCTTTGGGCTATCTGTGCCCGCAGAGAGGCTGGGAAATTGTTGTGGCATCCGCATCGTCATCGTCAGCGGCCTGGCCACTGCTTGCTTGCACCCGCATAGCAGATCTTCGCTGGAAACGGCTGTGCCTGGACTGGAATGGCCTGCAGCGAACTGCAGTGGACAGCGGCTATCTATGTAGATCTTCGAGTAGACTCACACGTTTCTCTCATCTCGCAGTGTGTTCTCGATTGAATTGCTCAAGATTCGATCGCTTGCAAATGCAGCCAGAAAAGCTCAAGTAGGAAAAGTCGATGAAGAAGTCTTGTAAGTATGCGTGCAGACATTAAATGCCCTGAGCTGCAGTCGGTATGTTCCACTGTCCGCCTGTTTGGCTGAGTGACTGATGGACAGATGGACAGATTGATGTACTGATTCAAGTGTGAGCACAATCGCAATCGCAATCGCCGCCTGTCAGCGAACATCAGCGAAGCGACAAATGAGCAGACGCAACGAGAAATGCGGACGAGCAAACATGCTGTAGATCAACTTGGATGGAAATGGGATGGTACAAATCGTACTGGCCCGTCTGAGTTAGCCCAACTACACGGCCAAAAATCTAATTGTCGGTCAAGTTGAATACAATTGATAATAATTGCACTCCGAATTATACTTATCTAATCTTATCTAATTCCAGGTTGATTCGTTTGCATATCACATTATGTATGTAAGATATGTATGTGCAGTATACTAATTTCCTAAAGCACTTGCTCGATTTCCTTTCTTACAGTGTATGGTATGAGTTGGTATGGTAACCACAGCACGCTTTCCCGCTTCGAACCCCCCGCTTGGCTTGGAATCTATCGCAAAAATGGAACCGCAGCAACGCGCGCACCTCAAGTGCCAGCTCGTCCACGCTCGAGTGTGCAAAGTGATTTTCCAAAGCTCCTCAGACTCGGGGTCTGAGAATGAGAATGAGAATGAGAATGCGACTCAACTGAATCGAACAGAACAGAGCTGAACAAAACTGAACTGCTCTACCTCTCAAGCACTTTCCGCATCTCATGTACCAACATATTTCAATTTATTTCATATCCGCACTTGGATGCTTCGACGCCAATGCAAATCGTTGTGCGAACAGAGAAGAGTTCATCAAACCTTCAGTTGAGAGATCAATAGCGAGGCACGACAAGGATGAAGATGATGCTGATGATGATGTGGAGCGCACTCTACAAGGGTTTCTCGCACTTGTTTCGGGAACTGGGGAACTTAAACAATACTCTAGATATGCAAACAGTATCCTATGTAAATTTTGTCGGTCCCAGTGAACTCGGTGACTCTCTCGTGCGCGGCAGCGGTATCAACTTTTATTATCAGGCAGTACCGCGGCCCGATAAGCCCGTACGGCTCGAACTAGGCATACGAATGCGCAAATTATTTTAGCCATTCGAGCCATTTGCCTGGCGACGGTTATTCCGTATGTAGGTCGTGTCGGTCGGTTTGCGTGTCTCTACGTACTCTCATCATGCATCATTCACGAGCGCAAAGTTAACGGTTCACCAAGCACTCGTCTTCAATGCTCGTCTGCCCTTTGCCGTCTTTGGCGTCGAGTCAAGTACAATGCGAGTGCGCGAGTAGTACCTGTGCGAGCGCACTGTTGCAAGTGGCAAGTTGCATAAGGAGAGCGCATTTGCGTTGAGTCGTTGAGGCCAACTAACTAACTGAGTATTTAGAATGATTTCATCAGACTGGGGGCCAAGCAAATCAGCGAATCAACATCACAATCAGAATCACAATCAGCAACGACAACGTTGTTCGTCACGCCTGCGCAGCGTCCACCTACGTCCCATCCCGGCGCACACTCCAAGCTCATTGGCTACCACACAATAGTTATCTTCGGCCGGGCTTATGTCACTTGCTTAGTACCAGCACGCTATATACCCTGTTGTCAAGCTTGGCCCCCAAAAGAAATGCATATTTGCAAAAAGTCAGTCTTTATTATTATTAGTAAAGCGTAATTAAACGTGCAATATTGAGTACAGTGGCATGAAATTTAAGCTTTCTAAGTAAAATTGAATTAATGACAAATGAAAATACGAAGGGGCGATTAAGATAAAGTGTTAACGTTACTGAACAATTTTGAATTTATAGAAGCACTTGGAACAGTCCCAACTATTTGCAAAGAAAACTCTCTCAAAGATCAATTGAAATAAAAGAAGTCGTGGACTGCCTTAAAACCTTCAAAGACGATATTCTCCTCTAAACTAACAATATAATCCTTCCATAGTTTAAGAATAAGATAGTACCGTAAGTAGTTACTATTATTATAAGTCAAGATATTAGTTAAAAAACTTACAAAACCCTCAGTATATTGTTTACAATTTTTATAATTATTTTAAAAATTATTCTAGTAATTTGTTAGATATAAGTTAGTATAGCATTTTTACAATGGTAGAGTAGTAAGTCAGCAATGTATACTACATTCGTCCGAAGATGTTGTAATCCTAAGTAGAAACTGAAGTTACTGAAGTTAAGCTCACGCAATGCTCTAAAGGGTATCTGCCCTTTTATCATTTGGCCCACCTGCGGTGCTTGTTGCCATTGTACTGTGTGCTCCATTTCTGTCACGCTTGAAGACTGCAATTGAGCCAATTGACTCCTCCAACTGTAGTTGCCTGTGGTTGAAGATGCTGAAGAGTCTACGCTCTTGTGTCTTCCAGTGGGGGCGTGTGAAGAGTGCGGCCCATTAGAAGTGAGTCGGGAGAACAAAGCACAACGAGCCACACGTACACAAACACATTATACAGATATAGCCGTATATATCCGCGTGTATATCTGTGATTCAGTGTTTGTGGCAGGGAAGCAAGCGGCATGCGGCAAGCAATATCAAAACGAGCACAACGACAAACGGCGACAACAATGGCGCGGGAGGCGCTCCAGGAAAATGACTAATTATGCGGCAGGCGGGCGGGCGCGGCAGCTGGGACAGTCTAAGCAGGCGGAGCTGGCTGGCAGCGGCAGGAGGAACGGAACGGAGCGGAGCGGAGCGGGCAGCAGCAGCCACATTAGCGGCGAACGGCAAACGGGGCGAGCTGCGCGCTCCGAGTTGCTAGCGGTGAATGGTAATTGCGAACCGTTATAATGCGAGAGCGCGCATAATAAGAGCAAATGGGGAGAGAGAGAGAGGGTCAAATGAGGGGTGCGACGTCGGCACAGAGGGGCGGCATGTGGCCTGGAGAGAGGCAACTTGTCAGTGGCAGCCCTCGCGCGCACATTTGCTCCAATTCCGCGAGGCAAATGTGACACTCGCGCGCGCGCTCATCGAGGCACACACACACACATACACACACACACACACACATTGCTCACACATTTGCCTAGGCAAAGTGATGTAATGATGATGTTGCTGACCCAGTTGCCGAGAGTCGCCGCAAACCTTTGTGCCGCTGGCAGCCGTGCAGGCTGTGGATATGGGCGCATCTTTTGTTGCATACCATAACTGTGCCACTCAGTCAGAGGCTGTGCTGAGCTGCGCTGTGGTGTCGATGCCACGATGCGCTCATTTCCTGCCACACAAAGCCAAAAGTTGCCGGGCTGGCTTCGGTTGCTGTCGCTGCTGCAAAAGGTGTCACAGTCATTCGCCATATTTGGTTACCACTCGGACAGGCTAGCAGACAGCAGCACCAAAGATCGGGGTAACCCGCCTCCAGTTGAGGCGACGGCTTGCTGGCGGTGCCCCAAGCTGCATGCTGTAAGCTGCATTTGACTGAGTTCCAATATGGACAAATTGCAGGAACTAACCCATTTCGGCGCCCTGACAATGTTTAATGATCGTATTCCTCCTGCTCCCAGCTCCTTGGCCCTTAGCTGCCCTTGCTGTGGGTCGTTTGATTGATGGAGTTGACTGTTTGGTTGTTCTATATTTTTTAAGCTTACATATAATTCTAAAGTGGGAAGTCTCCTATTGTTTTTAAGTTTTTGTTGAATTGCTAAATGGGGATCTTTACTAATTTTACTGTCTTTTCCCATGTTCTTCAATCTGCTCTTACTGCGCTCTTCTTGTCCCTCCTCCTTAAAACCTTTCCTCTAAATTCCTATTTTCTGAGTTTCTTTTTTGTATATTCTTCTCTTCTACAATTCTTCTCTTCTCATCTCTTCTTTCCCTCTTTTTCCAGCTTTTATTCGCTCCTTACTAAGTTCAGCTCTCTTTTAATCCATCTCTACTTCATCTTTCATTCCATCAAGCATACTTCTTTTCCCCAACTCGTCTCTATCTCCTTCGGCTCTGATCGACTGCGCACTGGAATTGGTTCCAGAACCTTGCCCTGGCTAATGGGTATACGATACCTGGTACATCTGGTACGTGCGTACACCCATTTCAATTGCTTTGTCGCTCCGATTTAGTTAGTTAACTCTAACAGTTAATAAACACATAAGTATGGCATGTGGTGCATACTTGGAGCACGAGTCGGGCTTGTTCATCTTCATGCTTCGCAGCCAGGGAAGCCTTTGTGAGATGTCAATGTCTTGGTCCGTCTCTGTTTCTGTGTCTGCCTCTTCTTCGCCATGTCTTTAATCACAGATCGCACGGTTTCGAGTCAAGGCCTACGAAAATTGCCAGAGAACGTTTGTCGCAGCCGATGCCGATGACAGGGAAGATGAGTGAGAGAGAAAGAGAGAGAGAGGGAGTGAGAGCAAGATATGTATATATATATCTTCTGGTATTGCTGCAGTTGGGCTATGCAGCGAACGCATCTAACTGTCAATTGTTACAGCACGTTCCAAAGATTTATTCGCTTGGCTGTGGTTCCGCTTCTACAGAACGGGGACATCTCGGGAAGGGCGTAAAAGCCGAGGCTTAACGAAATTACAAAGTACTTATGACTTACGCAGCTTGCTGCAGTTGCAGTTGCAGTTGCAGTTGTATTTACAGTTCTAATCTTTGTTGTCTTAAATGTTGTCTCTGGGTCGTCGCTTAGAATGCTTCCCAACTGAGCAGGCCGCCTTTTGTTGTTGTTGTAGTTCTGGCCTGAGCTATTGTTGTTGCTGTCGTTATGGAGTTCGTGTCAGCAGCCAGAGCCAGCGGTGGCTTTCACTGACCGCCTGTCAGCAGGCAATTACCAGAAATCACTTTCTTTATCCCCAGCTCCAGAATGCTTGAGCTCCAGAGGCAGATGATCTAGCGCAGATTCGGTCACAGGCTCTGGCTCTGGCTCTGGCTATGGCTACGGCTTCAGCTTCGGCTGGGGCTTCCATTCGGGCTCAGGCTTCAGTCTCGAGTCTCGGCCTGGGTTTCTGCTGTGCTCATTCTGTGTTGGGAAAATCTCTGTAATGGAATGCGCAAATGAGGCAAAAGAGACGCGGAAAGCGTCGATATGCGTGACTAGCGCATACTCTGTAAACAAATGAGTGCATATGGCCAAGGATAGCCAGATATATATTCAATATACGCCTTATTTCCGGATAGGTAAAAAAAGATCAAAGGGTTAGGTATGACCGGATAAATGACTATAAGAAATACATTATTCCACGGACAGCCATCTTAGAAGTTCCTAGAGATTTAAAGATCTTGTCCAATTAGATAAAAACCATAGGTATAGAAAAATCTATCTAAATAAGATAAACCAATAAGAATTAAACATTATCTGCATGAACAGCATTTTGGAATGATCTTCGTGATCTGAGACTTGAGCGAACATACTTTTATTGTGGTAGATAGTTAGCTATAGCTTGCTTAGTTTTTCCTATGCATGTATCAGTTGGGACTACCCGATTGTGCTCAGCCAATTGGCGCAAGGGTATTAAACCGAAAACCAAGAAACGTGAGCCCCTCAGACATCAATCGAACTGTGGAAAAAGCATAACGAAAATCGAAAACTATTTTTCACAGCCTTCTGCTCTTTGCCAGGGCCAAAGTCAAAGATGCTGAGCCCGCCAACGGCGACAAAATGCATTTAGAATCATTTTGTTCGTTTCTTTATTGTCGAAGAAAGTTTTTCGCCACAGACCCCGCAATCTCGGACATATTTTCAGATGGTTTTGGGGCACTTTTTTACCCATTTTCTTGGCATTTTTTTTTTTGTGTTTGTCTTTTGCTGCTGCTTCTTCCTCTTTACCGTCTCCGCGTTTTGCTTCGTTTGGTTTTTTGTTTCTTCATCCAATCTATCTACATCTGTGTCTGTGTCTGCGTCTGCGTCTGCGTTTCCAGTCGGATTCGGGTTTGGTTTTGTGTTTGGGTTTGGTCTTTTGTTCTTGGTGCTGCTGCTGTATCTGGAAAATGCTATCTAACGGCATCAGTTACACTACATAACTGTTCTCACTTTCTTGACTGCGCCACCGTCGCCGTAGCCGTCGCTGTCGCTGCGCTGTGCTGCGCTGCTTAAATTTATTGTTGTTTTGTCTCTGTTTGCCGCATATCCGGTGCCACGGATGGTGTCCGGGCCCATTACGATTACTTAGAGCGCATTACACGGCCAAGACTGGAACCGAAACCGAAACAGAAGTAGAAACCGACGCAGAAACAGAAATAGAAACAGAAACACAGCCAGAACCAAAAAATTAAAACCAACATTACAATTACAACTTCAAGAGAATGAATCGGAGGTTCAAGACTGAGGGAACCCTGCAAGTTCTAGGTGCAAAGATTGCATATTTTAGATAAAGTAACACTGACCAGAAAGTAAGAACTGGAAGCCATAGGAACCAAGTCTTCCGCATTGCCAAGTTACTCGTCTTCCAAGTTATAACTCTTCAAATCAAGTCAAATAAGTTAATCAATTGATAAGCCGTCTCTCGTTATAATAAAGCACTCTTTCATCGACTTAATCATCCCGGGGAAGACGGCCTATTCTATTATTCAAACCGCTCGAGGGGCTCCAGAATCGAAACCGAACTCGAGTTCGACGTCATTTGTCTTCGGCTTAGCACTTTCACCCATTGAAGCAGCCGATTCTGAGCGCGGGAATCTTTGGGGCATTTATTAGGCGATCAGGCCAGAGAAAAGATGTAGGGCATGCGACCATCGAGGGGCCTCTCTTCAGGCGTGATGTATACCTTATTTAGGCTGAGAGTTTTCAAAGAAACTAATCTTGAAAATTGGAGAAAAGTCACCTAATAATGAAATTGAAATGCAGTTTGGAGTTGGATTCGAAAGAGATGCAGAGTTCTTGGAACACAACGAAATGAATATTTATGAAGAGTTGAAGAAAAATATTATTGAAAACCATGAGCTTATGAATATTTTTCCACTATAGCATAATGGAATATATGTCTAGTAAATTATCATAATATTTTGGAAAATTCTTAGATGATTTATGCTCAGATTTCTCAGCTTTACTTGCGCCCAAACTGGAATAAATTGTCTCATGGCTGATCGAGTGAAATCAACGAGACACACACACACGCACACACATTACTCGCGTTTGTTGAAACTGTAATGAAAGTAAAACCCATTAGATTCAATGAGTGACGATGACCATGACAAGAAAGCAGACGTGCGACACGTGCAGACCCGTAGCCGAGGCTGAAGCTGAAACCGAACCAACCCCGAACACATCCATCAGACTAACTGAAAAACTTGATGTGCGAAGCAACCCGAATAGCCAAAATACCGGGCCAGACATTTCTACGTTTAGTTCGGCCTCCCGGCGGGGCGACATTAAAATAAAATCAAGTTAACACGATGATAAAAAAATGCTTGAAACGGGCAGAAAGAAAGGCCGCTCTCGTCCGACAATAGCCGTGCCTGCTAGAAAGGAAAGGAAAGAAAAACGAAAGAAAATAAGTCTTGGTTAGGCCAGAGATACTATAATAATAATAATGGAAACACAGCGACCACAGTCCGCCCGCCCAGTCTAGTTCACTTCAGTTCATTGCCGTTCGGTTCCGTACGGTTTGGTTTGGTTCGGTTCAGTTCAGTTCGTTTGGGTTCGGTTCAAGATCGGTTCAAGATCGGAAGCGCCGTTTTGTGGTGACTTTTGTGACTTTTCTACGAAGTGAAATTTTTAATTTCAATGCCACAGAGTCTACAATGCGGAAGAGCGACGCTTTGGTAGAGTCGCACTGTAAATACCCTGTGATTCTAGCGAATTTTATGCTATATTTGAAATGAATATATGAAATTGATACCGATTAGATTAAGTTGTCCAAGAAGGGTAATAGTGCGCTAGTCATATTAAATAATTTCGTTAAATAAAAAAAAAAAGAATAGTTATAATAGAATAGAATAAGTTTTTGTAGGAACTTGATTTAGGTAAGCATTAGAAAAGCTAATGTTTAAATAGAGAGTAGAAAGAGCGATTATACTTACTGAATTTGATTGAAAACTGTGCAGAACAAGTGGATAATGTTTTGACAATAGTTTAAGCTCATTTTATTTCAATGTATAAATACAATTTTTTTATTTTTTTTATTTTTAAATCTATAGCCTAAAAAGTTGTAGAAGAGCAAAGCTTTCTCTACTTGGCTGATGCAGTCGATAAATTTTAAAAAGTTAGGGTGTTTAATAAAGACGACAGACCTACGACAGGGACACACAACGACAGCAGCAACAACAGCAACAACGACAGCAGCAACAATAGAAACAACGACGACAACATTGCCGACATGAACGCCGCGACGACGACGACGACGACGAGGGTCGGACATGGACAATGAAAAGTGCGTAGATCATTACTTGTTTTCCGCTTTTATCATATTCTGGCCAAGCACCTGTAGACGAATGTGTGTATGAGAAAGGAGCGTAAGTGGGAGTGGCGGGGAGGGCAGCGGAGGGGGTCTGTTGTCGACTGCATCTTAAAACACAATTTATTTCGCGTTTAATTGCTTTAATTGTGAAAATAATTTCGTTTTCGTTTTCGTTGGTCAGTGAAATCTTACCCCGGCACACACGGTGTCGCGTCCGGCGGCGCTTTGTGAAGTCTGAAGACGGTCTTGAAGAGCCTATCATACATATATATATATATATATATATATATATATATATATATATAGATATATATTACACACATGTGTCATTAGACTTAGCTTCTAGGTAATTTAAATTAGAAATGGCTCGAGCAACTCGCGCATTGGGCTGGCTTTATTTACCAAGTGTTTTTTCATATTTCTTTTCTCTTTTATTTGAAGAAGTCGAGCTGTTGGTACTGCCTACATTGCTAAAACGTTAGTTGCAGATAATCTGTAGTTATATATAGAATCTCTCTTATTCTTAAAGTTGCAGGTTCCTCGGGTTGGGTAAGAAATTAAGCAGAAACCACGATCAGTGTAACAATTCCAAGGCAAGATATATTGTTTAAGTCGATGAATTTATCTTAAAGTTTTTTTTTTTATTTTCACTGCTTTTAACTAGTAAATATTAACCCTAACCCTAGCACATAAAGCTATATAGATTTTCTACTTTTCGAAAAATAAAAATAAACGATTTAGTCGATTAGTCGAATCATTTACAGCTCGATTGTGCATTACCTTATATACAAGACGCTTGTAAAAAGTTGTTCACTGAATACATTTATCGATAATTTCCTGATTTATAGTGAAATACATATCGATATCACAAAGTTATCAATGTGATTTAAATAAGATTTGTTATAATTTCTGCCAATTCATTTATATCTCATTAAACTAATCGATTGCCGCCGCACTTATCGATAACACTAAACAGCAATTTCACCCGAGTAATTTGCATATGGAGACAGTAAATCAGGCGACTCGCTGCTGACTGAGACTGAAGACCTCAGCCGGGGGAGCAATCAGTGGACTCAATTGCCAACTCTATTTGCACTCACAAATGCCCAAAACTGGCAAATAGAAATCGCAATCGGAATCGCGCTGTGGCTGAGCTTGGCTCAATATTGGCGCAGACTAAACATGGCCAAGAAGCGGTGCTTGAATAACTGACAGAATGACTGCATAGTATGCCGCAGCTACAGCTACAGCTGCGTCAGTCCGGAGGATGGTCTGGCCAAAAAACAAAAAAAAAAAGCTGGAGGAACTGGGAAAAAAGGCAGCTCATAAAACCGAAATTATGCGCGTAAATGGCGTGTGACGTTTGCGACTCTGGAGGGGTAAGGGGCGAGGGTGGTTGGTGGGTTGGCAAGAGGGGCGTGGCAACCGGTAGCCAGAGTTACGAGTTCGTTTCGCAGTCCAAGACGAAGTCGTAGCTGGAGAAGGACACAGAGACAGACGGCCAGATTTGAGTTTCAAATCAAAAAGCTAATGAAAAGGTTATAAATGCCGTTATAAAGCGGCAGAGAGAGAGGAAGAAAGAACGCCAGAAATTATGCCATTGGGAATGTGGCCAGAAGAAGCCGAAGAAGGGGAGTAGAGGAGTGGAGGAGTCTCGTGAGTTCTCTTCTAATTTCTGCAGAAGAACCCAAACGAAACGAAGCGAAATGAAGTGAAATGAAATGAATCCGAATTGAATTCTATATCTATTTATGTCTCTGCCTCTGCGCCATGGAATGCCAAACATGCAAGAGCAGGCACAGACAAGCACACGCTTGTGCGCCGCAGCTTGTTGCCGCTGCTGCTGCTTCACACGCTGCCTGGCGATGCATCAAGCGGCGAATTGATGCCGCCGATGACGACCAAGACGACGACGACGACGACGAGGATGATGATGATGAGGTGCCAGTTTGCCAGTTGCCAAAGCATAATCAGAGTTATCTGGCAGCGACTGCGACGCCAGCTGCGACGCCGACTGCGACCGAGACGGCTGTGTCTGCTGAGATTATGCTAATAAGTCGGCGCTGAAGCTGCCAGCGAACGGTATTGGTAACCAAAGTCATGAACGCGAATGCGAACAGAATCTTAGACCCCGCTGCAAGCGACGACACATAAAACAGAGAATAGAATAGAAGCAGCAACAGCTGCCGCAGCGACAGCTTGCAGAACGGCAACGGAACGCGCAGAGACAACAGTAAAAGCTGAAGCCGAAGACGAAGTCGTAGCCGAAGCTGTAGCTGCTGCTGCGGCTGCATTCTAGGTCAGTGACTACCACTAGGAGCGATGCCGCTGCTGCTGCTGCTGCTGCTCCTCTTGGTGTTGGCCAATGTCTCATTCATTTATCAGCAGCAACTGCAGCAGCAACAGCAGCAGCAGCAACTGCAGCAGCAACAGCAGCAGCAACAGTCGAGCAGGAAAATCGGTCAATTGCCGCCTGGTCAACTGTCAGCAATGCTTTTGGTTTTATTTTCCATTCCACCTACCCGCCTCTCCGCTCCCTTCTACTCCAGTGCGAGCACCTCCTGCTTCCCACCCTCCATTTTGATGGCATATTACGAGTATGTTGGCCTAAATAGCCCATTTGGGTACCGCAATTGCTGTCGATTTGCTGCTTCTTTCGGGTGGCAAACTGCCTGCAAATTGAGCACAAGTGCCGCATGACCTTCGAGCTCAATTTCGATTGGATTGATGAACTATGCTCGTAAATTGGCAGGGAAACTAGTGAAATATTTATGGTATTCATCGGATTGCTATACAGAATATTGATATATGATATGTCTATACTAAGTATAATTAAAGAATAAAATAGAATCTATGTTGAATCTTCATCATTTTAGAAAAGAGATTCTTATTTTCACAACAAGAGTAAAGAATGATCAGCTGATTATTAAGAGCTTTTTTCCTGTTAACTTTCCCCATTATTCCCAAGGATTGTCTGTATTATTGAAACGATTTATAGCATCATTTTTATGTTTATTAGGAGCTTTATAAAGTCTAATTACTGTAGGCATACTTTCTTTTAGAAAAACTTTAATTTCCACTGTTGATTTCAATGAAAGCTAGAGAATATGGTATAGAGAATATAATAAAACCATATATTTAATTAAAAGCTACTATGTATTTTCAATCGAAAGTGATAGGATGAGTTATTACGAAACAAAAATACTCGTTATCATGCAAAGAACCTTATTTCGCTTGATTCTGTAGTGCGATTTTTATACAAATTTTTGAGCATACTAAGTACTTATAAAAAAATTATTGTGGTAAAAAAAACGACGGATAGTTTATGTGGTTAATATACGATATATTGTTTCAAACTAGCTAGATCCCACTTATTTACAGTGTGCTTAGTTGTAGCCATGTTTGTCTGTCTGTCTGTATGTTTGTCTTTCTGTCTGTCTGTCCAAAAATCACTTAATTTTGTGATAAAGCTCGACGATTCTTAAAGTTTTGTGTTGAAATTTCACCACGCCCTCTCCCGCCCCTGGAATAATGATAAGACTCGTCGTGCAAGCGTAATTTTAAAGCTAGAACGAGATTTCATGGCTTCTAACATGACTATAGTCATTCTTATTGGTTTTCTCTGCACTACAGGGTATAATTGTGTTACACACAATAATACAAAATAAAACTACTTCTTGGAATAGATATATAGATAGAAACTTTGTAATCTTGGTAAATCTGCGCTAACCTACCCAAAGCAATCAGTTTATTTGTGCCGTGTCTCCCTCTGATTTGCTTAGGTGTAGTCTTGCATACCCCATGCCAAGCTGTGCGCACAGGGTATGCTATTGTAATTAAAAATAGATTTTACTGTCATCAGATTCAGATGGCCCGCTGCGAGTTCATTCATAGAATTAGTCAAGTATCTGTATCTTGAAATTTAGCTGTATCTGCATTTGTATCTCCATCTGCATCTGTATCTGTATCTCTGTCTCTACCTGTATCTGTATCTGTTTGCCGTGTCTGCCTGTCTGTGTGTAGCTTTACAGTTGTTTTTTCGCCGTTGTCGTGATCGCAGCCAAGTCAAAGTCACAGTCACAGTCGGAGTCGGAGTCGGAGTCTGAGCCAAGGCAAATGCTAATGCTAATGATGATAATGATAATGATAATGATAATGGCAGAGGCAGCGTCGATAATGATGGCAAACCAAGAACTGTCCACTCCTAACTGAACCGTCGTAGAATGTGACGTACAGTAAAACGAGTGACAATTCTACGAGCACGATTATAATGGTCAACAAGGTACCACACCAGAGCTATGCGCCAAGCCAGCTAATCGGCGAGTCAAGACCTCCCGGCTGCGTAACGGTATTTCGCATGAGCTAATGTCATAATCAATCAGTGGATCCATCGATCCTCAGTCGATCGGACGAGGCTTTCATCGTCCACTGAACCAATTCGGTTATTATGATCATTATGACTGACTGGAAACACGCCCTCTCATATGGCAATGGGTGATCGCATCGTAACGCCCGCTCTGCCTCTCTCCTCCTCCCTCTCGCCTCTATCGTCGGGGAATTAATTAGCATTTGACTGGCGGGGGCAGAGGCGGAGGCGAGGGCGAGGGCGAGTCCGCTTTGGGTCTTTGGGTCGCGTATCACTTTCATATTGATAATCGCCGTAAATCTTCCAAGTGGTTTTATTATTTTTATGGCATAAAGTTCTGTGATTCGTTTTGTTTGTCATTGTTGTTGTTGTTGGCGAGCGAAACGACGCCAACAGCAAAATTAGAAACAACAACAAAAGCGGCAGCAGCAGCAGCATCAGTAACAATAACAACAACAACAACGACGGCAAAACGCTGACCCAGTAAAAGAAAAAGTTTATTTTTATAAACTCAGTTCCTCGCGTTTTGCCATTGTTGTTGTTGTTGTTGCTGCTGCTGCTGCTGCGGCGCAAAATTTCGTTGTGGCCAAAAGCCTCTGCATAGTTATTAATTCTTAACGGTTTTTACTTTCACGTTAGAACAATATGGACATAGGCGATAATTATTTCTAAAGATGCCGCAATCTTAGCGCATCCGTCATCGTTGCTCGCGCGTTCGTTGCCTAAGTCTTTTGTTTGCTCTTCCGCTGGCGCGAGCAGCAGCGGCAACAGCAGCAGAGGAGAGGAGAACAGAACAGAGGAGTGTGGCACTAAGTCATAGTGAATTAGAAACAGAACCCCCTTGACAGGTTCAGCCCAAATATGTTATTTATATGGCCAACTAACGGTCGCCACAATGACGTGCAAACTTTGCCTCTGTTTGTAGAAGTTTTAGACAATTTTTTCCCCTCATTGCCCATCAAAAGCAAATAGAAAATTCCAGCAAAAGCAAAAGCAAAAGCAAATATCTGTGTGTATATAGATTGACTTAAATGGAAACTAGAACATAATGCAAATTACACCGGACAATGGGCAAACAAAGATTAGTTTTGGCAGAGCCCAGGAGAAACCTCAAAATCGAACAGAAACAGAAACAGAATCGCGAAAAGAAAAGCAAAGCGAAAACAAAACAAAACAAAGCACTCAACTCGTTTGTTTAATATACTTATATGGAGTGTATTGTAAGTCGTATTTGCATGAGGATCGCATGGATCCGAGTCTGTGACGATTAGAGAGAGATACTCGCAACGATAGTTGATAGTTTGCTTTGCTTATCGTTTAATTGGTGCAATCGGTGACACTCTCGCTGCGGATCATCTGCAGCTAATCGGGCTCCTTCCCACTTCTTCCCACTGCTCTCTCGCTGCACACGGCTGATTTGGGTCATGTATATCAGGCTGATAGTGCCATCATCATTATCAGGCATTATAACGAGCAGCACATGGCATGATCTTCGAGTTGAGATGAGCGAGCATCGACAGGCTTGTGTCTTGTGTGTGTCTTGTGTTTTGTTATTTGTTTTTTGGCCTTCTGTTTTCTATTTCTTGTTTTCTTTTTGTTTTTTTTTTGGTTTTACTCAATAATTTTTCTTGTTTTCATACAACTTTCACATGTGAATGCGACGTCTGACGACTGCTGTCATCGCCGCAGACGCCGCCCGTCTCGCAGAGGGGCCCCAAACGACACCTCCCGACCCCGAGTTAATGTCTCGGCCACTTCAGCTATAACTACATATGTTGCCGATTTTTTCTTCCCATGTGCCTTATGTTTTCAGCTGATTTATTTTACTTCTCTTGCCATACTCTTTAAGCAGGCATTGCTGCCTAACAGCCAGATTTGGAGTAGAAAAGAAACATATATAACATATGTGATGGCATAATGCTTGTAAATGTATCTGAAATTGTTTTAAATATAAACATATCTCTCTAACTGAAACTGTCAATAATGTATAAATCATGTTTTATTTATTTATTTTTTTTTTTTTTTTATTACTTCTACCCATGCTTAGGTCATGCATAAAATAAATAAATTCATGATCATTCTTTGCGTTTCTGCGAAGTGCTTAAAAAGTAGATATATGTATATATATATTCTTGAAGATATACCATAAAATCTGACTGCAACCACGAAGAGACTAAAAAATTAACTCAAGCCAGAGATGCGAATTTTAAATCATTGCTTTACTTACACCCTTATAATACTCTATCAATCTTATGTTAGCAAGCATTCGAGTAATCGTAAGGGAATGCTCGATAAATAGAGTTGTTTGCCTACAACATTGTATTGTCTGGTACTTCAGTTGATCCCAAGCGGAGCGAGCAAATCTCAGTTATCAATCGGGCAAGAAATTGCCTGGGGTAGGCTGGGTAAAAAGCTGCTGCAATTTGATGGGATTATAAATATAGCATACGAACTTGAGAGTAGTATAAAGTTATTCGACTGCGGGCAGTTGCGAAGGGGAGTGAAGTAAGGGTGTATTACAGTCTGCAGACAGTGCGAAGACAGCGCTTCATTCTGGCAATTTTGCTGCTTTTCTTCTAATGGCAGCAACTGTTGCTGCTGTCGTTGCTGCTGCAGCTATTAATTTAATTTCGATGCAAAGTTACAGCTTAATTCTAATGTCCAAGAAAGATGGAAACGACGAGAGGCAGAGGCAGAGCAGGAGGCGGGAAGAGGCAGAGGTATAGACAAAGTCGCAGGCGCAGGCGCAGCCGAAGACGTTCATCAACAACAGAGACGACTGCGAGAAAATCAGAATTCCATGGTGATGCTATGTCCGGCGGTGCCGCAACGTTTGTCCAGCAGCATAGGCACCAAACCAAACCACCCCTACCCCTGCCCCCTACGCGGGCCTGTCCCCTCGACTTGTTGCAGGCATTTCACTTTTTTTTCGTGCCGCAAATGATGATCGATGTGCGCGTCGCATGTCGCTGTCGCTGCTAACGTTGCTGCTGCTGCTGCCGCATCGAACATTTAAATTGGCAAAATGCAAAGTGAACGTCACCCTTCCCGCTAACCCCTTTCCTGCGGTGCCGCCCTCGCCCACGGCCTGTCGACAGGCGATGCCAAAAATTATTAAGATAAATGTCGACAGGCGATGCCAAAAATTATTAAGATAAATGTCGAGAATGCCGAGAAAATAGTTGAAAAATTAATTAAGAGTCTAAACGGGCTCGAGCCGTTGCCCGCTGTCCGATCCTCGCCAGGACAGACGCAATCCGCACTAATCACCCAGGCAGGTGAGGTGGGGCGAGCCTTATAAATGAGTGAGTCGCGCAAGGCGCTAATTAGCCGCATTGCAGCGTTGGTAATGGACTTGGCCACATCGCAGTTGCCAGGCAGCTGCAGGGGGGGGGGGCATAGCAGAGAGAGCCGGGAGAAAGAGGCACCCGCATTTAAGTAGAGTCTAATGAGTCTGCCGCCCCTCACAACCTATGGCAGTTAATGTAAGCCATCCCTCGTGCCTTCATAGAATCATGCCGTAACGATGCTGCCATGTCTACTCATTAACCATAGGAGCTGCCACATCATCATCATCATCATCATCATAAGCAACTGCAACACCAGATAAGGCCCTAACTGAGCCAAGCTCAGCATGATAAACACATTCATCAAGCTCTTCTAGCGCAATTCTTTCGTGGAAGTCATCGAATCTGCATGCGACGCTGCACAGATGCGGCCCAGACCCACTAGCTGAGTTTCCCTTAGACTATACTTAAGTGGAATTACTGCAAATTACAGTGATCTAATGTGTCCTGCTTCGGTTCTGGCACTTCCTATTGTTATCATCAAGCTGGAGCTGATGCTCGAAGAATGACAATAGATTCGAAAAGGTGGAGAAAATCTCTGTAACAGCTTCCTATGCATATAAAGCGATCGTCAAGTTGAATGAAGATTGTGGAAGGGCCCGTCGAGAGACAATCAATCAAAGCTCGATCGAAGAATCTATTACGGCATCACCTAGAGTGATCGACGGGGACTGAGACTGAGATTACGATTAGTATAATGATCAACGGGCTGGGCCATTATGAATTCCATTTGGGCAGACACGAAACTTGAATTGTATTTAGAATCGGTTCAACTCGCTTGATCGTCTTGGGGGCTGGCTCCCTTTGACTCGACTCCACGACCACTTCCGGCCCGAAACTTTGTGGCTCGATCGCTTGTTGGATTCGAAAGCTAACGGTGAATGGCTGCTCTCTATGATTAACCGGGGATGACTGATAACAGCTAATTAAGCGGCAATCAAATCGAATCGAATCACAACAAGCAGACAAACAAACAAAGCGAAGAAGGAACGAACGAACGAACATTATGAACCGCTTGCCCCGGGCAAGTGAAAGGTTATGCTGAAGGCCGGAACAGAGCTAGAGACAGAGACAGAGACAGAGACAGAAAGAGATAAACCTAAGCGAAACTAAACTGAACCGAACTTAGCTCAACAGCAGCGAGTCGAAGTGGGATCGAGATGCTGGAAAAGTAAAAGCCTGCTGCGGCGCATTCCACAGCGGAACCGCAAATAGAACCAGTACCGGAATCGGTAGAACTACCAGAAGAACCAACACGGGCAGTATTTCAAGTGCGACAAGTGGCCAAGAAAAATGGCCAAATGCCTGAGCCGAGCGAAAATATTTAGAACAAGCCAAAAAAAGAAGAAGAAACGCAGAAATTACATCGTAATAAAAATAAAACTTTGACTACAAAACGTAAACTGGTCGTGGTCGTCGCGCTGCGTTGTCAGCTGTGCGCAGAGACTGTCATAAAGCGGCGCTAGAGATGGAGGCGTGACACGTGCGTGAGTGTGAGAGTATGCCAGCTAACTATCGATCGGATAGATTTGCAGTTGAAAGAGTGTAATCTGCGTGAGCTTAAAGCTCTACTGGGCTTACAGCGCCTGGCACCGTGACACGAGCAAGCACAGACTCACGAATAAGCATGGTTGCTAAGTTAGCCAGGCTAACTAAACTATCGCATACGCAGGAGCCTTATCTGGCAGAAAGAAATGCGAGAGAACTGTGTAGAAGAAAAGCTTGTGTGGAGGCGGCAAGAATAAAATTGAAGCATAGTTTCTTTTCATAAATAATAACCTATAATAGTATAGTAAACTATTGAGAGCATGTAAATGTCGAAAGTATTGAGGATAGAATGCAAGCTTACACGTTGCAAAGTGAGCTTTAGCAGAGAATTTATAATCAAAAACTAAATTATAAAAACTAAAATTAAATAAAATTACTTTCCAATGGAAAACTATTGAAGAGAACTATCGCATGCGCGTAAATATTCAATTTTCAAAATATTGAGCCTGTAAAATGAGCTTAAGCTCGAGTCTTGCACATATCTTTAGAGAACGTATTACAAATCACAAACTATTGAAGAGAACTCCTGCATATAAGAATAGTTTCAAAGTTTTGAGGTAAACAAGCAACGTGACACACGCTAAAGCTAGAGAAGGTATAATAAATAAATAAATAGTAGGCTGCCGGAAACTCACAAACTTTTGATGAGAATAATAAAAAATAAATCATAAATAGTAGTAATAAATTCGAATTGTTGAGATTAGGATACGTGAAGCTCGCTTCAAGCTCGTGTCACGCAGCCAGCTCTAGCCGTAACTGTTGTTCTTGCTGTTGTTGCTGTAGATGGCGCCCAAACGAAAACACTTGCAGCAACTGCAATGCGGAGCAATCGCAGTGGGAAACAACGGTGCTTTTGCGATTTTCGCAGCTGTGACACCAAGCGGCAGTGACAGAGTGTGAAGAGAAGCTGCAGTAGGGGCAGGCGGGGCAGGAGGGAAGGGCAGGCCAGAGTGAGGGTGCACAATGTACTAAAGAGCGACAGCAGCAGCAGCAGCTTAAGTAAGCGGAACCCAAAGCGTCAAGCAATTTTCTTATTTTTAAGTGATTTCTTTACGCTTTCGCGGCGGCTGCTCTGACTTTAACAGCGACGTCGACAGCGATTGCCGCTGCCGCTGCCTCAGCATCTGCCTCTGCCTCTGCCTCTGCTGCCATTCGTTCCAATCTTAATTATTGTCGTTTGCAGTCGCAAGTCAAGTCTCCATCTTCATCTTCAACTGGTCCCCACCACGCTCCGCCTGCTCCTCAATTCCAATTCCAACTTCATCTCTATTTTCTCATCTCTGCTTTGCCGCTGCAATTCATTTGCTGTTATGTCAAGACGCAGCGCGAGAGGGGACGGGACGGGACGGGACGAGGCGAGCGGAGGCAAGCGGAGTCGAGGCGCGACGACGTTGCCAGCTCAATTGACGCCGCTCTAATGAATTATGATTACATTTGCAGGCAGCGGCGTAGCCTGCCTGCCTGTCTGTCTGTCTGGCAACTCTACACGGCCGGGCGAGGCCTGGCAAGGCATGGCAAGGCTGCGGTGCTGCTGTTAGCGCCGCTGTTAGCGGCGCTGTTAGGCCGGCAATGGCAATGGCTGCGCAACATTTACGCTGGCTGCGCCGTTAGCAGCATGGCAATGACCTGCTGCGACTGCGTAGAGTTTACTTGGCTAAATTCTCATTACTTGCGCAGTCGCCGTCGCAGTTGGCGTCGCAGTCGCCGCCGCAGTCTGTTTGAGCAAGCGGGCAGCTACTTTAATGTTTGTTTTCTTTATTTCTTACTAGTTTGCCTTTGTTGTTGTTTCTTTTCGCCTACCCAACTCCGTTAATGTACAATGCAAATACCTGAACTTATGTACATGCATTCACACACACACACACGCACACACACGCACGCACACACACCCAGAGACAGACCAACTGAGTTTTATTTTCTTTATACATTTTCAAACGAAACGGCTGCGAAATTTGTCGCCCTTTTCCTTAATTGGCATTTTATCAAAACCAAAACCAAAACCAAACCAGAGTTTGACCACTTTCTATTCGCACGAGAAGAATGAAAAGAAACAATTCCGTAAATTCAACAACTGGGCAGGGAGACGCACGCACACTCACCTTATATGCCACTGGGTACACGTTGAGTCTTCGTCATGGACCTCGTCGAAATGTTTTCACCCGGTTTGTCGCATCTCTCTGGTATTTGCCCAACTCAATGGGTTAATAAATAAGTTAGACGCTTTTTGGCTGTCAGTTAGTATGCTAATCATCTGCATGTTTGCCCAAATTTATGGTTCATTGTTGCGGTCGTCTAGCCCCAAGTTAGACTAGCTTGAAGTTAGGCATCTTTAAAGAACTTTTCACGTTTTTCAATTTCACTTCAAAATGCGCTTTGGTTATCTATGGAAAACTTAGGTGGAGAAAAAGAAAAGAGTTAATTGATGTATAGGAAATATTTAAGAACTGTACTGATAAATAAAAGTAAATTTCTAGAATAACATTTTTATACCCTTGCAGAGGGTATATTAATTTTAGCCAGAAGTTTGCAACGCACCTTAGGAGACATCTCCGACCCTATAAAGTATATATATTCTGAATCAGCATCACCAGAGGAGTCGAAAAATGTATGTCCGTCTGTCCGTCCGTCCGTCCGTCCGTCTGTTGCAACGCAAACTAGTCTCTCAGTTTTTGAGCTATCTTCATGAAACTTGGCACACAAGCTTCTTGTTGCTGTAGGCTGTAAATAAGTCGGAACGAGCCAGATCGGACCGATATATCGTATAGCTGTCATAGAAGCTATCGGCCGATTTTTGTTGTTTTTAAAGATATTGCAACAAGATTTGGCATTCTAATCCTATTCTTATTACGTTTTTAATGTGCTGTCAAAATTGTATCAAAATCGGACCACTATAACATATAGCTGCCATAGGAACAATCGGCTGAAATCACGGTTTTTGTATGCAAACCTGTTTTGTTTTTGGAAATACCGCACATTATCAATACTTTTTAATGTTATACAGTAACCCGCCCTTAGTTTTTCCATTTAAATATCTCAGACGTTTATATTCTATAGCTGTTATAGGAACAATCAGTCAGTCCGTCTGTCTGTTGCAACGCAAATTAGTCCCCTAGTTATTGAGCTATCTTCATGAAACTTTGCTCATAAGCTTCTTATTTCTGCCCTCTTTAAATAAGTCGGAATGGGCCAGATCGGACTGATATATCGTATAGCTGTCATGGAGCCTATCGGCCGATTTTCGTTATATTTCAAGATATAGCTATCAGGCTTATCACATCCAAATCTAAGTGTGTCCCTAATAATAAAGTTCGAAATCGAACTTTTATAACTTATAACGATCAACGATCGGCCTAATGAAGGTCCATGTTGCAATTTTATGGAAATCTGAGTACTATTACATATAGCTGTTAAACAAAAATTCATGTAGCTGTTATTCAAACGCATTTTTGAATGAGAACTTTCCAAATTTATTTATATTTTATGACCAACAGATCCTTTACAACACAAAGACATTTCCTCATAACATTTTGTGTTAAGTATATAAGAAATCCAGGTATGTACAAAAGCATTAAAAAGGTAGAATTATTTTTTTTCGAAGCAGGTGTTTGATTCATAGCCTTAATCAGGTAAAAATCTTGACTTCCTGTACTGTTATAATTGTTCAATAAATACCACAGAAACCAGCAGCAATCCAAATATATTTTATATTTTGTATAACTGCAAGGGTATGAAACCTTCGGCAAGCCGAAGGTAGCCTTGCTTTCTTGTTTTTTTTTTAGCTCTTGTACCGAGAACACTTTTATTTCTTCTTCTTTTTAAATATATTTTTTTTTTAAATTTATTTTTTCACTGATTTCCTGAACCTTAATATATACAAACAGATTAGTTCACAGACTTATTTGTATACTAGCGGCTCCGGCGGACGTTAATGGAAATGTGAAGAATAGTTAAAAAGTCTCAACAAGTAAGTGAAATATATCATTTATTTTCAAACTGAATCTGTAAACTAATTCAAGTTTTTATTTATTTCAGTGATTTACAAGTTTTAATTACGATTACGTTTCAATTGCCACGAGGAAGAATCAGCACCTTTATTGTTTTGAGGGAGTACCACTGCAGCCACCAATTAGAATCTTCCTTAAAAACCTCCTGCTGATGGTACTTCCCAATAGGAACAACCATTAAATCACCAGCCAGAATGTGTATCTTGGACGCAATTGCTATCCTCCCATGCATCGTTGTCACTGTCGAAAGTGGGGGATTGTTGATGTTCACTATCTCTCATTCTGTCCGTATCTGCATTCCCAGAGTATGTTCCCAGACTGAGCAACCTGTACTTATCATCTTCTCCTGCAATCCTGAAGTTGTCGTAACGAACATAGAAGCTTTTCCTATCATAATTATTTGTATGAAATGCCTCCATATGTATATAGAGCTCGTGAGGAGTATCCCTGGTAAGACGATGAATCTGCTCCAGGCATGTTATATTAAAGCAGAAGGCAACTATTTTGAATAAAAAGTATTGATTTTGCTGATAAAACCATGTTCTGTTTTTTTTTTTTTTAAATATCCTGTTTACTTTGGATCGCACCTTATAATTACGTTACGCCAGCAACTTGAAGACTATCACAATTTAGAAAAGTCATTCGGCCACTTTTTACCGAGATTCATTACACGACAACTAAGCTGTTATCTGTAGCGTTAAAAAAAAAATCGGCTCATCCTGCAAAGGCCGCAGATTTGTATGAAACATTTTAGCCGAAATTACTGTTTACACTACCAAAAAAATATAGAATTTATGACAGTTGTAATTTGGAACAGACTTTCGGAGTTCGACAAGTGATAACATTTTAGCAAAACTGAGCAGCTGTAAATTAAAAATTTTAAAAAATCAATCGTTGCTGAGTTTTTGAAAAAACAAAATCCAAAATCCTCAAATTACAATTAAAAACAAAAAGCAAGGCTACCTTCGGCAAGTCGAAGGTTTCATACCCTTGCAGTTATACAAAATATAAAATATATTTGGATTGCTGCTGGTTTCTGTGGTATTTATTGAACAATTATAACCGTATAGGAAGTCAAGATTTTTACCTGCTTCGAAAAAAAAATAATTCTACATTTTTAATGCTTTTGTATATACCTGGATTTCTTATATACTTAACACAATATGTTATGAGGAAATGTCTTTGTGTTGTAAAGGATCTGTTGATCATAAAATATAAATAAATTTGGAAAGTTCTCATTCAAAAATGCGTTTGAATAACAGCTACATGATTTTTTGTTTAACAGCTATATGTAATAGTACTCAGATTTCCATAAAATTGCAACATGGACCTTCATTAGGCCGATCGTTGATCGTTATAAGTTATAAAAGTTCGATTTCGAACTTTATTATTAGGGACACACTTAGATTTGGATGTGATAAGCCTGTTGGCTATATCTTGAAATATAACGAAAATCGGCCGTAGGCTCCATGACAGCTATACGATATATCAGTCCGATCTGGCCCATTCCGACTTATTTAAAGAGGGCAACAATAAGAAGCTTGTGAGCAAAGTTTCATGAAGATAGCTCAATAACGCAATTGCGTTGCAACAGACAGACGGACTGACTGATTGTTCCTATAACAGCTATAGAATATAAGCGTCTGAGATATTTAAATGGAAAAACTAAGGGCGGGTTACTGTATAACATTAAAAAGTATTGATAATGTGCGGTATTTCCAAAAACAAAACAGGTTTGCATACAAAAACCGTGATTTCAGCCGATTGTTCCTATGGCAGCTATATGTTATAGTGGTCCGATTTTGATACAATTTTGACAGCACATTAAAAACGTAATAAGAATAGGAATTGAATGCCAAATCTTGTTGCAATATCTTGAAAAACAACAAAAATCGGCCGATAGCTTCTATGACAGCTATACGATATATCGGTCCGATCTGGCTCGTTCCGACTTATTTACAGCCTACAGCAATAAGAAGCTTGTGTGCCAAGTTTCATGAAGATAGCTCAATAACTGGGGGACTAGTTTGCGTTGCAACAGACGGACGGACGGACGGACGGACGGACAGACGGACATCCATTTTTCGACTCCTCTGGTGATGCTGATTCAGAATATATATACTTTATAGGGTCGGAGATGTCTCCTAAGGTGCGTTGCAAACTTCTGGCTAAAATTAATATACCCTCTGCAAGGGTATAATAATATATATAAAACCTTATAAAATTCCTTCTTCATTTAGCAACATACTATAATATATATACTATAATATATATATACTATAATACTCTAAGAATTCAAATACCTGCGCACAATCCCACGCCCAGGAGCTCTTTACACGCTTCTCACAACTCTCACACCTCTTGGGAGGCGTCGATAGCATTGGCTATCGGTTCTAGCATAGCACATATGGCATTATTGCACAGTCAACCGATTCATCATGATTACACAACATTCCGCAGCTGCCGCTGTGACGAGGCATAATTCATTAACATATTTATCGGTCGATACTAGATCGATATCACAGAGACTCTCGTAGCGTCGAGTGGCGCTGACAAGATTACGAGCGCGATCTGCCATGCTGCTAATCCCCCTAATGGCAGACGAGGCAGTGCCCCCCTCCCTCACGCCACGACCCCTCGCCCGCTCGGGCAACTTATCGCGCCGCAGCTAATACCCAAAACGGTAGCCATGCAAATCGATGCCCTGTAACAGGTGCCGTTGTCTCACCATGACTTGTTGCTTGATCTCAGCTCAGCGAGAGAGAGGGAGAGAGCAAGACAGTGCGGAAGAGAGAACGAGAGAGAGCGAGAGGCAGCTGTTGTTCAAGTTCAAGACTGCGCAGAGCGTCTCCAGCGCGCTGTTAAGTCGCTGTTAGGCGGCTGCTCCAACTCTCCCGTGTAGAGTGCGCTGTAAGTTTTGGAGAGTGCGCGCGCGCGCTCTCTCTCTCTCTCGTTCTCTTTCTTGTTCTGCCGAAGACGAGACCAGACGCGACGCGACGCGATGCGACGCTCGCTCGACCGTGAGTGTTTGTATGTGTGTGTGTGTGTAGAAATGGGCTCGCGCTTTTCTTTTCTTAGCCACTGCTTCTTCGTGCGTCTGCAATGCTGTCGACGTCGCAGCCGCTGCCGCCGCTGCATGGCTTTCTGTAGCCGCTTTCTCTGCCGCTCTGCTGCTTTGCTGCTTTGCTGCTGTTCTTGCGTGCGCTCTCTCTCAGCGCGGTTCTTCTTCGGCAAGTGGAGACCTCTGGGAAAGGCATAAAAGTGGCGCACTCTCTGGCCCAACAGCCATTGCGCGTAATGCAATTGAAGTGCTAACAGCAGCGCCCCGTTCACTCAGCAGTAGCCGCAGCAGAAGCAGCAGCAGCAGCAGCAGCCGTCACAGCAGCAACAGCAATCGCAGCAGCAGCAGCAATAGCTTTGCCCAGCAGCAACAGCAGCGTGGACATATAACAAAAAACTCTTTTTTTTTTTGGTTCGAGTGAACTCTGTCTCGACAGTGTCTGTGCAACATTTGGTGGCAACTCTTCCTTCCACACATACACACACAGCAGGGGCCGCAGCCTACCCCAATAACGCAACACAAGTGTCGAAAGTGTGAAAGTGCATTTTTTTCTGTTCATCAAAAATTAAAAACAAAACCCAAACAAAGTTCGCGAAAGGATTCTCGCCAAACACAAACAAATAAAACTCAAAACAAAACTACAACAAAGATCCGTTCGAAAAGGAACAACAACAATTCAATTAACGGAAGTTCCAATTGTGCAATACCGAAAACCGAAAGCAGAAGGTAAGATTTCTCCCTTATACTTTGCCATTTACTGAGAGAGCTGAGCCCCGAAAAAGTGTTGCAAAAACTTGAAAGAAATGAACAAAAATATTTTTTTTTTCCTTTTTTTTCCTCTTACGTTTTAAAAATGTGCAAAAACTTTCAAATATTAAATTGTTGATAGAAAAACAACTGCGATATATGACACATCGAAAAAACTGCATAAAATAAAGTAAAATAATTTTGAATAATGATAAATTAAATATTTCTGTCATATAATACAACGTGACTGAATAATATAATAAGTAAAAGAAATAAAAACCCTTAAAAACGACCAAATAATAAGTAAACAAAACCCACATAAAAAATAAAATATTGAATAATAATAATAAGAAAATAATAATAAATCGCATAAAAAAAACATATAATAACTCTAAAACTGAAATAAAATAGTAAACAACACTTCGTAAATAATTATATATATATTTTAAGAATTGAGTCTATTCTTAATCTCTAAAAAAAAACTAAGTATAAATAAAACAGGTATTTTAAACTATAAATTTATTTTTCAAATTATTATTATTATTATTAAATAAATAAATATTAAGATTATAAAATTCAGTATTTTATAAGGACTCATAATACGTACAAGTATTTATTTTTTTTTTTTGATATGTTTATATTTATTTTATTTGTATTATTTATATTATTTATAGGTATATAATTTTACATACATATTACACATATATATTTTGATTTCAAGCTATAATTTTCCTATGTATTAATTTTATTTATATATAATATATATATTTTATTTATATATTGATATTAATACCCAAATTATGTAGTACTATTTAAGCAAATTACACACACTCATCACATAATTTGAGGTATATATTTCAATCTGCTTTTGCGGCTCTGAAATATCTATGCAAAAGGCATTTTTCCAAGCTCTTCCGCCAAGGATCTGAGACAACTCTAAGCTGCGTTGACAACTTTACTTGACATGCTTTTCGTCAATATACATAACTCCCTCGTCTATATACATAACTCCCTCTCCTTATTGCTTTGTCGCTGCTCTGTTTGCTCTACAGTTTCATAGGCAGGCGCTAAACAAAAGACTTAGGCAACGAACTTGACGCGATGCGTTCTTCGAAAATGAGTGCAAATTATGCATGCGTGCAGGTGTGTAAGTACACACAACGCCTGTCTGTGCCTATGTGTGTGTCTGTGTGAGCGTGTGTGTGGCCACACCCCCTACCACTACGCCCATCGCTCTTTACAAACATTTCAAGTTCAAATGCCGCAGAAATTTTTGATTTTAATTTGCGGCATTTGCACTGCATTGGAATATGCAGAGTTGCCACCCCACTCCCACTCTGCTCGGTCTCTCTACGTTCTCTGTTTCACACACACACACACATACACACACCTGCACAGTGGCACATTTAATGCTCTTTCTTTTAGTCGCTAGACTTAACTTGGCGCTGCTTTTGCGCTGCTTCTGCTCTGCTCTGCTTTGCTCTGCTTCTACTCTGCTTTAGTCGACTTTTTATTATTATTTTAATGCTTGCGCTTTATATTTTCTGTTAAAGTCATTAACGCAATTAACCGTTATTACCGGGCCGCCATCGTCGGTGCCGGCGACGTCGCTGGTCACCCAATTCATTAGGAAAGCATTTAGTGTAGAAAAAGACACACACACGCTCGCCGGGCACACACAATGAAAAGCGGCAGCAAAAAGCAACGGGCCAAAAGCATGAGAAACGCATTAAAAAAGCAGCAACAGCAGCAGCAACAACAACAGCAACAGCAGCGACAGCAACAGCAACAGCGGCAAAAAGCGCACGCAGCAAAAAGAAGTCGAATGCGGAGCAGCCGCTCGACCCCTCTACTGTGGGCTAGAAGCCCCCTGTTGCAGCTGCCCACCGGCGTCGCTTTTTATAGCTGCACACACACGCAGATACACACACACACACACACACACACACACACACTGCGCACAAGGGGCGACATATGTGGGCACATTGCGAGCAACAGCAGCCAAAAATGTTGCTTGACTTTGCTGGAAATAAAAGTTTATTGTTTCTTTGCGACATTGCCCCCCCTCCCTCCCTCTCTCGCTCCAGCTCGTTCTATGCCGTGTTCTTGTTGTGCCGCCCCGGAAATAACGTAATAATGTTGCATAAAAAATGACTTGTTGTTTTATAATCGAATCGTAAAACAAGCGACTGAAAAGCGACCGCTTCGAGCCTTCTTGGGGAACGTTACATGTTGCACGCTGCTGCCAAATGACTTGGGCAACGAACTTGCAGCACAGCAGGCAGGCGCCTGCCCGGGCAGAGGGGCAGCCGGTCGACATGGACATGGACATTAGAGCAGGCTTCGCGGGCGATTAATTATGCCATGCAAATTTCCACCCAATGCTCAATTGCTTTTCCCATGGCATTCCCCTGCGACAGCTGCTCCCCTTGCCCCGTCTCTCCTCACCCTTGCTGCTCGGTCTGCTCTGCTTGCAACGCATGCAGCAGTGCTGCAAATGAATGAGGTTGCTCTGTCGTTATCTGTCGTCGTTTTGTTGCTGCCGCCGGCGCCATTCGGACGTCGATGCGTGTCGGGAGCTCCGAAACTGACCCAAATCTGCCAGAGCGCGCGCTCGCTTGCTCGCTCTCATGCCCCGCCAAGAAAGCCGACACCAACACAGCCACAGCCGCGTTAAGCGCTAAAAGCTTTTCATTTTGCTGTTGCTGTTGTTGTTGTTGCTTTTGGTTTCTTGGCCCACTTTTCAATGTGTTAGACTGCGTTGCTTTTTTCGTGGCAATCAACTTGCCAACTCGCGCAGCGGAAATTGATGAAATCGATTTTCATTAGATTAGAATAAGCACACAAGCAACAATAGCAACAACAGCAACAACAGCATGTGACTGACAGACAGTCTAAAGACGCAGTTACCAAGGTTCCAATCGAACTGGGCCTGGGAAAGCCTGGGAAAGTGAAAAAGAGCACAAAAATCAAACGAAGTTCGAAGCGAGCTTGACAATGAGTTGGCTACAGTTGAGGTTTATAGAGTTACAGTGCAGTCTAATGCATATATCTGTGAAATAAGTATGATATTTCAGATACACATAACTACATAGCTATAGTGAGTTCCTTTATTGATATAGTAAATATATTTGTAATAAGTTGAAAGCTTTGCATGTTTTACATAAATGAGTTTGGCGAACTATTTCCATTATAACTTGTGCATTTTAAGAGTCTAAATGGAACTACTATATATTCTAGAGTGTGTCTATATAATGGTATAAATTTCAACATATAATATATAACTATAGTATAAGTTATTAAAATATGTGTGCAAGTTTATACATTTATTTCTGCAATTCTGCAGGAAATGTTAATACAATTGATAGATAGTTAGATAAATAATATTTTTAAAGTATTTAAAATTCTGCATAATTGAAAAATGGAATTATATAAATGATATAGTTAACAATTTTACTAATAATTTAGGTAAACAGATATAGTCAACAATTTACATAGAACTTCACTCTTCCAAGAGTCTGCATAGAACTTCTATTATATATATCTTTTGTTGTATATAGTAATATGAATTTTACTCAGTTTATACTGCAGTACTCGAGTGTCTTAAATACTTTACTAATATATCATTAGTAGCTTAGAAAACTCTTTAAATTCGTGCAGGCTTCTACATTCAATTCGGCAATTCCGTTCGGAGTTAAAGCAGATCTGCTGCCAGCTGCAGCTTGGCCAAGTTAGTATCAAGTGCAGGCAGTAGCAGCCTAAGCAGCTTAGACAAGAACTCGATTATGCAGCCTGTTTCCGAGTTTGGTGCGCGCTCTGCTCAGTCTGGGAACAAAAAGAGTCGAGTTAGACGGCGCTATAAAGCGAGGCTTACGCTGCGCTTATCTGTCATAATTTGCTTTGCCATCAGCTTTGGCTGTGTGTCTGTGTGTGAGTGTGCCTCAAATGCAGCTGGCAACTGTGCTAAAGTGTGGCAGTGGCAGCACAGCAGAAGTGCAACAAGTGGCAAGAAGCTGAGTAGGGAAAGGAGGCGGCACAAGCTGCTTGGCATTTGGGGCTGCTTGTTGCCGCTTGGCTGCGGCAGTTGTAACCGAATGCGATGTGGCACAGTTTATTTGTTGTTGTTGTTGCTGTGGCGCTGACCCACATTGGCGCCACTGCGAAGCCAACGAAATCAGCACCTGCTGCAAAGTGTCGCAGAGTGCAAGCAGGAGAGACAGCAATAAGCATAGCCAAATTGTCGTGGCGTCCTACCCCCCCGCCTGCTGCTACTCCATTCCCTGTTTCTCTGCCTACTCCTCTGCAGCCTCCGCGCCATTGTGCGCGCTGACAATGTGAAGTGCCTGTTGAATGGTCAGCGATATCGCGTACTGAGTGCCGCCTGAGTGTGGCGAGTGGCGAGTGAGTGCGACGCTGCGAGTACTCATACTAATCGTTGCTGGCGGCGGGGCAGGCAGAGGAATAGGGCTGTAGCAGGCCGTCACATTGTTCCATTTTGCGCAAATCTTATCGACAATGAGCTGGCACTTTCCAGCTGCGCGGTTCCAGTTGGCATCTTTTCGTTTACTTCCCCTCCCCCACAAAAAAAAAAAACAGAACTGTGCTAGCCAACGGTTCTTTGCTCGGCCCACTGACCACAGCTTACACTATAGCTATATGTGTTCTATCGACTATCTACTATCTACTTGATGTGCAGCCTCAAATGTTCTGGCTTTGTCTGCTTGTCTTCATTATGTTTTGATTTATTTCGATTTGTCACATTTAGTCGGTGTCTTTGTCACTTCTTTTCTTCGCTGACTCAACTGGGTCAAAATGGCTTAGTCAGTCTGTATGATTTCTAGTCTTCTATTGAGTTGCTAATTCTGGAATTTATACGCTCTCGGCCCCTCCTCTTTCCAATTTCATTCACTTTTATCATCGTTCTATTGCCTCCGCCTCATTCCGCGTAGCTCTTTAGCATTTGACGTTGCTTCCTCTTTCACCTTCTTGATTAGCACCCACAGATGATCTCAGCGTGTCGCGACTGGTCGCTGCTTGTCCGTGTTTGTCTTGCCCCGTCGCTTGCGCCTCTGCAGGGCTTTAATGATGGATTAACAAGTTCACTTGGCATCGCCTGCCCCAATGCGTGTGTGAAAGTGTTCCCATTTCGAGTGTCATTTCCAGTTTTGTCTTTGCTTTATTCTTTGCCTTCTTGGGGCACTTTCAACACGTTCTTGGACCTGAAAATGATATCATTGCACTTAACGTGGCCCAGCGGTTTGCGGCCGTGTGGGTGTGTGTGTGCGTGGACTTCAGACTTCGATGGCTTTTAATAAGCTCGCTGTAATTATGCTTTATGCGTATGCAAATGCAGCGCTTTGAGTGTAGCTGTGTGTTTGTGAGTGTGTGCCTCTGTGTGTGTCTGTGTGTGTCGGTGTATGCCTGTGCCTGTGTCTGTCTGCCCCAGTGCGCGTAAGCGTGTTTGTGGAGTGTGCGAATGCGTATGCTGCTTCTACTCTACTCTATTCAGAATTTTTCTGTGGAAATTGGAGCAACTGGAGCCAGAGTTGGCATCGTTCACACACAGCGCCCCTGCCCTCCCGCCTCGACGCGCAGCGAGGCGTTGCACATTTGCATGGCGCGCTCTTAATGAAAATGCCGTCCGACTTGGCCAAGTTTGTGTCTTAAGTCTTTTGTCTGCAATTCGGTCAAGCAATCAAATAGAAAGCAAGCAGTTGTTGTTGGGGCTGCTGCTGCGACGGCTGCTGCTTGTTGTTGTTGTAGTTAGTTTTGCTGCTGCTGCTGCTGCTGCTGCTGCCACTGATTGTTGATTATGGAGCACTTCGTATTTGCTTTTGTTCCTTGTGCTAGTCGCAAGCAAGAAAAATCATGTCCATGTCGCCTGGTTTCCCTGTCTCTCCCTCGCTCGCTCTCTCTTTACTTTTCTCCCTCTCTCACTCTCTCCACCTCTCTCTGTCTGCCGCTTTTTAATTGTTTGTGCTGTAGCTGTTAGTTTAATTACTCAGCATGTTATTGTCGCTGCCGCAGCCGCTGCCTCTGCCGCTGCTTGTGGCATGCAAATACACACACACACACACACACACACGCAGATATATGCGCCAATCTCGCAGTGTGGCTGCCACATGCGGCGCAGCAATTTCTTTTTGCACTTTCCACTCGCTCCGCGCTCGATTGAACGATGACGCGGCGACTGCCACCGCCACTGCCACTGCCACTGCCACTGCGTCGCTGCCACGCTGCCGCGCTGCCGCACCACTGCACCACTGGCAGGGGGCAGCAGTGCTTTTTCTCTTTTCAGCGCGTATATCAATAACCCATTAGAGAGGGAGAGAGAGACAGGCAGTGGGCAGGGAGGGGGCTCGACTAGTAGATACCGTTACGCAGCAACTTTTCAGAGAGATGCCGAGAGAGAGAGAGAGAGGGAGAGAGGAAGAGCAAGCGGGAAAGGAGTGGGGGCAAGGTAGCGGTTTACAAGCCAAAGAACATGTTGTTGCCGCTGCGGGAAACCAGAATGAAGCCAAGTCTAGGCAACGGCATAATGATCTTAATGATGATGACAATGCCGTTGCCGCTGCTGCTGCCGGTGCTGCTGCCGCCGCTGCTGCTGTCGATGCTGAGCAGAGGAACCCGCAGCTTCCAGCTGACCATCAACTATGCTGCCTCTGCTGCTGCTTCTTCTGCTGCCCGCAAAGTAGCTTAAATTAAAAAAGTTTCTGTTTCGAAATGAAAACGTGTTCTCTCCGCACCGCTCTCTCTCCCCCTCTCTTTCCCTCGCCCTCTTTTCCTCTCTCTCGCTGTCTCCCTGAAAAGTGCATTTCTCCAAAGCCGATTGTTATGATGATCAGATTCGGGTATAACTAATAATTAACGTGCATTGTTTAGACCCCGCGCGCGCGCTCGCTCTGAAAGAACCAGGAAGATGAAGATGGAGATGAAGATGAAGATGAAGCCATAGCCCGCTCGCAGCGTCCGACTAAAGTCAGTTAATAGCGGCGAGTTTATGGCTTATAAGGCCGCGGGTCGATCGAACGATCGATCGATCGGGGCAGGCTGCTTCTCACAACAATTTTTAAAGCTCTTAGCGGGGCAATTTATCACAATACTTATCACAAGTTTGAAATGTGATAATTCTCTCTCTGTAGAGAACTGTAAATCTGAGAGATCGCGTGTAATGTAAGGCAGTTCAAAGTAGAGAAGAAAAGAAGAGTATAACTTAATTAAAATTTGACTTATATAACCAGGCTAAAAACTAAAAATGTTTATATTATTTCGACTTTTCTTGTGTTATTTTGTTATGGAAAACAGCTAAGCTCGTATACTCTACGAATCATTTCATTATTCCGACTTTTCTGAACTTATTTTGCTGTAGAAACTGTTAGTAATAATTTAGATTAATCTAATTTTAAGCTGACTATATAGGGGTATATATATTTTATTTGAATATATATTTGAACTTATCTCACCCTAACTGACTGGAGGAAATGGCTAAGCAAACATAACCTACAACTTCGTGCTTAATTTAGACTTAAAACACGCGCAATACTTTATAACGCTCGTTATGCATCTGTCGAAACTGTCAAATGAAGTATTTATCGTATGTTTCACTTGCCAAGTGGACACTACTTTCTCCAGCTCTCTCCCACTCCCCCCCCAGCGCAGTTGCTGCTCCAGTTCTTAACTTTTTGACTAACGAACCGCAAATGTTGTTCTTCTCTTTCTGTTTGCAGTGACGACTGCAGCGAGCTGTGCCACACTTGAAGGTAAGTTTCGCTCGATGACGATGCCGATTGCAGGTGGCAATGCTGAGCCACATTTTTAGCCGCTTATGTTGCTGCTTTTGGGCCAGAAAAAGCTGTCTTGCAGCATCTAATCTATTTTAAGCCTGCGCATTGCCTTGCAATCAGTTGGCAATTAGTCACTCAGAATGACTGACAGAAGGACGGAGCGACAGTGGGACAGACTGACTGACTGACGTGCAGCCATGATGCTGCCGCCCATCTCTCACAATTAGGGCGCTGCGTGGCTGCAGATAAATGTCAGTCGCTTTGCTCGCCACAGCTAATTGACGATCTGCAGTGGCGGCGGCGGCGGCGATGGCGATGGCGGCGGCAGCTTTGCGCTTTGGCGGCAGCGTTGGCGGCGTCCAATGACATTGAGTAATGCGGGCAACGCTTTAGTAGCAGCAGCAGCAACTGTTGCAGTTGCAAGCGGTGGCATTGGGCATTGCTTTTGATTTGTTTGAAGTTGCGATCTGTTGTTGACGACTGCGCAACAATTAAGGCTGCAGTTGTTGCCGCTGCGGCTGTTGTTGCTGTTGGAGTTATTGCTGCTGCTTCTGCTGCTGCTGACAAAACGAAAATGAATTGCCGCTTTCAAAATAGAAGAGGACAAAAGCAGGCGGCAACATTTTTCCCCAACCAACAACGCCCCAAGTTGCCGAGTTGCCACAACAGCTTTGCCGCAGCTTTTCTTTGGGTGCGTCGCAGTTACCCCTCTCCCCGTAGCCACTCTGTCTATCTCCATCTAATTTATTATCTGATGCAGCTGTAAGATGCATCTTCATGCTGCCACAAGAGCAGCCCGGACGCAATTCCACGTTCTGCGTTGTGCGTTGCGCTGCCGCGCCCATTGGCCATGGCCGTGGCTGGAGCCTCTGCCTGTGCCTGGGTATGGCTCTCGGTCTTGGTCTGGGCCTGGGCCTGGGCCTGGGCATGGGCAGCGCTGCCCGAGGCAATTAATTTCTATGTCTATTTTTAATTCGCCTTTTGATTATTGTTCCAAGCGAGGCAGCCAACAACAGCAACAACAACTGCAGCGTGGTAACGGTGCTGGTGCACAGCATCGATTTTTGTGGGCGTGGCTGGCGTATGCTTTGCCACTTAGCAGTCAATATTTCGATGTTGTCAGCACGGGGGAAACAAGAACAGTAACAAAAGACTCTGGCAACGAACTTGCGCGGCGGCAAGCCAATGACTTAGGCAACGAACTTGGCCGTAGTTAGAGTAATGACTTAGGCAACGAACTTGCGCATGTTAGAAGCGAAATGACTTAGGCAACGAACTCTGTCTGAGAGAAATGACTTAGGCAACGAACTTGCACATTTTAGAAGAGAAATGACTTAGGCAACGAACTTGCCAGTAGCGAAATAACTTAGGCAACGAACTTCGACTGCACTTGCCATTGTGCACTAATTAAGCGATATACCAAGCAGCTGTTGTTGCTGTTGCCACTGCTACTGCCGTCGCCGTTGCTGGTATGAGGAAGTTGTTGCCGCATGTATCAGTCGCTTGCATCTCGCTGACCATTCTTCTCCAGCCTGCTTCGACGTTCTCCTGCTCTTGGCCGTTTTCTATTGCGATTTAGCTGCACTTTTATCTCGTTTATCACCGCACCGAACACTCGCACATCCATTTCCGGCTGGCAAAGAAGTGTTTGCTTTGTCTTCTTTTGCTTCTTCTTCAGCTTCTTCTTTTGCTTATTTTTCTGCTTCTTCTTCTTCGATGTTCGTTAACGCTTCGCTAATCGCTGCAATCAGCAGCAACCCCCCCCCCACTTCACATTTCTGCTGTCAGCGATTTTTCATGCAATATCATTTTAAGCATCTGCGATAGCTGCCACATTGATTTATTATCGATAAATCGCAAATTGTTGGCACACATTGTCGGCCAATTAGCTGACGTTTAATCAATTATGGTCAGTTAAATGTCAATAACGAAGTTTCGATAAATGACAATTTCGATAGTTATCGATAACTCTGATTTGTTAATTTTCTCTTGAAATAATTCTAGAATTGGCAATCGAAAGTGATTGTAACTATATGCCAACACACACATATATCGATTAAAATTAATCAATTAATTTTCACAAGCAAGAAGAAAAAAATGCAGCTTCGCATTGGCTTGAAAGCCTGCTACGTTAATATCAATTATGGAATTTCGATATATGTTATCGACAGTTATCGATAACTCTAGCTTGGCAATTTCCCATGGTAATAACTAAACGCTTACCGTTCGACAGTTATTGTAATTACTTTTTACACACACATACGCATAAATCGATATAAATTAATCGATTGTTATTTCGCATACAAATTCAATTTCGCTTTTTGCTTTTGCGGCTCTTTCGCCTCTCGATTACTTTGAACTGTTGAGGCATTTATCACGTTGCGCGAGTGTGCGCGAGTGTGTGTGTGTGTGTGTGCGTGTGTGGGGCAGGCAACCTCATCATTGTCACGAGCGTGATCTTCTTGCCAGTGATCGTGATCGTTACCGTGACCATGATCATCTTCCCCCTACGACGCGCATTTCGAAGTGGCAATTGCTAATTTATTGTTTTCGGCTGCCCGCGAGCGTTTATTGATTCAGCTGGCCAATTATTGTGCAAATAAATTCCAAATTGCGTGCGGCAACAACAACAGCAGCAGCAGCAACAACAGCAACAGCAACATTGCGGCAAACTTGGCCAACGACAAAGTGTTCGCTTCATGAACTTGGCTCAATGTTGCCGCTGCTCAAGTTGTTGTTGCTGTTGCGATAGTTGTTGCTGTGGTTAATGGTAATGTTGCTGCTGCTGCCGTGGTCATTGCCAATGGCCATGCCACATACATTTTTTGTGCTTTATGATCAATTTTGAGCGGGCAACAAACAGCAAGAACAAATGGCCAACAGCGTCGGCTAACGGACAAACACGCTAACATGTGTGTGCGTAGTTGGGGGCAGTGTGTAGGCGCGGCCGGGGGAGGGCTGCTAAAAACAATGCGTTGTACCGTGCGCTACAAATTGTCACGCGGCACAGACTGCTAATGAGCTCAATCGAGCAGGGAGTGAGAAGAGGCAGAGAGAAAGAGAGAGAGAGAGTGCGCTCAGCTCATCCTGCGCGCAAGCACCCTTTGCTGCAGTCGCTTGTCATTAGTTTGCTGACTTTATGAAACTGCCGACCAGGCTGGAGCTGGCTGCCAGGCTGCCAGGCTGCCAGGCTGCCAACAATGCCAACTTCATCTTCGTCTGCCGCAGCAGCAGCAGCAGCAGCAACCATAACAGTAACAGTAACAATAACTCGGCCTGCGGCAACTGTGGCAACTGCTGCTGCTGCTGCTGCTCCTCTGGCTGCTGCTGCTCGGGGCAGCTGACTGACAGACATGGGGATTAGCATTAAACATCGGACGGGGCCCATCAATGCCAAACGAATGGCGAAACAAAACAAAGCTGCGCTTAGAAGACGCGCGCATAGACAAAGGCGCTGCCTCGCAGACCGACACACACAGCGCGAAACAGCGAAAGAGACACAAACACAAAGGTAGCGACAGAGATAAAGACGATGCCGCTGGCGAGCGAAATGGCATTTGGATGCAGCAGCAACTCCTTCTGCGTCTCGTCTCCTCCCCCTCCGCAGCAGCTCGCGAATGTTATGCAATTTCAGCTACTTAATGCCCATCAGTCAATCAGTCCGAATGTCTGTCATCACATTTTTTTCACTTCTCCAGCTGCCGCTGCTGCTGTCTCCCTCTCCAGCCCACTCTCTCTCTCTCTCTCTCTATCATTCTCGCTCTCCCTCTGTGTGTGCCTGTTCGTACAGCAAGTGAAGTGCTTGAGGCGCAGAGGCTCGACTCGAACTTGAATTCAAATTGAGGTATTTGAATATAAAGTAGAGTTTTTTTTTTGGCCCGCAGCGCGCCGCGGCTGCACTTGGCTGCCTGCCTCTGTTAAGTGCCTGTCGAGGCACTGTTAAGTGGCTGTTCATGTTAACAGCATCTTGGAGTGTTATTAGACCAATATAACGATTAACGTTAGCTCTTTGTTAATTGTCTTCGCAGTAACAGCAGCACACGGATAATCTATGGAATTTATCAATAAATCCTACCAATATATATTAATCTCAACTGTGCTTTGGTACACAACACGATATACCGATTTTCTACAAATTTATCGATATTTTAAAAAATTAAAAAAAGGCGTCATTTCGATTTCAAAATCGCAGCGTGCAATGCTCTAAACATAATAATCAGCTAAATATCTGACGAAATCTGTGCAGCTCTTTATAATGCGCCAACCACAAATTTGTTATCGATAATTTTCAAAAAAGTTAATGTAATTTCAAATGTATTTATTATTTTAATAGTTACTTACTCTTAGCTCTTTAAACGTAGCTAACTATTAAAAATTTGTTTTTGTTTTGATTATGCCATCAAAATCAATTAATTGGGACTCTTTTATCGATAACACTTAACTCCCAGCTAACAGTATGTTTGTTAGAAGCAGGGCGCATTGAAAGTCATGAGAAAGCTTTGCCCGCATCTAGCTTGAAAGTAGCTAAAAACTGACGCAACTCGCAGCTTAATCAGCACTGCTCAAATTACAATTCGTCACTTTAACCGCCAGTTAAAGTGGCCAACAAACTGAAGACATTACGCGCAGCCTGACTACCGGTTAGACGTGGCTACGCTACGCTCTCTCGGCCGGCTCCTTCTTCTGCTGCCACCTCCTGCTTTCAGCTGCTCCTAATGAGCCTTAATGGTTTGCTAGGCGCAGTTTTTATTACTCGAGAGATGCAGCCGGCTGCGATTTGCACACTCGACCATGTTCGGCAGGCAATTTGGAAAGCGAGAAGAGGCAGGGTCTATTTTCTTTGGCAATTGAATTGGCCAAAAGGTAAGAGCAAAGCGAATGCGCTTGGCCATTTAGCCGCAAGCCCTGCTGCAATTATATGCCACAATACCGTATAGCCTATGCCGCATATTGTCGAGCATATGGCTGCCGGGCATATGGCATATGGCATATGGGATATATGGCTAACTGGCAACCAGTAAGCGGGAAAAACAACGGCTAAATGGGCTACGGGGCTATCGGCAGTCGCGGAATCCGTTTTTCGCCGAGAAAGTTGCGCTTGAAGCCATCGATCAAGCCGCGGCGGTTCTAAATCGAGCAACAACAGCAAAACGCCGCCAAGTCAACCAAATTTAGCAATTTAGCCATAAACGAGCGACCAAATTGCCACGCTAGTTGCCTGCTGCCTGTTGCCAACTGAGCCAACTGCATTGGCCAACTGCCTGACGGCTTGCTGACTGGCAGTTTAAGGCTCATTAAAAACGCCCCAAATGCACCCGCTATGGCAGCAGTAGCTCCGTTTTTAGCTGCCACAAAGCAGAGCAGAGCGAGAGAGAGAGAGAGACGGAGTGAAAGAGTGAGAAGGAGAGAGCGAGAGGAGGGCAGCTGTTCCCCTCACATACGCCGGGCGGCTTCATTATTGAAATGCTCTCATAAAATATGAGAAATAATTGCAATTATTGAGTTGCTTTTAACAAGCTGCAAAGTGCCAGGCGGACTTTGGTTTGTGCGCGTGCACTGTGCGAAATTCGGGGCGCAGTTGCCAACACGCGTCGCAAATGTGTGCGCAAATAGAGCATATCAAACTGCAGTAGAGCGTAGCTGCTTACAGGGTATAAGCAAAGTGCAATTCAAAATCGAAATCGATAAGAGAGCAACAAAATTGAACATAAAAAGCAACAGCCCATCTACAGGGTATATGCACAGCAGTTAAGAACTTAAGCTTCAAGTAGACTGACATTTATTTGTACAGGGTATTTTAAAGCTTATAGCTTAAAGGGTGTTTATAAAGCACACTAAAGATCTTTCAAGAAATAATAAAACAAAGCAAACATGCTCAGGTTCTGTTGAGTTATTTTTCAACTCGAAGTCACTCACTAATTTCGCGCAGTGTGCCGTGCAACCATTTGTGGCACATGCAGCGCCCACGCGGCCGCCAAAGCAAACCAAACGCTTCGCTCCAGTCAAGCTGCACTATCTGTGGGCAGGCCAAGGCGAGGCCGGACTCGGCGTGGACCACGTCCAGACCGGGTCCAGATTCCGAGGCATTTCTTGTGCATGTATTTGCATTTTTCATTTTTCCAACGTCTGCGGGATGTGATTGTTTTTGCTGCTGCCTCCGCTGCTGCCTCCGCTGCTGCCTCTTCTGCTGCTGCTTTGGTTTAGTTTGTTTGTCAGACTCATTTGAATGCAGTCGCTATTTATGTTTTATGCTAAAGGCGGCCGCAGCAGAGATAACACGCAACCGGCAACCGGCAACTGGCAACGGCGACAACACCGCGCCTGCTTGCCAGTTAAGGCAATACCTCGTCTCGGCCAGTTAACATTGTTACCTTTGTTAGCCTCAGCCTGCGCCTGCGACTCCGATTCCGACTCCGACTCCACCTCGACTTGCCTGGCAGCCTTTTAAGGCGCGCTAACTGCACTCACCCTCCAGTCAGGACAGACAAAATGCAAATACTCTGAGCAGAGGCAGCGACCCCTGCTCAACTGACCCCGGCCCCATCCACACTCGCCTCCATCCAGTATTCCCCATGGTCGTGTCGCTTATTGAGTGATCGCTCGCTGCGCTCTCTTCATAAATCAAAGCAAACGCACTTAGCCAGCGAATTATCCTGCCACCGACAGCAATGCGTAGCCAGCGAGGCGTGTGCACAGTGGGCAAGTGTGAAGTGCACAGTGGAAGTGATCGAAGCAATTGAGAGCAGAACTTTCCCAGCTCAGATAGGCTGTGCCGACTTGACCCACTTCGAGTTTCCCATTTACGACTCTGCCGTTGGAATTGGCCCATAGAAATCGGTGTAATATAAAGCAGTATAAAGGAATTGGGTATAATACAAGTTGCTATAAATAAATACTGCATAATATAAGTTACTATGGGGAAATAAAAACAAGTCTGAAGTCGCAAAAATGATTATAAAAGCGAAGAAAGGATGAGCTCAATAAAGTCAGGTATACAATCGGGCCGAAATAAACTGTAGGTCCATAAAAGAGTAGCTATTTTAACTGAAATCAACTCAAGATACATAAAAGAGCAACCAATCAAACTGATATAAACTAAAGCTATACTAACTAAAGGTATATAAAGGAGCATCTAATCTAAGTGAAATAAGCTCAACAGAAATAAAAGAACATCTAATCCAGCTGACATAAACAGAAGGTATATAAAAGAGCAGCTTAACTCACGGTAGGTATTTTATAACCAACCTAAATAAGCTCGTGCTATAGAAAATCCAATTCAATTAAAATAATAATAAACGAAAAGAATATGACAAGTTTGGAAAGCTACGCTACGAGCATAACAAAAAGGTTTCAGCTAAAACTCAAACAAAAAGAAAACAAATTTAAGCAGTCTATAGAATTGTATAGGTAATATGAGCGTAGAAAAGGGTCATCAATAATATGATTGGAAATGAAATAGAACACATTTGAATACAAACATTAAAAATATGCGAACATGGCCTTCAAAATGCTGATGAATAGAAGAAGAATATTTCTTCTCTAACTTTCTCACTCTACAAATTCAACTGCAGTTCATTGCCTTGGCACCACTGTGCCACACATGCAGGCTGTGTCAAGTCGCTTAGGAAATTGCAACTTGAAAATCACAGTGAAAATTGTTTTGGACTTGCAGCAGATCATGTGCTCGATAAGCCATGGATGCAGTCCAAGAGTTGTCACACTCGCACACACACAAACAAACTGTGAAGATTTCAAATGGCAAAGCGTCTCATTTGCATGCTCTCTCTACACAGACGTCTACGCCTCTTTATATAGACCAACTCGAGTTGAACTGCTCTGGGTTTGTGTAGGTACGAGACTGTCCTGTAATTGCGTCTATCATATCAGGAGAGCAGGCACAAACAGACGGATGGAGCAGACCTCCTGCTGGTGGTCAGGATTCAATTAAAGTAGCCTGACAGTTGCTGTTGCTGTTGCTGTTGTTGCTGTTGCTGTTGCGACTGCTGTTGTTGTCGGCATTAACGAGATGAACGAACAACGATAGAAGAATTCAATGTCAGCCTTCAGTGGGGTGTGGTGGGGCGATAAGAACAACAGCAGCGGCAACAACAACGTTGACATTTGCATCGTTAGCGCTGACAGAGCTGAGGTTGCTGCTGCTGTTGTTGTCGTTGTTGCTGTTGTTGCTGCTGTTGCTGTTGTCGTTGTGCTTGTTGCTTCATTAGACAAAATAAAAACTGGCTGGTTAATAAGGCAGCTCCAGTCAATCAGCTGCAGCCACAGCCACAGCAACAGCAACAGCCACAGCAACTGCTGCAACAGCAACAGCAACAGTTGCTGGCCAAATGCCGTTGCTGCTGCTGTTGCTGCCTCCTCTTGTGGCAGTACCACAAACCGGTCAAAATTAACCTACTTAGCCGCACAACTGCTGTCGCTGTCGCAGCCTGTGACCGTTGCCTTTCCCAAAAAAAAAAAAAAAAAATAAACGAAAACCCGAAAAAACTCGAAAAAAAAACTAAAAACATGAATCGCGACGACCAAAAAAAAATATTTCAAAGCAAAACAAATCTTCTGTACGTGCCTCAGATGAAGACGATGCTGCTACCCACTGCTCCCCGCTCCCCGCTCCCTGCTCCACTCGCCACTCGCCTCATCAAAATAAACTTCCCACCCCCAAGAAGAAAATTTCTTTGGCTTTCGTGGCACAACGAAGAAATTTTCCAAATTATAATCATAGCTCATGTGTATGTTTTCCGAGTGCCGTGGCGTGAGTCACGCGCTCATCACTAGCTTATGATGGCAACACGCCCCTTTCGTCGGGCTTGACTAACCGAATTCGATATAGCACACCGAGAGAATGAGAAAACTCAGAGGAAAACTGCAGCGCCAAGCTCAGAGCTAGGTAACGTCTAAACTATCACATAACTGAGATATATCGATAGTTAGTTACTATCGCAGCGGCTTGAACGGGCTTTCTTTCCAGACGGGAGAAGACTCTGCGCAGCTACTGACTCTTCTGTCTTGACAAACTTTGGCATTATCTGCTCACAATAGGAACTGTGTCTTAGCTGAAACATATCGAGTACAAAGCACTTACTATCGCATAGCTGTGGTATCAGGGCAGACTTCTACTTCCAGTTCAATCGAGCAACATTGAGCAGTCTTCCCAGGCAGGAGAAGACTCTTTTAGGGTTTGACAAGCTATCGAATTGCTTTCTTACAATGAAATTTATCGCATAACTGAGATATATCGAGTGAAAAGCACCTACTATCGCATAGCTGTGGTATCAGGGCAGACTTCTACTTCCAGTTCAATCGAGCAACATTGAGCAGTCTTCCCAGGCAGGAGAAGACTCTTCTAGGGTTTGACAAGCTATCGAATTGCCTCCTCCACCGGGGGAAACTATCGCATTACGCGCGCCGTGGCATATCATGACAAATGTGTGCGGCAAATCCGTATCTGGTGTCGCGCTTCGCAGATTGTTAGATTCCTCGGGCCGAGACTCAGTGTTCTTAATGGATTCCTGCGCGTTTTTGAGGTTAACCGCAAGACGAGATTGGAAAAGAGAAAAACCAGAGACAGAAACACAGACAGAGAGAGAGAGAGAGAGGAATGCCTGAAAATGGATTGGAAAACTAACCGCAATCGCGACGCAGCAGTGGCAAACTGGGCAAGGAGCAGGGGCTGGGCAGCGGGAGGTGACACAGGGACTTGGGTCAGCGGTTTAGTCACAGCTGCGGCCCAAGACGAGGCGCGATGAGGCGCGGCGAGACGAGGCGAGACGAGGCGAGACGAGGCGAGACGAGGCGAGACGAGACGAGACGAGTTGGCCATTTGACCAGGGTTAATTGATTATCACGGCGCTGGCCGCAATTCCAGCTACTCCCGCTGCCCCTGCTCCTGCTCTCATCCCTCTTGTGCTACGTCATTTTGCGTGTTGCCAGGCGCAAATGAAGATCGGCGTTCGCTGCGACCGCAAATGTCAAGCGTCACGAGATCAAAGCAGCAACAGCAACAACAACGGCAACGGCAGCGAGCGAGGCAAAAACCGAATCAGAATTTTTGCTAGCAGCTTTTGGCTAACAAGCTGAGCCTGGTTACGTGGCTGGAGTAAGGAGCGTGGAGTCTGGTAGCAGCGGCAGGGACGTGACTGTTGCAGTTGCAGTTGCAACAGGCCGAAAACTGCAACAGGCTGGAAAATCAAGTGATTACTGTCTGGCATCACGAGTAATGAAACGTGACTCAAATCGCAGTTAAACACCCCGGCGACAGTGCGACCGACACAACACACACACAGACACACACACACACACACCGAGACACAGCATTACACACGCTTCTGCGGCTGCAGCTGCACTCGGCCAAATCCCAAAACGAACGAGCTAAAACACGAGGCAAACAGCAATTAGAACAGTCCAAAAACAACAGCAACAAGTCCAAAACTGGTCAACAGAGCAGGCAGTAGAAGGAGCAGGCAGTAGGAGGAGCAGGCAGCAGGCAGGAGGGGCACGCAACCGGCAGCAGGGGCACTGCAGCATCTTCTCAGCGCATTGAGAACTACATCATCAATGTCGTTGCATGTCAGACCATTTGGATAATGGCGGCCATTTGGTGCGCAGTGTCGACTGGCAGCAAGCTCCTGACGCAGAACAGGATGCTGCTTCTTCAGCTGCTGCTGCTTCTTCTTCTGCTTGCTTAGGATGTGCAACAAGACACCAACTACATGAGCGTCAGTCTGACTTATCTCGCAACGCTGCCCCCACAAGCTACTTACCCGGGCTAACAAGAGCAACCGCCTTCAGTTGGCTGCGGGATTTGAGTACTCCGCCTCCTCCTTCCGCTCAGCCTCGCCCGGCAGCCCAAGCTCAAAGTTCAGCAAGTAACCAAGCGAGAACATTTGCGATCGCACAGTCCAGTCCATACCATTTTTGGTAGTGCAACCTAACGAGCAGCGAAGCATGCAGAGACGCCCAGAACCTGGAAAAACTTAAGAGATTCATAAAATCAGCTCAGTTCCAGAAAAATTATTAGACAGAGTAACGATGTAACGATTAATTTGAGCCATGTGAATGCACCAACTATCGATAACTTCGATTCGATTGGGAGAACTATAGCAACTGTATCAATTCATCAAACTGACTTCGAACTTCAAGCCTTATAATCTTTGCATCTATCGATTAATCTACTGCAGAAACTTACAGCATAAGCATCGATATAACGTGTAACTATTCAAATTTATCGAGCATTATTTAGGACTATCGATAAGCCATTAAATGCCAATTTGCATCGCCTTTATTGCATCTGTTCTAGAATCTCCTCATTCAACGGGTATTTCCACAGCTTTTCTATGCATAGGGCATTTCCCTAGAGCTACAGACTCTTTATTCATGTATTATGCAAATCCTATGATAACAGAAACAAACTAAAAACTCAGCAAAAGAAGTCAACGCACTTTTACTGCGGTTTCGATAGGCAAATGCAAAGCAAAGTAAGCTTATACCGTAAAGAATTTATCGTTTAGTAATTCCCATTCATCGAGTACTAATACAGTATATAAAGGAAAACTATAACAGTTCTAGAACGTGTGGTTTTGAAAGCGAAGTCCGTAGAGCTGCTAAGCGCAAAGAGTTCGACATAGTTCATACAGTTCTTTAATCGATTTGCCAACAGTTTCCATACTCAGTTCCGATACCGATTCGAATTCCGATTGCAGCTACACGATAGAACATGTTGTGGGCTATGTTTCATGTTGAATTTCCCAAGCTGTCGCTGTTTCCTTTTATAACTCAGCGAACCAAACAACGAACCAGTTTTTCACTTGCCACATGCCGTCGCTCGTCGTTCGTCGATTTCCGATTCAGAGCGCTATAAATGGTAATAGAGCCCGCATAGTCCATATCCGCTGGCCACGCTCTAGCTCCAGCTACAGCTACAGCTCCAGCTACAGCTCCAGCTCCAGCTCCAGCTTCGTCTGCAGCTTGTAGCTTGGGTTTGGGGCACGGAATGGGAAATTTTTCAGTTGAAATTTGCATGCAGCGCAACGCGAGGTAACCAAATATTTCTTGGGGTCGCCGGAGGTTGGGCCCGTTAGGACCGTCGCTGGAACTGCGGCAACTATGCAAATCTGGCCGCGGCACAGCCACGCCCAATGGGCAGAGACACGTGTGTGTCTTTGTCCGTGTATGTGTGTTTGTTGCGCTCTGTTTATGGATGCAAAACTGACACTGCAACACCAGGCGCGACTTGCCACTTGGCTGGGCGAACCTTTTGGGGTCTTAGATATCATCGCACACACACACACGCACACACACAGAGAGAGGAGATACACACACGTATGTAGGCTCTTAGATACGACTTGGTGTTTAAAATATTTCACTTTTGACTTTGGCCCAAGCTGCGTCTGCAGTTCTTCCACAACAATGGCCACAGCTGGAGGAGGATGATTTCTTGGACTCCGAGTTGGTTACAACTTGGACTGGCGGCATGCAGCATGCGGCATGCGGCAGGCGGCAAACGGCCAAATGTAATTCATGGCATTAAAGCACAAGGCAGAGGCCTCAAAATGGAAAATTGCCATGCATAACAATTTTTTGCCGTTCTTTTTTTGTTCAACTTGTTTTTTTTTCTTCTTCTGTTTATTATAAAGACTTGCAAAGTGCCCGCTGGAGGGCAACGAGTGGCGGAGGGGGGGGGAGGCAGCGGTGTTCAAGGGAGGAACTAACAATTTATGCGAAGCGAACGCAATTCTCTGTTCGAGATATCAAAGTTTCCGTGAAACTCGGCCTGTTAGATGGCCGCAAACTGATTATGCGTTAAACATCGTTAGGTCTCTCGAGCTTTGCTTTAGCTTAAGCTCTCCCCTCTCGCTCTCTCTCACACTCTTTGGCCTCTACTCTCGCTTCACACTCGCCGCTTTTGCGCTGAGGCCAGACGTAGAAGTAGACGCACATTTGATTTTTTCAGAATTATTTGCTTTTTTAAAGGGAACTCTTCGTGTTTTTTTTTCCTGAAAATTGTGTCTAATTGATAGCAGCAGATTCCGTTATTTCTACGTAAGCCATAGTTCAGGTTTAAGCTATATTTCTCTTACATTTTTTACAATACATTTTCAAGCTCGCAGGAATTACAAGTTTGATCTATGTATTTGAGCTGTGCTTGAACAAGTTTGCGTCTATCAAGAACTGATAAGAAACAGCTAACATAAGCTTATGCAATTTCCCTGACTGTAGACACTATTCTATAATATATCTAGAGCATCTAGATATTATTATATATTTTTCAACTATTAAAGCATGAATTGTGTTTTCAAATTACAAGAAATGCAAGCTTTTATCTCGTATTTCTTATGAGAGTGCGAAGCAATTAGTTGTTGCTTAGCATGGCAGTATTTCAATATCTTCAAACAGATTGCGTTTGAGATAGTTAAGCTGGTTAATTTCAAGCAACTCAAGGGATTTTCAAGGAAGAACTCTGAGAGTTCAGTTTGTGCTTTCAGGGAAAGTATCCCATTTAAATTTAGCTATATAATAGCCAGATATACATGTGATGATTGCTTCAAATCAAGCACGTATCCGCCAAAGAAGTCTGCAACAATATGTCTGCGCAACTTTCCTTATTGCACTCAAAGCGATAAGTCTAAATTGAATTTGAAATAACTTTGATATTGGCTATGTTGGGTTACTGTACCGCCCGTAGCTACAGCTCTGGCTGGCAATTAACTGATCGCAACCCATCAAGTTGCCCGGACTAAGCGAGATGAACCGCTGGATCTGGGCAGCTGCAGCAGCAGCAGCCGCAAAGCCATCGGCCAGTGGCTGCTCCAGGTTGGCCTAGCTGCAGTGCCCAATTCAATTAACTTTCACTGTGCCGTGCTGTGTGTGCTGCGCGAAAAGATTCGCATCGAGAGCCTGCATTACGATTCTATGCAGGCTTCTGCAAGCGGCCTCAAGCGCGAAGCTTCTGCTTCGGGGGCTTATCTCGTTGCTAGCGTCAGCTGCACGTTTGAAGCGGGCTGTGTAGGTCTTCCCTCCCCCTCCCCGGCTACACACATTCTGCTCTGGTACGTGTCGTGTGTCATTAAGTAACGGTAATTTACTCACAACACCGACGCGATAAGAAGGCCGCGCATAGCGTACACACAGCGAACGCATTGTGCCCGATGCGGGTTTAAGCCTCCATTTCATGCTCATGCTTTTATTACGCCAATTTGCTGGCGTTCTTCTCCATTTTATGAGCTTATTAAAGCCGAAGAAGAGGAGTAGAGGTAGAAGAGCTGGGCAAGGCAACGCAGAACGTGTGGTAAGACAAAAGACTTAAGCGACAAACGCGCCGCCACTAGGCAGATCAACTTAGGCAACCCTAGCTCGTGCTCCCTCCCTCTCCCTCTCGCTGTCTCTCATAATACATACATATACAAATAAGTATTTATTTCTCTCTCTCTTCCTTAATCAGTAATTTCGCATTTCTAATTGTTGCCAAACGTTTTTTGCTTTTACTTTCAGATTCCACAACGAAAGCAAACTTTGTGCGAGACGAGCGAAAAAAAGGTAAGTTTTGGCCAGCAAAAAACTTGTTAATAATTTGTTATGCTCCCAACGTGTTCATTTCGTTTTCATTTCGGTCTTTTGTGAGAATTAATTGCTCGAAAATTGCGCAGACAAAGCAGAAAAAAGAGAACGATGAGCGCAGAAGAAAAAAGTAAAGAAAACAAATTTTTGGGCAGATTCGGAAATTTCATTTTGCGCCGAGGAAAAAGCATGGGAAATCGCTTTGTACGTAGAGACAGAACTATGCAAAACTGTTTTGAGCAGGGGCAGGGTTAGGCAGAGGGCAGCGGGCAGCGGGTACCGGGTATGGCCATTAGCAGCGACACGATCGTCTTTGTTGCTGCTGCTGCTGCTGCTGCTGCTGCTTGGGCTGGTTCTATGGACGCTTCGCTTCGCTTTCACCGAAATCATTTTATTTATTGAATTCTGTGCATGTCGAGCACGTTTGCACGAAACAACGGACACACGGACGCATAGACGGGCAGACGGACGGGGGGAGAGGGAACTGCTTTGAGCCACTGCGACATTTGGAACTTGTACGCGAATATGTTGTGTAGGAAAAAGTCGCGATTGTTCAGAAACAGCCACAGCAACAACAACTACAGCAAAGTGCTAAATAAAGCGACGACGAAGGGGGCAGGCAGCGACACTAGGAAGGCAGAAGGGGAGTGGGTTGGGTAGGGGTGGGGAAGGGAGGGGAGAGCATATTGGACATATGACAACGACCGGGGCACAGCACACGTTGGCATGCCAATGGATTTTAGCCACGATCCCAGATCCCCCGGGCCAATGTTGCTGCCACTGCCCCGGCCCCACCTGCCTCTCTCCAGGCAACCACCACCCCCTCCACACCCCTCGGGCCCAGCCTGGCTCCTGGTGCCTGAGTGGCATGTGAATGAGACGACGTCGAAGTAAAAATTGGTAGAGCGCTTCGTGTTTTTGTCGGGCCAGAAATTGTCTAAGGTCGTGCCAACAACGACGCGCATTATAAAGATCCACAGGCAGGCAAAGTAACAGCAACAGCAACAGCAACAACAAGAAAAGCAACAACAACAGCAACTTGGCCTATGAAAATGAAAATGAAAAGTTCTCAAGCCGCGCACAAAATTTCCAATAACTGCGCCAAAGCCAGACAAAAACCATCGCCAGCCCGACGATGAAACCTTTGACAGCGCACGTCGCGCGCAATTGACAGACGAGCGAGGAGCGCGGTAGAAAGAGGGAGAGGGGGAGGGGGCATATTTTATATCTGTATGTGCTCCACATTAAGAACAACAAAGCAAACAAAAAACAAGCGACAAATTTATAAAAATGTTAGAGAGAAAAAGCGATTGGCAATTAGAGTTGGGAGAAAAAAAAACAAAACAAAAAGAAAATAAGTAGGAAACCCCACGGCGAAAATGCCGCGGTGAAAACCAGAGCAAAGTGCAGCGACAGAGACAGTTGACTCAAAACGAGAGCGCAGTTTGTCGGGCAGGCAGGCAGGCAGCGAGAGGGAGAGAGAGCGAGTTGCGGGGGACTGGGGAAAATCGTTAAGGTGACTGAACAAATTGAATGACCGCAATTGGGCCGTAAAATGCGAGCGAAGTGCCGTAAAACTGTCGTTAAATTTCTCTCTCGCACTGTAAACAATTCGATAAGCATAAAAAATGAAAGAAAGCAGCAGCAGAATATTTAAGATTGCGCCCGCAATTTATAATTCGTGCTCGGTCGTAAAGCGTCTATCGGCAAATAAGAGAAACCAACATAAATAAATTGCACAGAAATGTTTGACATATTCGTATGCTAATTTGTTGCTTGAGTCAACGATAAATCGAACTGAAATAAATAATTATAAAATAAATAAATATATTTAAAGAATGAATTAAATATAAATGCTGCTTGAGTAAGCGATAAATCGAACTGAAATAAATAATTAAATAAATATATTTAAAAAATACATTAAATAATTAATAAAATACTAGCTGCATTTAAATTAAATTAAAAAGGCATTGGCAAGCTTTAGTTGCATTCACATCTTTGGCAACTCTTTTTTTATCGATCGATAAATGCAGCGCATATTTGCAGTAATTAAATAATACTAAATGCTCGCCTATCGCTTTGCAAAACGTATCGATAGCATGGCATGTTAATTAATTGCAATTATTTTGCATTTGAGTATTTTGCATTTGAGTATTTTGCAATTGAGTACTTTACCATCGAGTATCGAGTACGCAACAAGCGCAACTACCGACAACTATGCAGATGTATCGATAGGAGTACCGCACATCGCCAACTGCAGTTGCTGACCGCAAAAAGCCATTTGCTGGCACAGAGTGCAGCGAAAAGGCAGAAAGAGCTGCAAATGCAGCCTGGCAGCATTGCAGCCTTGCTGCATGAGGCATGTGGCATGCGGCAGCGACGACAGCGCATTTGAAACTGGTTTGATTTGGCGGCCAAGACCAAAGTCAACAAATCGCGTCAAATCCGCCGCCCGAGCGCAGCCGAAAATGTTGACCCACAAACACTCGCGAATTTGCATGCCCCGCGACGCGACGCAGACGCAGCGCAGTCGCAGCTCTTGACATCGCAGCATATCCTCTGCGCGCGCGTGTGTGTGTGTGCTGTGCTGGCCTGGCCTGGCCTCGTCTGTGTGGGACTTGGCCCACTTCCCGGTGATGTGACCGCATTTGTAGCTTGTTGTTGGCGCAGCGTCGACTTCTAATCGATGCAACTGCCACATGCCACATGCAACACGCTGTCAATAAAAAGAGAAAGAGCAGCAGCAACTGCGAACGGCAGCCAACGCACTTTCCCAACTTGGAGTGGCACCTGCACAACATGCCCCATCCCGCATGCCGCATGCCACATGCCACATGCCCCCAAGTAGGTCAAGTACCTACCAACCGTGTGCCAAGTGGAGCGCCAAATGCCTAATGGATGACACTGCATAAATTTATCGATTAATGCCGCGATAAATATCAAATCGAACGCACTTGCGTATTCACCGCGCAATCGCCTTGATAAGCCACACAAATGCAGTGGGCGTAGGCCACTTGCAACTTGCTGAGCATATATGGGCTGCTCTTTTTTAAACGATTGTACTTACTGCAATTTCGTGTTATCGATAACAATTGTATTATATTATTTCAATATATTCAAACAGATTGCTTTTGAGATAGTTAAGCTGGTTAATTTCAAGCAACTCAAGGGATTTTCAAGGAATAACTCTGAGAGTTCAGTTTGTGCTTTCAGGGAAAGTATCCCATTTAAATTTAGCTATATAATAGCCAGATATACATGTGAAAATTGCTTCAAATCAAGCACGTATCTGCCCACAAATTGTCTGCGCAGCTTTCCCTATTGCACTCAAAGCGATAAGTCTAAATTGAATTTGAAATAACTTTGATGTTGGCTATCTTGCCAAATCAGCTGAACTATTTTAGGAAATTCATTTTAGAAAGATATATAAATTTTGAAAATAAATATTAATTTTCGCAGCGTGCAGTGGAAAGTCTCGAGTCTTTTTTTTTGTAGTTCTGTCTATTGTCTTCAACAAATCAGTTCCCAGGCAGTCTGTGTGCTTCTAGGAAATAATCTTGCAGCCAGATTTCAGTTAATAATACCAATCGCGTCACACTCGAGCGGTGTGAGAGAGAGAAAGATTGAATAGATATAAATAGAAAGAAGCTTTTGATTGCAGGCAATCTGCGTCTGCAGTCTGACAAAGTAGTTGCGTTATATTTATGACTTGCTTATTAGATACTACATATATATTATATGTTTTATATATTTGTAAAAATTATTTTTATATATTTGTATATGTTTTGCCCGCACATTCCGCAGTTGTTTTTTTTTTTGCAAATCTGCAACAGAATTCGCAGCTTTTTGCTGCCGCCTGTCTGCAGTCAGTTCTTTTGCTTGTGTCGCGTCAATCGGCTGGAAAATTGAAAGTGTCATTCCGCCACAAAAAGCAAATTCCAATGGGAATGCATCAAGTGTTGCCGCAGTCTGTTTGCCTGCTGCATTTGCGTTTTGTGGCCGCTGTGATTGTGCGTCATTAACATGCAGCATGCCGGGACGTGGACGCGAATGTGAGTGTGTGGATGCCGATGTTGTGGCACGTTGTTGTTGCAGCTTGTCGGGGCATCACATCACGAGCATTGAGCAAACAAAATGCCAAATGCATTAGCATTAAACTTGATCAAATCATGATGATCAGGCACCGGCTCAGGCGCAGGCTCAGCCACAGCCACAAGCTCAGGCGGACTTGATGATGATGCGCCTAATGACAGCCTTCGCAGTCGCGTTCGTCCACTTATTTCGCTGGCAGCGCAATGGCGACGTGCGTGGCGTTTGCCGATGACTGTTGCGGATTATCCGGCGACCTTTGTGCGCCGCCCAGTCCATAACAACAACAGCTGCAGCAGCAGCAGCAACAACAACAAACAACGTGCAACAATTTTTGCGCTGAGCAAATGCGCAATTCAAATCGAATTCCATTTGAATGCGCCGCATTGTGCGATTGCGGGCGTTGGGGGCACAGCAACAACAAAAAGCTTAACTACATCTGCAACACAAGCAACAACAGCAGCAGCAGCAACAGCAACAATTGCTTCTATCGCGCTGCTGATCTCTTGTCTGCGCCTAACTTGACTCCGACTTCGACTGAGTTATGCAGTCATTTCTCAAAGAGATGCTCAGTTGTAGTTGTTGCTGTGGCTCATGCTGTTGCCAGCTGCTGTTGTTGCTGTGTGCTTGATTTCCGTTTTTGCTGCTGCTGTTGTATTCTAACGCTTATCTCAGCCTGTTAACCAGGTCAACTAACGGCAACGGCCGCAAGCTGTTAAAGCCAACTTAAACAAATAACACTCATTCATTCAGACTCGTAATCTCTTTCACCTTCTCGCACAGACTCGCGCGCACTCTTTCGCACAGCACACAGAACCCGCATCTGTTGTCTCCCTCTCCCCCGTCCTGCCTCTCCCGCACCTTGCTCAGCACACGCACATTCAATTTTCCTATTGGTTTTCCGAGCTTTCTTTCAATTTCAAACAGTTCAGGGGCCAACTGTACGAGCGAGACGGGTAGAGTGAGAGAGAGAGAGAGAGAGAGAGAGAGACAGAGAGATAGCGAGCTAGATAGACGCAGATTACAGTTCCATTTCATTGATAATAGCGAGTAATTGTTACAAATGCGCGTAATTTTATTTCACCAGCTCGAATTGCCGACATCGGCTTTCTAAGCCGATTTGCCTAATGGCCCAAACAGTTAGGGCACAGCGACAATAGCAACAACAACAACAAGCACTCTCAGGTGCCAAATGGCGCCGTGGCCCCCATTAGCCCATGGCCACAGCTGCCTGTCTCTCGCCCATTAACCGCAAATAGTCGCCTAATGAAGCAGACGCGGCCGCTGTCGCTCTGCCGCTGCCGCTGCCACTGCCTCAGTCAACGTCAGAGCAGCTGCCGCAACAATTTCCATTTAATTGTAATAAATTATGAACGACACCAGCGAGTCGGCCATCAAAACATTTGCCATGCGCGAAATGCAAACGGAAAACGAAACAAATCAGCGCACGTTTGTTGCCTAAGTCATTCGTTTTGCGAGGAGCGCAGCAGCAGCAGCGACCACGGCAACGGCAGCTGCGCTGTTATTAATGCTTAAGCAAACACATTGGCAACGACAACATGGTCGCCATTAATCATGCCGCAGCGTGTTGCACACTTGCCAGATACCCTGTAAAAGTGGTGCAGGCAAGAACCTCAGACGCATTTATAGTATGATGTTCTATAGGGAAACTATGAGCCTAACACTTGCAGTATATTTGGTATTTTGTTAGTATTATTAATTTTAGTAGAGGCAGAGCTATTGCTGGCTTATTTAGTATTTTTTGGTATTATTAGCCTTGCTTTTGCTGCTTGCTGTACTATTGAACCTCTTTAACTATTTGCATATAAATTACTAGTATATTCAGTATTTTTTGGTATTATTTACTTACATAATATTTGCTAGCTATCTAGTAGTTTTCCAGTATTTTATGCCTTTCTTTTACTGCTTGCACTACACTGGTTCGTGAATTTAGTAGTTTTTCAAAGTATTTGCCTTGCTTGTGCTGTTTGCATAATGATTGCTGGTATATTTGGTATTTTTTCAGTTTTATTTTTGATAATTTTACTATTTTCATAACAATTGCTGCTATATTTAGTATTTTTTCAGTATTAATTGCCTTGCTTTTACTGCTTTTCAACACAAAATACTTTTGCTGTTATTGCAATTTCTAGAAATTATATACTACTAATTTCTGGTATTATTTCTATTTGGATATAGCTTATATAACAAATATATACATTGATAGTATTATATGTGCTTTTGCTACTACTAACACTCATTCTTCCCCTATTGCTGCTACTATTCACACTTATAATATTAATTATTAATTTATCTATTTTTTTTTTGAGTATTTTGACCATTTATTTATTTTTTATTTATGCAACTAATGCTAATACTTGTATTAATGTATATATTTAACTTTTGCGTATAATATGCCCATGAAAATTACTGCCTTATGTAGTACATATATTTCTGCTTTTATCACACTTTGCCCGACTTGAGTGCAACTTATGCTTCTACTACTAAAGTCCCAACTCGTTGCCGCTTTTACTCAAGCAATACCCTGTAGGACTTTCGATGTTACTGGGTATCTGCGGGTTGTGCCTGCGGCTGCTGTTTTTTGCGCATGTTTCAGCAGCTGCCGCTTCCCTTGGCGTGCCACATTTAAGCCTCTAAATGATAAGTATTTCCTCTGCGAGTGTGGGTATGTTGTGCATGCTGTCTCTGTGTGTGTTAAATGCCATAAAAATCACACACAACATAATTCTGAACGAACGGGGAGCAGGTAAGCGGCAGAGAGAGGGAGAACATGCACAATCATTCAGCATGCAACATGGCATTCCTCGCTCGCTCGCTCGCTCGCTGACCAGTTGCAACGTCACGTGCGGCATTTACCACACGCTGCCCCACCCACCCGGCCGCTTGGCCGCTGCGATGTGTCCTGCTGTGGTTTAATTAAATGCTGCTTCTTAAAATTGCAACTGCAAAATGAGCCACAATGGGCCACTTAAGACTCACACACACAGACACAGAGAGAGACACACACATGTTGCAACTGGCCGCATTTGCTTATCGAGCCGGTTGCCGCCTGCTGCTGGCTGTGGCATGTTGCCATGTACCAAGCAAATTGGTCATCTTCATGTGGCATCGCATAGCAATGCCTCTTGCAGTTCTGCTTCCTCTTCTTCCCCTCCCCCCCCTCTCTCTCTCTCTCTCTCTCCATCTCTCTGCTTGTTCTTGCTGCTGCTGCTGCTGCTGTGGCGCATTCAATTATTTCCATGTCCTGATTGTCTTGTCGTGCGGCCGCGCGAGTTTTGCATTTAAAAATAGGCCGGCACTATTTTTAATGAGCTGAGCCGAGCTGCCCGTGTCCCTCTAGCGCCACAGCAGCAGCAGCAACAGTTGCAGCTGGCAAAGTGTCAGGCGTGTTGTAATGAGCGATGCTCCTTCTAAAAATACAACACAAGCCGACGAGGCGCATCAACTCAGCAATTCTACAACTGATAAGATAACCCACACACACACACCAGCTATTAACTGGAAACGCTGCAGAACATCTCGAAACATACGCGATTTACATGAATCCCCAATTATGAATAACTTCGAGTGCTGCGAGTGCCTTCGGGCGTGCACGTTGCTTGACACATGTTCGGCGCAACACCTTTGTGCAGCCTCTGGATTAATCCAACATGGCGACAAGGAGTTCGCCAGTAGCTGCACGGGGGAAACGCGAGAGGGGGGGAGTTGCCTGTATTAAGCTTGACTTCATTTGAATTTCAAATTTTGAAGACTCGAAAGCTTTCAATAAAAGTTTATCGCTATCGATAGGCTTTAAAAGATTATAAATGGATTAAGATTAAGCTTTACCTTTCAGTTTGATTATCGATAGACAGTAGCTTGCAAGTGCATTAGATTCGATATATTGCTCTATAGTTCAGAGGGGACAATAGAAAGATAAAGCTGCCTTTACTTGGCTTAACTGCATTTGATTTGAAATATTTAAGGCCTTAACAGATTGTACATAGATTAAACTTTATTTTAAGGTTGATTTATCGATAGTCAGGTGCTTTAGATTCGATATTTTACAATAGTGTCTATAAGTGAACGAGGGGGAGCTAGAAAGAAAAATATGCCTTTGGTTAACCTGATTGTATTTGATTTGAAATATAAAATATAGGAAATAGATTACCCTATGTTTCGATTGATTTATCGATTGCGAGCTGCTTTCATGTGCTTCAGATTCTAACTATTACAGCATAGAAGGAAATGAAGTGTAATTCGAAATAGCTTAGGTAATATAAGCTGCCAATTGTTTAATGTACTCAATGATCTTTCTCTTTAATTAAACAAAAAAAAAAACAAATTTTAAAGCTCAGCAGCAAGTACAAAAATATATTTAAAGCAAATATAGTACTGTCTAAATTACATCTAAAATCCACATAAATGAAGAATTAATTAAACTGCTTGTTGCTAACAAATAAATAAATAAATGAATAACTAAACTTATATTTCATTTCATATATTCATAATCAATCTACTTGTTGCTATTTTATCAAAGCTTTTTAGCTTTTAAATCATTTATTTTTTTTAAATATATGAATCATTATTAATATACTAACATGGTATAGTTATGTTATAGTTATTCTTCGGTTATAATTATTGCTATACAAATAACGAAAATAGTTTTCTTTTTAGTTTTCTTTCTTTTTTTCTTTCAACTTTCATTGTTCCTTGATTAATTGTCGAACTTTAAATGCGACTCTCAGCCGAATTCAATTGCGACTAATTAATGTAATCGCTATCGTTATCGATACTGCAGGCTTTCCTTCAGTCTCCGCTTGCAGCATTTGTCTACTCACTTGCTGGCATGGTGAATAGACTTGAATAGACTCGAATAGACTTGAATAGACTCGAATCACTTTCATCGCACTCAATGGATCAATAGATCAAACGATGAAAAGGCTTGTCACAACAAAGTTGAATGTGAGTTTCACTTGAAGGCGTAAAAGGGCAAACACGGCGGATGGGAGGGGCAGTGGGGGTAGCGGAAAAGAGGCTTAAGCCGGCTGGGCAGCAGGGGGAGGGGGGTGGGCGGTGGGTCAGCATATGCAATTAATTGTAATTTCTCAGTGCATCGAAGCCGCATCATCATCATCATAATTGCCATAAATCATGCAACGCTGCACTTGCCACAGCGCGCGGCGCGCTTGCCACTTGGCCCCCAGTGAGCTACGCCGATCCGCTTCCACTTCTCTTTTCCACACACACGGCTACCCCTCATGTTATCCGGCACATTCCGCGACTCAAATGCGCTCTAATGACTCCTGTTCTTCTTTGTCGAGGCGAGCGCGGCTAATGGCTTCGCTGGCATAACTTCCGCGTAGCTTGCAGCGCGCAGTGGCAGCCGGGGATGTGGATGCAGCTGGAGTTGGCTGACGGCTGCTTGGAGTCGCCAGTCGAAGCGGCAGCTGTGGCCATGGCTGGAGTTGTGCTTCCAGGAACGCGCAGCCCACACAGCTGATCGAAATCGAGCTGGGCCACAATACAATTGAACGATCGATTGGGCACTCGCACACCCACAACCAGCTGTCTGGCTCTCTCCCCCTCTCTTACTCCCTTTCCCACTGCTGCTGCTTACCGGCTCCTCCCGCTTCGCCTCGCCTGCTCGCTTGACAGCTGCATTTGCATGGAGCACACAAACTACTGCAGCTTCGTTCCAGGAAGAATTTATGAAATGCGCCGCAATGTGTGACCTGCTGGAGTGGCATCCCGGTACCCGGTACCCGGTACCCGTTGCCCGGTACTCGGTACTTGGTACTGCGGCATCCCGCCACAGCGTGGGCCACACCACACCCGTTTCCATTTTGCTGCCCGCATATCTTGCGCCTGCATCGCGCTGCCACAGCAAGCTGCACTTTCAAATATGTTTGGGCTGCTGCATGCTGCCCCCTCCCCTTCCAACCCCCCTGCTCCGCCTAAGTGTGGCAGCACAACCTTGGGGCAGTCCAAGTGCAGCCGGAGATGGAGACGCAGACGTAACTATCACGGCATCGTGTGATAGCGCAGCGCACCAACTTGTTATGCAATAAATTTCCGGTCCGGTCCGTGCCCCCTTTTCCACTCCTCCTCCCCCCCGCAGCCACTGCACTCCGGCTGCTTGGCCTGACTGTGTTCCGTTTTTCATTTGGACTTTTTGGCGTTAAATGCGCAACGAATGCGACGTCTTTCACATTGCAACTTGCAACTTGCAACGCGCAACTTGCAACGCGCAACGCGCAGCCGACAGCGGGGCAGCACCTGCGACTGCGACTGCGATTGCGACTCTGTCTCTGCTTGTGTCTCTCTGCCTCCGCTTCTGTTTCAATCATATTGCATGCAATTCACGCCGATCACCCAAATGGGTTAGGGGCGTGCGGTCGGCAGCGGGGCGTGGCTGTAGAGGAGAGCGCACTGCAGGTAGTTGAACTCGTTTTGTATGTTCGCTTTAAGTGGGTGTCAACTTTACAAATTAGTAACGGCATTTAATAGCACACACACACACAACTGCACACATACACACTCGCCTGGCCAACTGCACACGCCACTCGCTCTGCTGCAGAACAAGTTTCTGTTCTAAGTCATTTGTTTTGGCGAAAACGCGCGCGCGCGCTTTGCGCAACTCGCAACTTTCCCAACAAGTGTGAATGTCTCTTTCTTCTCTCGCTCTCCCCCCCCCCTTTGCCAGTTCCATTTTTGGCATATATCAAATTTGATTACAGCACGAAAAGAGAGAGAAAGAGCGAGAGAAAGGTAGCGAAAAGAGAGTTTCGCATGAAACTCTCGAGTATTTTGCCGAGTGAAAGAAGTGCTTGGCATGTGCATAAATACGAAAATATACTACACAATACAATATACAAAATATACTGCATACATATATGTAGTATTAAAAAAAAAAACATTTAGATCAGGCCAAAATTGTATGAATTTTGTGCATAATTTGAGCATTTCGTGGCGCTTCTCACAAATAAGTGAAGTTCAGTTTTCTTTGGTTATTTTTTTTCCATAAGCAATTCAGTATTTTTCAAGAACTTTTTCAGTATTATATTTAATATATTTTAAAACTAAAGTATAAATAAAAGAAAGGAAACTTGGGCTTACGATGCGTAATGTTGTTTAAATGAAAAGGAAATATATACATTTATTCAGAAACATATAGTTATATATTGAATAATTTCCAGGCATAAAAACAAAATAAACACACAAATCTACATTTAGCTAGCAAGTGCTTTAATTGTTTTCATGTTTTACCAGAATTTACATATCTGATATGTTTGAAAACCTTTTCTGGTATACTAACATGGCAAAGGCAAGAAACTTGTGTAAAAAATGTTGAAGTCAATTTTTATAAATGTAAATGCTGTGAAGTGAGATAAACTTGAAATGTATATGACATTAATATGCACTTATAATTAAGTAAACTATATACTATATATCCAAATATCATACTATCAAAACTCGGGCATTATTCCTGTATTCCATGCTTTGTCTTTCCCTCGCTCTGCTAACGATTAAATTGAATTAGTTTCGTAATTATTTGCAATTTTTATGGACTACAGCAGCGCATCAAGCGAATAGTTGAGGTCAGTTAATTAAATGGGCCAATTTGAAGAGATAGACAGAGAGAGAGAGAGAGTGAGAGAGAGAAGGAGACAACCGAAGAGAGACAGAGCAATGGCAAACGATGCTGTCTCAATCGCTTTGGCAAACTGGGCGCATTTTTCACTTGCAATCAATGCTAATGCAATTTTCCACTCATTATTTTGTCTTTAAATTGTGCCGAACCTGCCAGGCAGACAGCTTAAGGCAGCCCCTGCCCGGGCAGATTCCTGTAGATTCCTGTAGCTGCGCTACCGCCCCTCACACTCTGCCTGTGTCTCCCTCCCTGCCATCACTTTGGCTTACATTAAATTTGTGCAGAGTGTTTTGCACTGAATCTTTCTTTTATAATTTCAGTTGAGCTACTGCAGCTAGGGGAGTGGCATGCAGAGCAGAAGGGGGGAGGGTTGAGAGGTGGAGCGGTAGAGAGGGGCAAGACCAGCCTGTCTATTGCCATTTGCCATTAGAGACGCAAAGATGCTTCGTGTTGGCAGCTGCCTGGCCATTTCTGCCTTTTAATTATAACTTTTAATATTTTCACACACGTACACGCTCTCTGTATGTGTGTATGTACAGCTGTATGTGTGTGTGTGTGCAGCTGTTGCAGCCACTGCAGCTTGACATGTTGCTGGGCTGCTTCATTGTTCGATCGCAATTATTGCCTCGCACTTCTATTGCGTTTGCGATAACTGGGCGCATTGGACTGCGGCTTATCGTGGCACGCACACGCACGCACGCACGCACACACACACACATGCGTGCAGAGGCGCAGACACATGGGGGCCATTCCGTGCTAAATAATTGTGGCAGGTGCGACGGTTGCACGTTGCGCATCTTTAAACTGCGATGATTGAAAATTGCATAATTGCAAAGGGGCAGCTAGCGAAACGGAGAGAGACGGAAGGAAAAGAGAGAGAGAGAGAGAGGAGAGAGAGAAAGGGTAAGTGAGCGAGAGAGAGAGAGAGGGGAGACAAGCGCAATACTCGCGTGTTGTGACAACAAATTGCAAATATGAAAAGGCCTGCATTTCCGTCGCTGATCGAGTGGCCAACGGAACAGAGAGGAGAGAGAGAGAAACAGATAGAGAAATAGATAGAGAAACAGACAGTCGGACAGACAGAGACAGACGAATTGCAACGCCAAAGCTGTTAGGCCAGACATCCGTTTCGAGTGCAGCACGACACTCATGAGTGTCGAGGCAAAGAACCAAGCGCAGCACGAGAGAAACAGAGGCAGGGAAGGAGAGGAGGAGGGGTAGAGGGGTAGGGGCTGGCGATAGAGATGCAGGATTAGACATAGGGAGAAAGGAAATGAGTTAGCTGTAAAGCAACAGCTTGAGGGATCTGCACGAAAGCCAAGATAGAAACACAAGCAAAACCAACTCAATTAAAAAACAAACCAGTCTATAATGATATAATATGGTATATAAGCTAACAAATTAAATAGCTAGCGTAATAAAACAAAATATAATACCATAAAAGATGCAGTATTAAAACTAGTTCAAGCATAGTTCGATTATTTAAACATGAATCGCAGAACTAGCTGTCAAAACGTTTCTTTGCACAAAATTTTATTTGATAATAAAACAAAAATAATATTAAAACAGCTAAAGTCAAAAGTGAGGTATATATAGATCTATATAGTTAGTAGTAAATTATTAAACAATCTCTAGCAACTTAACACAAAATTTGATGATCTTCCATGCACTTGAAATGCCTGAAGACTAAAAGTCACTCAACATTTCCGATTGCCGTGCTAGATACCCTGTAATATGGCGCACCGCGAGCTAAACAACATAATGAAATAGTTTTTTAGACGCTGCAGCTGTCAAATAAAACATTTCGACTTGCTTTAACCTCACCAAAACGCGCCACAATTAAGTTGTGGAAACTGTCACTGCGACTAATTAAAACTGGAACTTGGCTTGTGAAAGATCTTTATTTCAGTCGGCCTTTCATTCGTGTTGTCTTTCTTTCTTTAGCTACCGGTTTCTATGTCTTCTGCTTCGCATTTCACCTTTCTACTCGCAAGACCAACAAATTCTCTACTACACAATGCCGTTTTTCATTGTCTCTAGCGGGCTGCCCTGCTCTTTCTCCACCTCCCTCTCTTATTTCGTTTTAATTGAGTTAATTGCATATTATTACTTTCACTGCTTTATCCATCTGCAGCTCTGTCACCGTTATTCTCTTTGTCTCCGCATCTGTGTTTTGACCAGTTTTGCCTCGATTAGTTATGTTTTGGCCTCGTCTTTGTTTTCCTCGAGCATTGGCCTAACGGAATGACCTTTGAAGGTTTTCATTTTCTCGTTTCACTCTTCGCCTCGCTTTGCGTTCTTCTTCGCCTTGTACTTCTAACGTGGCCACTCGGCCCGCTGCCCCGCCCGCGGCCCTTCGTCCACTCGCTCTGGCATTCACTTGCTCCGAGTTCCCTCGTAATTAGAGGCCGTACGCGAAGAGGAAGTAAACGCGCCTAATGATAACCTTTAGCTCGTTTGCCTTGCTTGCCTCATGCAGAGAGGGCGCCCAGCGAGAGACAGAAAGAGAGAGAGCGAGAGAGAGAGAGACAAACCAAGCCGAAACGAAAGCTCAGGCCCTGGCTAACTATCCCAGCGAACGGCAAGCGATTCCCTCGCATAGCACATCTCATACCATCATCTACAGCCAGAGCACACTCTCTAGACCAGCGCAGGCCTGCACCCCATACCCAAAGCATCTGGGGCCATTCCAATGGGGGCAAGCGTACAATTTTCATGATTGCTAGTTACCCAGCGCTGCCTCATCCATCTAACTAAGTACGCGCCACTGACCAAGCCGAGCAGCCTGCAAAAGAATGCGAAAGAGCACACACTGCCCTCGCACTCGCACTCGCACGCGCACTCACACGCGCACTCGTATCCATGCTCAGATCGTACTCAAGAATATTGCACTCATTTTTCATTTTCTGCGACCTTACAGTGGGTGTTGCCAGTTTGTCGCCAATTATGCAACAGTGCTCGTGGTATGATGAGGCTTCTAGAATATGTATCTCGAAAGACTTTACAATATTCGTATAGAGCTGTGAGTAACTGATTTTAAAAGATGTTCAATTGTTTCGTACTCACATATTTATTCTGCTTAGTGACTTCAGTTATTTCGAATAGGAAACTAAATGTTTATTTTCGACCTTGATCTTAAAATATATAACATTTATTTTTACGCAACATTTATTTATTTTTCTTTTGAGCCTTAAAAGATAAAACTGTTAAGATCAACAAAAATAAATCAAATATACCATAGAGAAGAAGTAAATAATACCTTCGAGAATGATATATATTTACGAAAACAGTATATTGCAGTTACGCTAAAGTAATACATAATTTAAAAACTTAACTAGAACAAGAAAATGTATAAATTAATACATATTCGACTTGGAAAATTATATACAAATAAAAAAAAATGAACTCAGAGTCAATTCTTTTTAATAATTATTGAAAATTTTAATTTAAAAATAAAACAGAAATTCTTTAGAGCTTTAACAAATATTACTAATTATTTCGATAATATAAATCACAAAATACTATCGAGCTTAAAGAAATAATAAAAATACTATGCAATTCGATTACATAAATCACAAAATACTATTGAGCTTAAAGAAATAATAAAAAATACTATGCAATTCGATTACATAAATCACAAAATACTATTGAGCTTAAAGAAATAATAAAAATACTATGCAATTCGATTACATAAATCACAAAATACTATCGAGCTTAAAGAAATAATAAAAATACTAATTGATGCCGATATATTATCGAATTCGCAGTTATTAAATTTTAAAATTATTCAATAACAAATAAAAGTCGTTGAAAGCGATAATAATAAAATTGTTGAACGCAAAGAATATTAATTAATTAATAATTAATACTATGCACACCGATATCGATTATCGATAACCTTCGAATTCAAAAACTCAACAAGAATCATATAGAACCATTTAGTAAAGTTACTTCTCCTAGTCTTCTACAGTCATGGTTAGGAGGTTAGGGTATTCCCAACTGCATTGTGGCCCAGCGTGCAGCGCTTTCAACTCCTGCTCCCCATCTGCAATAGTTGCTGTTGTCGATGTTGCTGTTGCTGTTTGCTGTTGCTGGCGATGTTTGCGCTGGTGTTGTGCCTGTTGCAGGGCAATCGTATTGATTGAGTGCGCAGCGTTTGTAAACGCCCACACGACGACGGGCTGCAGCTGAAGCTGAAGCTGGGGCGCAGGAGCCCAGCCAAGTGCGGACATGGACAAATCGCGTGGCGAACTGAACCGACGCAGTGGGAGAAGTCTCCATTCTACGACATGCTGCTGCCTGCATGCGGGCGCCATGTGTAAACTGTTTTGGAGCGCTGCTTGGTTTCCTGTTAGTCGGCGGCGACACTTGGCAGCTGATTCCATTGCATTGCGAGTGCGCTGCGCAAATTAGGAGTGCAATGCGTGCACTTGCGGCCAAGGACGCCCCAAAAATAAACTCAATTTGGCTATAAATAAAGCGAGTCGTGAGTGCAACAGCAACAACAACGACAACAACAACTGGACAAGCACAACAACTTGCAGCGCGGTGGCAATGACGTCAAATGTAAACGAATGCGTTTTGTGTTTATCTCGTCGAGCAGATCGCGCTCGCCATGTAATTGCCTGGACTCGGCCTGGCTGGGAGGCCGCGGCTGAGGGCCTGCTGTAACTGTGGCAACTGTGTCTCATGCAGATTGCCAATTGTAGAACACGAACTGGCCGAGGCAGCGCAAAAAGCAGCACAGAAGGAACGAGATCGAGGCGAAGCTCGAATACGCTGTGAGAAGTGGAAAATTCTGAACAAGCGCGCAGTACGATAATGTGGAAAAGTTGAGGAGGTTTTCCTGCTGCTGCTGCACACTTCTGCAATACCCTCAGTTAGAGTATGCAGCAGGAAAAACACAGTCTCCGACTCCCTGCAATGCTGCTGGTGGCATTTGCCCGCTGTTGTTGTCGTCGTTGCTGTTGCTGCTGCTGCGGCTGTTGCAGCTGCAGTTGTTGCTGTCGCTTTGGCCGCGAACACGCTACACATTCCGCTTCGAGTCTGTTTGCCACCTTTGTCATACATTTGTTGTTGCTGTTGTCGTTGTCAATGCTGCCGATGTACCCCATGTTGCTCATGTTGCAATTGCTGTTGCAGTTGTTGCTGTTGCTTTTCTTTTTGCCTGCTGCTGCCTCCCCAATTGGATGCGGCGCGATTCGCGTTGCCAGGCCGTGAGTTAATATTGTTTGTAATAGCCACGTTCCGCGCGCTGTAATCATTCCAGCCCTCTGCCCTCTGCCCCCTGCCCGCCTCCCGGCTGCTTGCTCTGCCGGCCAGGCGACCCACAGGGCAGTTCAACATACATGCAATATAAATACTCTTTTCCCAGCCAAATAATTGCCCAATGCCTGCGCGATGCATGCCTGCTGGCTGCTGTGCCCGCCCCCTCTACCTTCTAGCCCGCCCCGCCCATGTGGGACAGTTCAGCAAACAAATTGAATTGAATATGTTAATATAATTGCACGCTTGGGACACCGCGCAGCCGCCGTCGTTGGAAGGCGTTGGCGCATCCATAAATTGAGGCTTAAATGCAACTGCGGGCGACTATCGGTCAAACCGATAAATATCAGCAGAAATCGTACTCAAATGCGGCGATAACTTCCGCATAACAATCGCCATTCGCAGCGCACTCCTCATTATGCACTTCAAATGCAAATTGCGGGTAGCCCCACCTAAAGTATCGAGCATCGGCATCGAGTACTTTATGCATAATGAGTAAAATGTTTCCCGCTGCCAGAAATCGATGTCGAATTCGAATTTCAATTCGTTTTGGGCTATTTTTAGCTGTGCATGAAGATGATTTGCCAAGAAAGTGAATAATTCGCACTCAACTGCGATTTGACAGCTTGTTTGTCTCTCGAGTGGCGGATAATGCTCGCTGTGAGAGCGCGCACTTGAATCAGTGAATGCGCACTCACATTAGCGCGAATGAGTTGGCGAACTGACGCCGTAAAGCGCCTGGGGCCACGGGCCACGGGCTGGCCCGTCGTCGTCGCCAGCTTTCCCTTTCCAGCGGGTCCGCGCGGGGTCAAGCAGACGTCCCCACTGCGCGCGCCCCCGCTGCGAGAGAAGCGCAAATTGTGGCAGCTGTAAGGGCAACCGAAAAAGCAATTTGCGGCACGCTCGAATGGCCCTAGTCGCAGTTGCAGCCGCAAGAATGCTCTGGGAGAGTGAACAAATCGCAAGTGCAGCCTCAAATTGGAATTGGCAACGGCTGCCATTAGAAGCAGCTCTGCAACCGCAGATCGTCAAGCGGCAAGTGGCAAGTGGAACGCTGCCTCCTCATAGCTTTGTAATTTCCGGCTGGACAGCTCATTAAAGTCTAAGCAAATGCAGGCGGCACACACACACACACACAAACATACTGGCACACAGTGGGCGGGCGGCGGCAGGGGGGGCAATGAACTCGGCTACCCATACGGCAGGAGAGGTGGGAGTGGCATTTGTTCTTATTGGTTCGCTGCGCCGTGGCAGGGAGCCCAGTTAAGCGTGTAATGGGCCACTCCACTCCACGAGCGAATTGCTCCGCGGCCGCAGCGTGAACAGTTTCGCATTGACGAGCTTGCCAACGCCACCTGGCGTACGGTAAGTGCGGCTGACGCTTACAGTGCGCACTCGCTGGGATAAACTGTCGTTGGCAATTAGAATTCGATAACTATTTGCACTGATAACGATATATTTTATATACTTTGCATATTCGATAAATATTCTAAGTATATTCGATACATGTTCGACTAAAAAACTTGAAAAAATTTAAATTTCAATGTGCATTCAAATTTTGGTCCCTTGATGGTCCCTGATAGTTGGTTTAACATGGTTTCTTTGCCTTCCACTCAGGACATATATTTATAAACAACCTTAGCAACAGTCCACCTTCTGCTCCCATTCTCACCGTTATCCTTCTCTTCTTGCTTCCGTTACAGATGCAAACCGTACCGACTAGCCGCAGCAACAGTTGCCGAGGACGCAGCAGAACACAGCAGCAACAGCAAGCTAGAACTGCAGTCAGCGTCACAAGGATGTTGCCACTCGCAGTGCTCGCCCTGCTGATGGCACTACCCGGCCAGGTCTACGGTCGCATGGCCTTCGAGAAGCTAACAGACTTCGACTTTGCCGGCACCACGTACTACAGCGTGAAGAATCTCTCGTTGTACGAGTGCCAGGGCTGGTGCCGCGAGGAGGCCGACTGTCAGGCAGCTGCCTTCAGCTTTGTGGTCAATCCGCTATCGCCATCGCAGGAGACCCACTGTCAGTTGCAGAACGATTCGTCGGCAGCGAACCCGTCGGCGGCACCACAACGCTCCGCCAACATGTACTACATGGTTAAGCTGCAGCTGCGCAGCGAGAACGTCTGCCATCGGCCGTGGTCGTTCGAACGTGTGCCCAACAAGATCATACGCGGCCTGGACAACGCCCTCATCTACACCAGCACCAAGGAGGCCTGTCTGTCGGCGTGTCTCAACGAGAAACGCTTCATCTGTCGCTCCGTCGAGTATGACTACAACAACATGAAGTGCGTGCTCAGCGACTCGGATCGTCGCAGCTCCGGTCAGTTCGTGCAGCTGGTGGATGCTCAGGGTACTGACTATTTCGAGAACCTGTGTCTGAAACCCACGCAGGCGTGCAAGAACACGCGCTCCTTTGCCAACGCTCGCATGGGCGTGTCCGAGGAGAAGGTCGCCCAGTACGTTGGACTGCACTACTACACGGACAAGGAGCTGCAGGTGACCTCCGAGTCGGCGTGCCGTCTCGCCTGTGAAATCGAATCGGAATTCCTTTGCCGCTCGTTCCTCTATCTGGGTCAGCCACAGGGTGCCCAATACAATTGCCGTCTCTACCATTTGGATCACAAGACGCTGCCCGATGGACCCTCGACCTATCTGAATCACGAGCGTCCACTGATCGATCACGGCGAACCCATTGGACAGTACTTCGAGAATCAGTGCGAGAAGTCGGCTGCACCCGCTGGTGCTGGTAACTCGCCACCCGGCACGCTGGACAAGATCGACACGCTGCCCGTTAGCCTGGACACTATCGAGGATCCCAATCTGACCAACATGACGCGCAACGATGTCAACTGCGACAAGACTGGCACCTGCTACGATGGTAAGTGACTTGAGGGAGATAGTCTGATTGTGATCTAATCCTCTGCTGCTCTCTCTCTCTCTCTCTCTCTCCTTTCCAGTTTCGGTTCACTGCAAGGACACACGTATTGCCGTCCAGGTACGCACCAACAAACCCTTCAACGGACGCATCTACGCGCTGGGCCGCTCCGAGACGTGCAACATTGATGTCATCAACTCGGATGCCTTCCGTCTCGATCTGACCATGGCTGGACAGGATTGTAACACGCAGAGTGTGGTAAGTAGAAGAGGGGAGAGTGTGTGTAGCAACTATATCATCTCCTTCTTCGGCAGACTGGCGTCTACTCCAACACGGTAGTGCTGCAGCATCACAGCGTTGTCATGACCAAGGCGGACAAGATCTACAAGGTGAAGTGCACGTACGACATGAGCTCCAAGAACATCACGTTCGGCATGATGCCCATCCGCGATCCCGAAATGATTCACATCAACTCATCGCCCGAGGCACCACCACCAAGGATTCGCATTCTGGACACGCGCCAGCGCGAGGTGGAAACTGTGCGCATTGGAGATCGCCTCAACTTCCGCATCGAAATACCCGAAGACAGTACGTAACAAGAAGAGTGAGAGCATGAGGAAGAGATCTCTAAATGTTTCTTCTATCTTGCAGCTCCCTATGGCATCTTCGCTCGCTCCTGCGTTGCCATGGCCAAGGATGCACGCACCAGCTTCAAGATCATCGATGACGACGGCTGCCCCACTGATCCGACCATCTTCCCCGGCTTCACCGCCGACGGCAATGCGCTGCAATCGACCTACGAGGCATTCCGTTTCACCGAAAGCTACGGCGTCATTTTCCAGTGCAACGTCAAGTACTGCCTGGGACCCTGCGAACCTGCTGTCTGCGAATGGAACATGGAATCGTTCGAGTCTCTGGGCAGAAGGCGTCGTCGTTCTATCGAGAGGTGAGTTAGACCCCGCAACGCCCTAACTAACTGCTCTCTAACCCCGTCCTCTCTCTCTCTCTCTCTCTCTCTCACACACTCTTCTGCTGCAGCAATGAGACCAAGAGCGAGGACGCCATGAACATTTCGCAGGAGATTCTGGTTCTCGACTTTGGCGATGAGAAGCGCGAGTTCTTCAAGGCCGATCCCAGCACAGACTTCGCCAAAGGTAAGTGTTATCGATAACTGTAGCAATCTGGCAGCGCCGTACTGAATCTTGACCTTCTCTCTCTCGCACTCTAGACAAGACTGTCACCATCATCGAGCCGTGCCCCACTAAGACGTCCGTGCTGGCGCTGGCCGTGACCTGCGCGCTGATGATCCTGCTCTACATCTCCACCTTGTTCTGCTACTACATGAAGAAATGGATGCAGCCCCACAAAATCGTAGCATAAGTTTAGGAGCAGCAGAAGCCGCAATCAAGCAGAGAAGCGAAAGAAAGAAGAAAAAAACAAAAGAAGCAGCGTATAGAAATGTGGAAAAAAGGGAAAACAAAAATCATACACAACTCAATTGTCACCTACACACACTCACACACACACATACACACAGAAATGCACACACAGACACTCTCTCCCGAGTACTATGCTATGTCTATCTCTCTCGCCCCGCCACCCCACTACAGGCATGCACTGTGCGCGCTCAGCACTCTCTCGCGAGAGAGTTAGAAGACCTGGAGCGCAGGCGTGCACACACACAGACACCCACACGCACACACACACAGAGCGACTGCCTGAATTAGCTGACAAGCGTATATTTTTTTTTTTTTTTTTTTTTAATTAATTACTACTATATATACAATTTATTTATTTATATTTATTTAGACTTATAAAGAGCGCGCGCAGAAACGAGAGCGTGAGATATTCCGAGAAATTACAATTAGAAGAGAAGCAAACATAACCGCACTTTAATTAAACTTATGCGCAGCAAACTAATTTAAATTCGTAACGGAAGGCAAGAAGAAGCAGAAGAAGAAATGAGAAGAGAAGAGTAGAAGAACGCAGACGCATAAACTGAGAACTGCGCGCTCGACCTTTCTATAAAGTTGCGAAAGAGACGCAAGTTGTGAGTCAACGAGAAAGACAGAGACAGACATAAAAGAGTGTGAGTCAGACAGAGAGAGAAGAGAGAGAGAGAGAGGTAGATAGTTAGACAGATCGTAAAGCGAGCTGCAAGCTTGCCGGATCGATCGATCGATCTCTTTTGCAACTTGTATAGAGACTGCGGCCGCAATTACACACTACACACATTAATACACACGCACACACACTCACTCACAATTGCACACATACTCAGCTAATTTCCCCACACTCAAACACACACACACACGCACGTACTCACATTTATTTAATTTAAATTGAAATTTTAAGAAGCAAACGCAATAAACAGTGGAAATAAAAACGAAAATTGAGAATAAGCATGAAATGAAGAAAATAACAGTAAAAGAAAAAGCAGAGGAACAAGCGATCAGAAAGAAAGCAAACTAATTTCATAGTGTGTACAATGGAATTGTGCTAAATTGTATTGCATTTATTTAATTTAAATTTATTTATGATAATAAAGAATGATAATACAAAAAACAAATGCCCAGACTTATTTCCATGGAGTATGCCTTAATTCGTTTCTTCTGCAGAGTCCAGATCAAAGAATTAAATTCAGTAAAAACAGAAGGTTCCTCCTATAACAAAGTTCCCCCATGCGATGCTCCAATTAAAACTCCAATAATTGCACTGGAACTCAGTTACGAGTTTAATAAATTACAATGTACGCTTCTAGGTGTACTCTATGAACTTAATACTATATACGATATGCGTACATGAACATATAGATACATAAACATATCGACTTGCACAATGGAAGTACTTAGATCTAGCTGCCTTGGCAGATTAGTAGATACATATGAAATTGGTGGACTGGTTAGCAATGTGGACGGAACCAGGTGACACTGAGCCTGTCAGGGTCATCTCAGATTTAGGGGCTGCACGTGCGCCACGCCATGCGCCGGCACTGGTGACTTAACAGTGGCCGTGCACGTCTGCTTAAGTGATTTACCGGCTGGACGCTTGATGCATTCATCGAAGTAACATTTCTCCACGTTATGCAGAAACTCAATCAGCAACTTGGCATCCGCGCCATTGGGTCCCGCAAAATATTCGCATTCGAAACCATGTAGCTTGAGGTCTCGCACACAACAGTCGAGAAACTCAGCATTCGCTGAATACCAATTGTTGTGGCGCTTGAGCGGAATGCCCAGGCGTGTGCGTACCACGCCCGTCAGCCAGGTGTCGTCAATCCAGAATATGGAATCGCGTTCCGCCTCGGCCACAAGGCGTGCTGCAGTGGGCACATTTGTGATATACAACCAGCCGGATAGATAGGCTGGATACAGTGCATGCGGATACTCCTGACGGGTGACATACCATTTGCTAGCATGAAATCGTATTGGCGGCTTGGCGTCTAGCACATAGCCAGCTAGCAGGGTGCTGCTAGTGGCCAGAGCAGGCTGATCAACCTCAAGTGATTCCAGATAACGACGCAAATGAAATATATCGTATATGATGTCGTCGTCCAGCTTTATGATGAATTTACTGCGTCCCTTACACTCGGTGGCCGCCCAGCGTAAGCCCATCACATGCTTGTAGCTTAGATTGCGATAATCCTCCACAAAGTTGCCCTGCAACAGATCACCAAAGCGAGCCTGCTCATCGTTCAGCTGCGGCTGTGTGACGAACTTCTCGCGTTCGGGTAGCGCGGCCAGCAGAAAGATACGCTGCAATCCCATCTCCGCCAATTTGCTCTGAGCTATTGCCTGGCGATGAGCAGCGCGCAGTGCATCGTGTCCCGCATAGGAGGTGACAATAAGCACAGCTACAAAGCAAAGAATAATTTACAATATTTCTTCCAATTGTAACACATGTGACGCTTACCCAGCAGCTCCCGCTCGGCACGTCGACAAACATCGTTGGGCAACAGGTAATCGAAGTCGGTGAGATTTAACAGCGCACCAGGTCGTGGTCCAACCGAGGACTGTGCCAGGCGACGCTGCGAGTCAGTCAGAATCTTGCCATCGCTGCTATTGTCGTCATTCTCGTCGCTGCTCGGAGGTAAATGCACTAGAAACTCATCTCTGTCGTCATCGCGTTGCGCTGCATTCCCACGCAGATGATTTGATATGTAGCTGATGCACAATATTATTATTACGATTAGAGAGACAACAATTGGAATTAATCTTCGGCCGCGCATGCGCATCTTCTATCATTCTATGGTTGTATGTGTATGCGTAGCTGTGAGTGGGTGTGTTTGGGCTTATTAGGTTCTAAGTCAGCAGTAAAAATTTAATGCGATGATTAAAAACAAATGCAAATTATTAAAAATACACCCCGCACACACTCACAGTTTTCGGATTACCAAAAACATCTCTTTGTATACGAGCATCGATAATAGCATCGAAATCTGGTATTTTCAATAAATAAAATATACAACACGCAATAATCGATAAATTTCTTGAATATATTTTCAGTAAATAACGCCAGACTAATAATAATCACGAAAACTTGCAGACTGAACATTTGCAAAATATTCTAAATATATATATAGTTAATTTCAAAAAAATTAACACTATTAACATTTATGTTTTAACTCGATAATTTCTTTCCACTGGGAATACCAATACTCAAAGCACGGCTTTCCAGCCTACGCGCGATTTATTCAAAGTGTGCAGTAAAGTTAATTTTAAATATTCTACGTTAGCAATAGCAATGACTACATTAAAAATACATAATTGCACATGAGCTTTAATAATATTTATAGAAGCAATTAAATTTTTCAAGTTACCCATTCGCGAAAATGGCGCGCAATGCACACGACGTACAACGGGACTTTGCGCTAAGCAGCGGCTTGCGCTCCGAAATAATTTGGGATTCGTAAGTTTTTTTTTGTATAAATACATACTAAAGTAATTTAATATTGGATAATTAACAGGCTATCACCAGATCAGGGTGATATTCTGAAGAAAAAGATTGAGAACTTAATTCCGGGCGATGGCAAAAATCCCAATGCGTTGGCCAAGCAGCATCAAGAGCTTTTTGAAAACGTTTGGCGACAAAGAATCTATACAAACCGTACACTGCTCGCGGCAATTATCTACGTGCTGGTCACAACCGAAAAGAATCCTGATTTGGCGCTCCAGTCCAGCAGCTTTAGCTGTCATCCCTTGATTCGAACGCGCAAATGCATGAACGAAAATGGCAGAAACAGTGAGGGATGCTGTATGATTTTCATCGATGAGCACGGACGTGTCTATAACAATTGGAACCATTATGTGCAGAAGAACGCACTGCCAAAAGGCATAATGATTGCTCCCAGCCAGGGCGTCTATTCATTTGGCGGAGCCGACGGGGATGTGGTACAACTGGAAATTCAATGGACACCATCGTCAGGAGCTAAACAGAAGATGCTCAGGGCTGGCGACAGGCTGGCTACAGTTGGCGGACTTGTGGCCACTGTGCCCGTTGCTGCCACCTTGGCTATGCCAGTGACAGGAACTGTACTGGTGGCAGCCACCGTCGTAGGTGTCTCTACGGCAACCTATACTGCCGTGCGTTCGGCCAGCCGTCTCATTGATCGCCGCTGGCACAGCCAGTCAAATTCCTTGCGAAACCGTGAGGCGCGCAGCAGCTGGCTGGGTGTGGCTGGCGGCGTTATTGGACTGGGAGCCACTGGGGCCACCAAGGTGCTGAGTGCTCTCAGTTCAAAAGCAAGTGCTGCCACTCATTTGGCCGTCAAAGGTATCAATGTCTCGTCAATCGTTCTCTCCGGCACTGGCGTAGTCAATGGCGTCTATGACATATACCTGAAGATCAGCGATGATGAAGTTCTATCCAGCTACGATGTGCTCCAGGTTGCCTCCAGCTTACTTATATTCACACATTCCGTCAACAATCTGCGCATTGCATCGGAAGTGACAAATGCTCCCAGCTTACGTCGCGCAGTGCGTCATCAGACCCGCAAGGTCTTCCATCGCATCTCACAGGAGACGGTCAAGCTACACAGCAAACACGTTGGGCATAAGTTCGACATCGTGCGCACCCTCAACGACATACCGCTTAAGGAGACATTGCTCAGTCTGCACAAGGTGCATGCACATCTGGCCAAGGGCGCGTCTGTGGTCGTCGCAGCTAATGCCGCCGGTCTGCTGCCCAGTTTTCTTACGCTTGGCGCAACTGGAGAGTTGCGTCTAGACCCAGAGCAACTGGCCACCCAGTTCGGTGGCAAATTTGTCGACCATATTAGCAACTTTGGCAGCTTTGTCGATGTCGTCGATGGCATGACCAAGTACTATAGCGAAAAAGCTGGCCACGTACTCATGGACATGACGCGCAGCTTCGTCGAGCAGAGCGTGGACAACATTGATCGCAAGCTGAATACATTTGTGTCCACTGAGCTGGTGCTCTATCGCGTGATGATGCACTGCGTCAACAACTATCCGAATTGTGCCGACGAAGTGCTTGAGCAATCTCGTCAACAGATCCTGGGGGTCATAAGCAAATACTTTGAATCACTTCAACCGCAACCAGGCCAGCAGCAGGGCTCCTGCAAGCAGAAGTGCACCATATGCCAGGGCACCTACTATATCAGTGCTTTGTAATGTGCGCTCCGTCCAATTAATCTATAAAATTCGTATTAATAAGCAACTTTGTGACTGATTTTTCAAATAATTGTGATAGGCTAAGGATTCTCAGAAATTTGATGTTTGTTTATAAGACGAAATACTCCTTGTTCCCTTTTAAAGCAATAACTACACAATAACAATTAACAATTAAATTTAATGTTTCATATGCAAAGAGATTCAAATGAACAACTACAACTACGTCCATCATTATTGCCATTTTGTATGCGGTCTGAAAGAGCGCCACATGCGATTGAACTCCACTTCCAGCTGACTGTTAATCAAAGTGTTCGAGGTGATAAGACAGTTTTCCATATTGGCCATAAAGCCGCCGTTAGTCCAGTTGACCGAGCCGCAAATAGCCACACTTGTGCTGCGGTCCGGTCGAAAGTGCTTGCTTTTCTCTCTCAACCTAGCCACCCGCTCACATCCGTCGATCACGCAGAATTTGTGATGCATGAGTGCAATGGAATTCGGCTGGCGTACGCGCGCACCCATCCCCAACATGCATTTGAAATGATCATCGAACGCGGAGAATCTCTTATTGCGGATTATGCGCACTTTAACGTCGCGTCTTAGGGCTGCCTGCAGTGCGTTGATTATCTGCAACGAATTGCAGGTGTACATGGCAAGATCAATGCTGAACCGCGCCCGATCAAGCTGCTCTACGATGCGCTCAACATTGCGCAGGCTGCAGAACTCATTTGCGCACTTGAATGAAATACCATCGCGATCATGTTTGCGATGCTCGAAGGCGCAGGCAAATCCCAGTTCGTTGAACATGAACACCTCGTGTATTTCTTCGGAACGATGGTGGCATATGTCGCGCATGTATTTGTTTCCAAACCGGGTTACATCGTAGATGGCGGCTGGCAGAATTGAGATTCCAATCCAGGTGGGGTGTTGGATGAGTGGATAGTATGAGTATCCGCTGGATAATGACAAATTCAAATTTCAAATATGTTCAATAGTTATTTATCGGTACTTACTCTTTGGATACAATTTTTGCGCGCTCAATATCGTGTTCTATGCGAACCATAGTGAAATGATGCAAGGTTTTTGTTGCTGCAGTGCAATATGCTAATTGGACAACATTGGAAAAATATCGTAGTTCTGCAATTGTTACAGTTAGTTTTCTTATTTTGCATTGCTCAGGTTGGTATTTGCTCATTCGATTATACGTTTTATATTTAAATATATATGTAATCCATTTTCGTAAATGCAAAGATATTGATTCTGATCTGTGGCAACCTTGTATTTCGGAACCATGCGTACTATGAGTGCATTGGCATCACTTTTTGCAATCGCTATCGATAACTTGAGGGCAGAGCGGCAACAGCTGTTTTTTGTTTAGCGTCTACGTGTAGCTAGAACCGCGATTGCACTCGCTGCTTCCTTCGCCTCTGCTTCTGCTTTCGCCAGCTTTTTTAACACTTGACAATGCTCGTAATTTAATTAGGAACGTATGGATTGAATGCAACACAACACACGCTATCGAAATATGCAAAGGGTCAACCAGCACATATACATTTTGGGCGCACTGTGTCTAATACTCAGTCTAGCCAGACAGGGAATCTCACAGAAGCATTATTCACGAGCACGCAAATTGGAACTGCGGTAAGAGAGTCGAATGCAATCGCTGGCTTTTGTTCCCTCCAACTTATCCATATATACATATGTATGCGTATGCGTCTCAGCGAGGATGTGCGACGCATGTTTCAGCACGCTTACGACGGCTATCTCAGCCATGCCGGCAACTATGATGAGCTGCGTCCGCTCACCTGCGACGGCCACGACACATGGGGAAGCTATTCGCTGACGCTAATTGATGCACTCGACACGCTGGCCACCATGGGAAACTACACGGAATTCCGTCGTGTGCACTCGCTGCTCATCGAAAAGATGAACTTCAACAGGGACATCAACGTTTCTGTGTTCGAGACGAACATCAGAATTGTGGGCGGTCTACTGTCAGCGCATCTGCTGTCTCGACGTGTCGGTATCGATGTCGAGCCCGGCTGGCCATGCAGCGGGCCGCTGCTGCGCATGGCTGAAGATGTGGCGCGACGCATCTTGCCGGCATTCGATACAAATACCGGAATGCCTTACGGCACGGTCAATTTGCGTTATGGCGTACCCAATGGCGAAACCTCGGTGACGTGCACGGCAGGCGTGGGCACGTTTCTAATCGAATTTGGCACACTGAGTCGACTGACCGGCGACAGCATCTTCGAGGAGGTCGCGCTGCAAGCGATTTACGCGCTCTGGGAGCGTCGCTCGTCCATTGGTCTGTTTGGCAATCATATTGACGTGCAGAGTGGACGTTGGACTGCTCTGGATTCGGGAATTGGCGCAGGCGTCGATTCACTGTTCGAGTATCTGGTGAAGGGCGCCATTCTGCTCAACCGGCCGGAGCTGCTGGAGCTGTTTGGCGAGGCGCGTGCACCGATTGATAAATACATGCGCAAGGATGACTGGTACGTGTGGGTGGGCATGAACAAGGGCCATGTAACGTTGCCGGTCTTTCAATCGCTCGAGGCCTTCTGGCCGGGTATACTGAGCATTGTGGGCGACACGGAGCCCGCCATGCGTACCATGATGCGCTACATAAGCGTATGGAAAAAATACGGTTTTCTGCCGGAGTTCTTTAACATTCCCGCCGGCGAGGCGTCGCCCAATCGTGAGGTGTACCCGTTGCGACCGGAGCTCATCGAATCGGCCATGTATCTGTATCGTGCCACCAAAAACGAATACCTGCTCGAGCTGGGCGAGCACATGCTGGAGACAATTGAGTTCAGTGCGAAGACCAAATGCGGCTATGCGACGGTAAGATTAGACTCGCATTAGGAGTGTATTCTATAAGCTTATGCATTGTCTTTGCTCCTCGCCTGTTTAGATACGCAACGTGGTTACGCACGAGAAGGAGAACCGCATGGAATCCTTCTTCCTGGCAGAAACAACCAAATACCTCTATTTGCTGTTCGACGAGGACAACTTTCTGCACAACGACGGCGAGGACCGTCATGGCGAACTACTCGACACCGAGGATGATGTGTGCATTGTGCAGACGGGCGCGTATATTTTCAACACTGAGGCGCATCCCATGGACATGTCTGCGCTGCACTGTTGCCACAATTATAAGGAGGATATTTACTCGCAGCTCGACCTGCAGGCGTTCAGTGCACAGGGCATTTTCGAGCGGAGCAGCAAACAGCGAGTGGCAGCGCACGACAATTGGAAGCCCGCCTGCCAGTCGGGCACGGGCGGCGACATTGTTGCGGAGGACAGCAGCAGCAGCAGCACCGGCGGCGGCAGCAGCAGCGAACAGAACAAATATGGACAAACTAAAGACACTCCAAGCTCCACTATGGCCGTCGACATTGAGGTGTTCGATGAGTTCCAGCAGCCGGCAGCGGATGTGCTTGTGGGCAATTTTGAGCGCATACGCGAGGAGCGTGAACTGAATCGATCCATGACAAGCAGCACGGTGCCACGAAATCAGTTGACTGTCAGCGATCTGGATGAATTCTATGCACTGAAGCGGGAGAGCTTCGGCAGTGCCGAAGATACGTTAAGCTATGTGCTAGGCTTCATGAACAACTTCACCATGGACGTGGCCTTCATACGCGGCCTGCAGCTGTACGATGCGAATATCAGCACTGTGCTCGGCACGGGCGCCCAGAAGGAGTACGAGGGGCGCATGCGTTCGCTGTGGCAGCTGTACGAGCTGGAGCAGCAGTACGGCATGAATGTGCGCCTCATTCGTCGTCTGGGTCTGCTCAACTTTCAGGGCGAGAGCGATCAGTTGCGTCACTACATCATACTGAATATAATCGATGGCCTGGATACAATGAATAATCCAGCGCATCCTGCAGTTAGTGAGTTAATTACATCGCATGCTCGCACGGATCCCAGGCTGAATTACACCGACATCATGCTCATTCCCTTGGCCGTCTACGAAGCAGTCATGGAGTACGAATTCGCAATGCTTAACACGACGGCCATGCAGGAGTTTGTGCATCGTGTCTATCTCATGGGCACCACCGAAGCTACGCAAACGGTGCAAATGAAACCACTGCTCTCGCCCGCTGAGCTGCAGACACTGGAGGTCCTCGAGGTCGAGCCAGTCAATCCACGTGAGCTACTGAAGTACACGCGACGCATCGTTGACTTCCGTAAGCGCATGTCGGAGACAGTCGATCGCCTGCAGACGATTATGCAGGAAATTAATGCAGCCAATGCGGATACGACGACGACGCCTGCGATGCCAGCCACATCCGTTGGTGCCACGCCCAGCGATGCAGCCACGGAACAGCAGCCGAAGCAGCAGCCGCCGCCCCCGCCAGAAGCACAGCAGCAGGAGAAGCCACAGCAGCAGGAGAATCCGCAGCAGCAGGAGAAGCCACAGCAGCAGGAGAAGCCACAACAGCAAGAGAAGCAGCAGCTGGAGAAGCCGCTGCTAGACCAGCCCGAACCGGGTTCTGTGTGGTCACAATTCGTGCAGAATATATTGCGTAAAACGATTGTGCGTCGCATCAAATTCGATGAGGCGGTGCTGCTGGAGAAGACGCGCAAATCTCTCGAGAAGCACGCGCACAAGCAGCTCACCTACGAGTTGTTCAGCTGCCGTCGGCCCGAGTATATTGAAGCGTTCGCCTACCGCGACTTCTATCCGGATGCAATATAATCGGCAGCTCGAACACCAACAACATCTCCACCGAGACCTCAGCTGGGCCACACGACTGATCTGTAGATACTATTTACACATATACATATACATATATACACCTATTATACCTACACATAGGCATCTGACTGTGTGTGTGTGTGTGAGCCAACGAACCAAGGGTTTCTTTATGCTTACTATATGAATGACCAGGTACTATAAGCAAGATAAAGCCCGATTCTCAACCGAATAAACGTGGAGTATTTCCTAAAGTAATATTGATGGAGGCATGAGGAACTACGTGAGCAAGGGACACCAAATTTTGGCTGCCACGCCCAGCGCCCAGTTCGACAATTCGCGTCTATTAAGCAAAGTATTCAAGTTTCGAGCACACAATAACGTGAGAAACTAAGTTAATTGTTTCGGCTGATTCGGAATCGTAAAGCGAAGCCATTGCCAGGGTTGCCAGAGTAAATAAGCACATGCATGTGTGTGTGTGTGTGTGTGTGTGGGGTAATTAATTTCGTTCAACTTGATATTCGTTATTAATTCGTTGTATTTATTGCAGCGAATAATGCTGACAATTTTCGCAGAAGCCTGCGGATTGCACAATCCAATCGGAGGCAGGTGCCGCAGCAGGGAAGGGAGGGAGGTGGAGGGTTGCGGGTTCTATTGCTGTGGCGGCACGCAACGGTATTCCTTTCAATACTTATGTTTATTTTCGGAAATGGCTTCGACGTAACAGCAACAGAAATGACGTGAAGGAAACGTGTGAGAGCAGCGCGGGGAGAGGGGCAGACCCCGGTCTGGGATAGCGATAACGATAATGACGACGACGACGACGACGACGGCAACAATGATGATGATGATCAGCTGTGGCCCCTTTGCAAATAATAAATGGCAAAGTCGCAGCTGACGTCGGCGTTGTATGTGAATGTGGGTCACGCCGCGCGAAGTCGACGTTGTATGCGTCTGTATGTGTGCGAGTGTGTGTGTGTGGGTGCGTGTGCACAATGGCGAAATTGCCTGTCATGGGCTGCAGTAATAACAGCAGCAAGTACGACAAACAACAACAATGGCAAAAGTTTAATGAGTTCAAGTTTTATAAATGAAAAGACAGGTGTCCTTGCAACACAAATCGGGAAATTCCCAATCAGACGCAAACGGCACGCTACGCGCCACAGACGTCGCTCACTTGGCCCGTGCGCCGAGCCGAGCATGAAGCCAAGTGCAGCGCTTGCCAACGGTGCCGGCGGGCCTGGTGTCGGCGTCGACGGCGACGAGGACGACGAGCAAAAGAACTGCGATCATTTCGAGGGCGATCCGCGTCCACTGCCCTACGCGTTCGAGAAGGAACTCATCGACAACGCCAATAGGCACATACGCATTTGCGAGGCATTCGGACCGTCCAATCGAGGTAGGTTCGCACGCATCCACATGCCATCTCACTCTAATTCATTTGCGCCGATTATTTCATTCACCATCTCGTCGTTTCTTGCTTGCTTTCAGTTTATCCCATCACTTCCAAGTTCTATGCCAAAGCCGAAGAACATGCGCCTCAGGCGGCGCAGCGCCACAGGCACAACGACAGCAAGTTGTCCTCGGATTACCCGTTGCTGGAGTCGCAGGTGTACGGCTGGATACCGCTGCAGTGTCGCGAGGCTGCTGGCTATTTGAATTGTGTTCATGCTCCGAAACGGCGATGCCGCATGACGATTCACGGCGAGCACATTATTGCAGGACGAATTACGGAGCGACCGCCGTTCAACGGGCTGCAATTCATACTCCATTAGCTAAGTGCTTGTCTATGTCGGCTGGTAGAAATGTTTGCATATATATTAGCATTTGTTGTGAGAAATTCAAAAAATATAAAACACTTCTGAAACAAACTCAGTTTGCTTGCTATTTGAATATTACGCGGCAAATAACAGTTCGCAATAGAACATCGCAATTAGATGGCAACGCCGATGGTTCGGCATAGGTTGGCAGCACGTTCGGGACTAATGTTTACTGTGTACGCTGTTTTCGTCGTAAATTCAATTTAAATTATACTCATTAATAATATACATAATTGGCGATTCTGTCATAAAATGAGCTTGATTGGGAATATTGATTGAAATCAAAATACACCAAACATTCACCGAAAATGGTAAGCACGCAAGGGGTAGCGAAACTAATTAAATGGCGGACAAGGCGAAGTTCATGTTTTTGCGACATTTGTTGCCCATGGCAGCAGCAGTTGCGCCTAATTAACAGCAATATCAATGTATATTAATTGATTAACAGGTATACATAAATAAAACCAATGGCAATGCCCGCACAAGGGAAGCCGAAACACATGCCAATAGCAGCAATATTCCTGAAGCCGACGCGCAGCCGAATCCGATGTCCTTGAGCGCCGAACAATGTTTAACTGGACTTTTGCATGCCCTGCAAAAGCTTTGTGAGTCACATACGATTATAACTTTGCGCTCTCTCCATACTAATAATGCAGCGTTTGTGTTGTGCAGGGATGCAGGCTCGTCGGATCTTCTCGGCGATCATGTACGAACTTGGAGGAAGTGAGTTTCTGGACGCTGCGGCTACGTGGTGCGTGCAGCATCCGGATATGGCTATCTGCGTGCTGGCTGCTAGCTTGGTATTCCTACTTCCTTTGCTCATAATATTCGGCATTGGTATTACGACCATGTTGATAACTTTTACGGGTATTCTAGTAGTCGAAGGTAATTGAATGTGCATTGATGTATGCATGCTTAATAACTGCAAACGTGATCGTTTTTATTGCAGGCACCCTGCTGACAGTCATCTTTATAATATTCATTGCCTGCATCGGCAGTTTGGCCATTTGCATGGCCGTCTTCGCTGTTATTGCATATTTTGGATTCGCACAAATTTACGGTTTCTTTGGAATGGACCGCCATAGAGATTCGTTTATTAAGTTTTTGCAACAGAATAGCAGAATCGGTGATGCTGACAGAGCTGGCACGGCGAATTCCGAACCATCCCGTACCTAAGTCAACATTCGCCAAGGGTATTTGTGCCGAGTGCGCAGTATGAAATAGACTGCTGCATGACGTATTTTCCCACTTGGATTACTTTAAGTATTTTATCATTCTGCCGTTACTCGAAGCTGGCCACATTGTGCGGTATGTTAAAAATACTCACCCAGGCCACCATGTATATCGATACTTCCGTGAAACCCATCGCTAATCTAAACAAATAAAACAATATTGCTTAAACTTAAAAAAAAGTGTTTAACTGTATCTACAAAGGCTTGATTCTTCATTCTTTGGGTATGGCCACCATAATGCCATCCTCACTAATCGGTTTGGTGTTTATTATTAAACTAAGTAGATTTGCAAATGTTAGTTGTTTATAATTACAATTAATTTATTACCATATAAAACTGAAAAAGAAGTTGATAAATTCATTTTGTGTTAAAAGTACTGGAGTTTCTAAAATATGCAATGCTAGAAATAAATAAATAACAAATACATCGGTAACTTGTTGGTGGAAACGATAACAGAAATTTATCGAGCGATAGTATCGAAAGTCTTGCAGGTCTTCGCCATATACACACATTTAGTTTTCACTGGAAAATTTGTTGTACGATTTGTGTATTTAGTGTGTGAAAATAAATTAAAACTGCTGTAAAGCAGATTAAATTACTATTGACGCGGTGAGTAGTTAAAGTGCTGCTATTTCTATTACTGCGATGAGTGACCAAAGTTTGTGAAATACAAAGTGTATAATATTAAAAGAATCGAAAGAAAATTGTTAAGGCAATAGATACAAGCCAAGAGCGGGGGTGTGGTAACGCCACACATATAACGAAAACACTGTGGCTGTGCAATTGCATGTGTTTTAGTAAACCTGTGTGTATGTATTGTCATTGCTTAATGAATTTATTAAAAACGTAAACAACGTTAGACACTGAAGTGGTTTGTTATTTTCACTTTTAAGTTACTGCAGTTCTTTTGTTTGCTAAAGTTAATCAATTTCTGTGTATTTATCTACGTATGTATAAATTGTAAATACATTAATTTCAGACATTCTTAGATATAAATATTAAAACAAATTTAGCTGCCTGCGGCAAAACAGTAAATACCACGCAACAGTTATCGTTAAATTTGGGATAAATTTTAGTTTGGTAGATAAAACTTTATTTCTGCAAAACACATTAATTTTTATTATTGTTGATATTATAACATCTGGCATCACTGGCGAACTGCATTGGTGTATCTGACACTTCAATATCTTTCTCGCTCTTTCCCACGCATGTACTTCACATGTATGTATGTGTGTACGTGCAACGCGGCCTCACCGCTTCGTTCTCATCGCCAGTCACTTGTCTGTTTTGTTCGGAGCTGGTTGTTCGCTGTTCGGACTTGTGCGTCAAGAAACAGTGCAAAGCCCGTGAAGAGGAAACTCTGTTAATAAAAAATATTTGTTGTGCACTGAATACAAAATAATAAGTGAAGAAGACAAATTAAAATAACGTGCAGTCCATCTGCGTGATTTAAGTTACTTCAGGTGTGTAGTCTTCTGCAGGAATTTATCAAAAACTTCTCCGATACCCTACTTAAGTATACCATGAGTATGTTTGTATGTACCCGAGTGTGCACCTCAACATAGTTTGTTTGTACTGAGACGGCTTTAAACGGAAATACTTGTTTGTATGTGTGTGTACACACTGCATACTCGGGTTACCTGCCATCGGAATGAGAAGAGAGAGAGGGTAGGAGTAACTCTCATCTCACTTTGTCTTCTTTCCCTTTGAAACCCGATTCTGTAGTTTACTCAAGCTGGATTTTAACTGTTTCAACAGTGTCAATGTTAATGAACATAGATAAAAAGGCATATTTGTACAATGAACATACATTGTATGTAATTATGTATGTACGTAGGCGATTGTGCAACTGAAATAAGATACGAAACAAAAGGGAAACAAATTAAGCAAATAAAAGCTATACTTCAACATAATTGCAAAACAATTCTTAATACTTCTTCTCTTTTTCAGGTGTGGTGTAAGGCGCCTAAATCACCAAGATGAGTTACATGCCAGCACAAAATCGTACAAGTAAGTAAATGTTTAAGTTACTTTCCGGGTAAACCTACTTGAGGACGTTTTTACATTTGTATTTTCCCTCTCGGATCCGTGACAGTATTTGGGAGAGTGGGAGGGGCTTTATGGCTGTAATGCGCTTCAATGCGCATTTACAAACGATTATTTACAGGAGAGAGAGGCGCAGTTGCTGTAATCTCAATCGATTACACTGTGCTTCGGTTGTTTGTGTTCTTTTGTCTGCTTTTAGCTGAAATGCATCTCCTTCTGCCACAGTGCTTTCAGTCCATCCCTGCGACTTGTTCATTTTGTTCTCCTTTCGCCTCTTGTCCCTTGCTTTTCATCATTTCTGCTGGCTGTGCAAAGTGTGTGCATTGTTGTTGTTGCTGCCTCACTTCAATCCGTGGATTGAGGGCGTGTCCCATCTCCCTCGCGCGCACACACTTCAACTGCAGTCGGCAATTTCAACTGCCGGCACACGTTTGAGTTGTATGTATATTTGTCATATTTTACTCAAAATTTAATTAGAGCGCCGCAGTGGTAGCTTCGTCGTCTTTGGGGTGTTTGATCCGCCTGAGAATAAGGCACAAGATGCGTTAATCGATCAGGGGAATAAAACACGCGACGCACTTGAGCAACTGCTTTGCCGACTGGCAGTTGGCAGTTGCCGCAGCGCATAAGCAGCGCAAATCAAAGGCAAAGGCAAAGGACAAAGCGAATCGCTGAGGAAGCATAATTAAAGCAAAGTGGCAAACAAAACGCCCAACGCATTTGGAGCTTGATTCTCCGCACACACACGCACACACAGCTGGGAGTCACCCCCCCGTTAGCATGTCCTGGCTGCACTCAGTTCTCGTTTTTGGCTTTGATTGCTTGTTGAGACCCAGCGACAGTCACTATGTATTTATGTATGTACCTATTTCCATCTATGTATTTCGACATATAGTATGTGTGTGCTTCTTATATGCAAGCATGTCCTGCAGCGTCCAATCTGTCACGTTCCTTTTTCAGTTTCTGTTTTCTTTTTTTCTTTCAACTGTCATTTTGCTGTCGCAGTGTCGCATTTCAAATGTCGCATTTGAGCCAGTTCTTTACTACAAAGTACTCATATTGAGCTTAAAGAGAAGTTGCAACTCTGCCTGAAGTTAGAGTTACGCTGACTTTAAGTACTCGATTGACAGTCGATCAACAAGAAGTATCGGATTGAGTTCAAAATGAATTAGTTTAAGTTTTTACGCTTTTGTTGTGCTTTGATTTCAATTTGAGTGTCTGTTGCTTGCAGTGTCCCATAACAATCAGTATAATCCGCCGGATTTGCCACCTATGGTGTCGGCCAAGGAGCAGACACTGATGTGGCAGCAGAACTCGTATTTGGGCGACTCCGGCATTCACTCGGGTGCGGTAACTCAGGTGCCGTCGCTGTCGGGCAAGGAGGATGATGAAATGGAGGGTGATCCGCTGATGTTCGACTTGGACACCGGATTTCCGCAGAATTTTACACAGGATCAGGTCGACGACATGAACCAACAGTTGAGCCAGACCCGATCGCAGCGCGTTCGGCGCCGCCATGTTTCCAGAGACCCTGGAGGAAGGTATCGAGATACCGTCAACACAATTTGATCCAGGGCAGCCAACCGCTGTACAGCGTCTGTCGGAGCCGTCGCAGATGCTGAAGCATGCGGTGGTCAACTTGATCAACTACCAGGACGACGCTGAGTTGGCCACGCGCGCCATACCGGAGCTGATCAAGCTCCTCAACGACGAGGATCAGGTGGTCGTCTCGCAGGCAGCTATGATGGTACACCAGCTGTCGAAGAAGGAGGCTTCGCGTCACGCCATCATGAACAGCCCTCAGATGGTGGCCGCGTTGGTGCGCGCCATTTCCAACAGCAACGATCTAGAGAGTACCAAGGCCGCTGTGGGCACGCTGCATAACTTGTCGCACCATCGCCAGGGTCTCTTGGCCATCTTTAAGAGCGGCGGCATCCCAGCTCTGGTGAAACTGCTCTCTTCGCCAGTGGAAAGCGTGCTCTTCTACGCTATCACCACGCTGCATAATCTGCTACTACACCAGGATGGCTCCAAGATGGCCGTGCGCCTGGCCGGAGGCCTGCAAAAGATGGTGACTCTGCTGCAGCGCAACAACGTCAAGTTCTTGGCAATCGTTACCGATTGCCTGCAGATTCTGGCCTATGGCAACCAGGAGAGCAAGCTTATTATTCTGGCCTCAGGCGGGCCCAACGAGTTGGTGCGCATCATGCGCTCTTACGACTACGAGAAGCTCTTGTGGACCACATCGCGTGTGCTGAAGGTGCTCTCAGTGTGCTCCAGCAACAAGCCGGCAATTGTCGATGCTGGAGGCATGCAGGCTCTGGCCATGCATTTGGGCAACATGTCGCCGCGTCTGGTCCAGAACTGCCTCTGGACTCTGCGCAATCTGTCGGACGCAGCCACCAAGGTGGAAGGCCTTGAGGCGCTGCTGCAGTCGCTGGTTCAGGTATTGGCCTCAACAGATGTCAACGTGGTCACCTGTGCCGCCGGCATACTCTCGAATTTGACATGCAACAATCAGCGCAATAAGGCGACTGTTTGCCAAGTGGGCGGCGTGGATGCTCTCGTTCGCACCATCATCAATGCCGGTGACCGCGAGGAGATCACTGAACCGGCGGTGTGCGCCCTGCGCCACCTTACTTCGCGCCACGTGGACTCCGAGCTGGCCCAGAATGCGGTGCGTCTCAATTACGGCCTCTCCGTGATTGTCAAGCTCTTGCATCCACCCTCTCGCTGGCCTCTGATCAAGGCTGTCATTGGACTCATTCGCAATCTGGCCCTCTGCCCGGCCAATCATGCACCGCTGCGTGAGCACGGTGCCATACACCATCTCGTACGTCTTCTGATGCGCGCATTCCAGGATACAGAGCGCGTAAGTATAGAGTAGCGAGTCCCTAAAAGTATACCTAACCAATCATTTTTCTTTCAGCAACGCTCGTCTATTGCCACAACCGGGTCACAGCAACCCTCGGCGTACGCCGATGGAGTTCGAATGGAGGAGATCGTAGAGGGCACCGTGGGGGCCTTGCATATCCTTGCGCGAGAGTCGCACAATCGCGCTCTCATCCGGCAGCAGTCGGTTATTCCGATCTTTGTGCGTTTGCTCTTCAACGAAATCGAAAACATTCAGGTACGTGAGATTGCCAGAATGAGAAGGAGGATTGTACTGACTAGTATTTACTCTTGCAGCGCGTCGCAGCCGGTGTGCTCTGCGAACTGGCCGCAGACAAGGAGGGCGCTGAGATAATCGAGCAGGAGGGGGCCACCGGTCCACTCACCGATTTGCTACACTCGCGCAACGAGGGCGTGGCCACATACGCAGCGGCCGTGTTGTTCCGCATGAGCGAGGACAAGCCACAGGACTACAAGAAGCGGCTCTCCATCGAGCTGACCAACTCGCTGTTGCGCGAGGAGAACAACATCTGGGCCAACGCCGACCTGGGCATGGGTCCGGACTTACAGGTGCGTAGCATCGCCTTCTGCGGTGGATAGATTGATTTGCCCTCTTACTCCTTGAGTTTGTACATACAATTTGTAGCAATACGAGTACCATATATGAACTATCTCTAAGTCTTTAATTATGTAAATACTGTATCTCGAAATTGTCAACTTGTTTTCCACATTCCACTTATCGATTCTTATCAGTTCTCCTCGCAAATCGGGCATTTTAATGTTAGTTTAAGTAGCGATTGAAGCATTTGGCCGTAGGCGAAGGACGAGTATAATTCGAACTGCAATTACCTTAAACTCTAGTCTTTATTCTTGTAATTAATCAAATTGTTACCCTGTACGAATAATTTATAAATTTATGTACTTTTTGTTTAATGTTGTTTATGGATTAACGATTAGCTTTGATTTTGTAATTAATTTATATTTTGATTTATTTCGTTTCTTTTTCTTTCATTATGTTTTCTTTGTGTGCAAAATCGAACAAACCGAACATCAAACACCGAAACGACACCATCACTCAACCACAACCACAACATCAACAAACATCGACGCATCATGCACACATAACTCCACCTTCAACCACAACACCAACTACCACAACTGCCACATCCCACTGTGAATCCCCTCTATAAACACGCAACGCAACAACTCGTGTTCTGTGTCTGTGTGTCTCTTCTATCCTAACAACTTTTCACTTCTGATCCATCCAAAATGAAATCACATAATACCGATCAACCCACTATTCACACACACACATACACCTACACACTCACTCGAATCGATCACGATCACGAATACAAACACGATCACAGGATATGCTTGGACCCGAAGAAGCATATGAGGGCCTTTACGGACAAGGTCCGCCCAGTGTGCACAGTTCGCACGGAGGTCGCCCATTCCACCAGCAAGGTATGTATGCTCGCTGCCCTTCTACATACGACTATAAGGATCTACAACTACTACAGTCTTACATACCCCGCTAAGTGTGTGCCCCCAACTTCCCCCGTCATAATAGTGTTTAAATGTCTGCAAGAATTCAGTTTAAGCTAAGGAACAAAAGCAAAAAGCGAGTTTTTAAAATCAAAATGAAACCTTAACCCCTTCTGTACCCACTGTAGCTAAGGAATTACCTCAAGTTAACCCCCTAATCTTATGACCCATCCGTGTTTATCGGTTCAGACATAATTGATCAATATTAAATCGATAATCATTACCTGTGATACTTTTGCTCGATTCGTTCATTTAATGTCCCATCACGCCCCGTCAGAGCCCAGTTTCAAGGTAACAAAGTTTATCGGGAATATGCATGTTTTGTGTTATTTAAATTAAAATAAAGGAAATCTACTGTAGTGCCTTCAGTCCCAATTCAATTATCATATTCCGTTTCCAACAATTTTACCAAATATAAGAAAGTAAATTAGCAATTACTTAAAATAATTGGATTGTTTTAATCTTTCCAGTTATTGTTTTTTTTTTTTTTTAATTTTTTAATTTTCAGGCAGTAACATAAAGCAAACTAATGATCATACAATCACCCCAACTTTACTTACATGATTATTTCATAATGATTTTCATATTGAAGCCTCCCAAGATTTATTTTTCGAATATATAATTATGTATATATTTGTTAATATATTTCTTTGCTTGTTAAATGTTGTTAAAGTAAGATCTGCATGTGTCTTAAATGGTTTGTAATTAATATGCGGATTTTTAGTTAGGATGCATGTGCTGAAAGATATCTCGAGAAGATATTTGCACTTTATCTAAAGCTCAAATATATAATAATATAACTAGTTTCAACACTTATGCATTACTCCTTGACTAATAATGAGTTGAACTTGTTTTCCATTCAACAGGATATGATACTCTACCAATAGATTCCATGCAAGGTCTTGAGATCAGCAGTCCAGTAGGCGGTGGTGCTGGTGCTGCAGCTAACAACACAATGCCACCGGGTGGGGCACCCACATCGCCCTACTCCATGGACATGGACGTTGGCGAGATCGATGCTGGCGCCATGAACTTCGACTTGGATGCCATGCCGACACCACCCAACGACAACAACAACCTGGCTGCCTGGTACGACACCGACTGTTGAGCACATATGATGACGACTATGATGATGACACAACGTTGTCAACGAACGATATCAATATTAAACGAATGTTTGCAATAGAATTAAAAACTAAACACAATTTTTTTTAATCTATTCATGTTTTTAAATTGGGTGAACTTGGGTATAATGGCAGATCTTTGAGCACAGTTTGTGATTCCTTAACACACAACTATGTTGGTCTCATAATTGAAACCTTGCACACAATCACCTCATAATTTGAGCGGAATATCTCGCGATTTTGCTGCTTGTGCCAGACAACAATTGGAACTGTTAGTTGTATCAACCATGGGATCAGACTTTTAAAAAAGTTAATCTATAATTATTATATTATGCCATAGTAATATTATTGTTACCACAGCTGTGGTTGAGCATCACCAATTTTTGATGGCGCTAAGATGGAAGATAGTTTTAAAATCAAAGTTGCGCAGCAAACCGATACTTCGGTAAGCCAAGTATCGATACTTAGATTATAGCATCCATAAAATTATGTTTTTTTTTATTATTTTATTGAAAAGAGAAAGTAAAATTTAACTTTAAAACATAAAAGTTGGGTTACATGTGTCAAAAGTAAATTAATTTGTTTTAATATATGTACTCATTTAAAAATAATCGTTATCGATAAGCGAGGCATCGAAATGTTGCTGGTCTTTAACACATACACACACACTTCGATTTCGCTGGAAAATTTGTTGTTGAATTCGTGCGTTGAGTGAGAGAAAATAAATAAAACCTGCTGTAAAGCAGATACAATTATAATTGACACGGTAAGTAATAAATGTTTAAACACGCCCGCAATTGAAAGTGCATTACACAAGAAATCCAGCATTAAAGAAGTAGTGGAAAGTTTCTAGTGTGTACAAACCAGGTAGCGGGGGTGTGGTAGCACCACAAATCCAGCTACAAACATTGGCTTACTTGTACACTTGTATACATACACATGTTTGTATTTGTGTCGCTTTTCAATGCTGATTCAATTTGTTATAAACATAAACAACATCTACAAACACTGGTGTGACTTAAATACAAGTAAATTAATTGTCAATATTTCTTCTGTAAGAAAAATAATTTTAAATTATGACAAAACACGTATTTTTACACAAATACTTTTGTGTTTTTTAACGTACATGTACTAATGTATTTACATATACATATGTTTAAATGTGCATTAATGTTGCCAGTTTTCTACGCAACATAAAATATGCATTGCAGTCTATAGAATTGTATTATGTATTAATCATACTTACAAATGGTGAAAAGATCATGATAGAAATAAACAATTTTAATTTAAATTCATCTCCGTGAAATTTATTCCCTTCAAATAATTATTTTCATCGTACCATCTGGCAACGCTAACGAGCTGCATTGGAGTTTCTGCTTTCTGCGTACTTCAGTACTCTATCTTTCTCGCTCTCTCTCACATGTTGCAACACGTATTGAAATCTGTATGTGTGGTGTGTATCTATGTATGGACGTGCAACGGGGCCGCACGGCTTCGTTCACGTCGATTTCCAGTCACTTGTATATTTTGTTCGGAGCTGGTTGTTCCCTGCTCGGCTGCGTGTGCCAAGAACCAGTGCAAGGCCCGCGAAGAAGAAACTAAATTACAATTATTTTTTTTTTTGCTGTGCTCCAGATATAAAACGAATAACTGAAGAAGCTACACTCGAAAAACGTGCAGTTCACTTGTGTGATTTAAATTACGTTAGGTGTGTAGATCTGCAAGACTCTTTAAAAAATTCTTCGTTACCTTAATTATGCACAAGTGTTTGTTGCAGATGCATACGAACTAACTCAACATAGTTTGTTTGCACTGCGACGGCTTAAAACGGAAATACATATTGGAGTGCACGTGTGTGTGTGTATGTACACTGCATACTCGGGTTACCTGCCATCGGAATGAGTAGAGAAGGAGTATCTCTCATCTCACTTTGTCTTCTCTCCCTTGGAAACCCGATTCTGTAGTTTACTCACGCTGGATTTTAACTGTTTCAACAGTGTCAATGTTAATGAACATAGATAAAAAGGCATATTTGTACAATGAACATACATTGTATGTAATTATGTATGTACGTAGGCGATTGTGCAACTGAAATAAGATACGAAACAAAAGGGAAACAAATTAAGCAAATAAAAGCTATACTTCAACATAATTGCAAAACAATTCTTAATACTTCTTCTCTTTTTCAGGTGTGGTGTAAGGCGCCTAAATCACCAAGATGAGTTACATGCCAGCACAAAATCGTACAAGTAAGTAAATGTTTAAGTTACTTTCCGGGTAAACCTACTTGAGGACGTTTTTACATTTGTATTTTCCCTCTCGGATCCGTGACAGTATTTGGGAGAGTGGGAGGGGCTTTATGGCTGTAATGCGCTTCAATGCGCATTTACAAACGATTATTTACAGGAGAGAGAGGCGCAGTTGCTGTAATCTCAATCGATTACACTGTGCTTCGGTTGTTTGTGTTCTTTTGTCTGCTTTTAGCTGAAATGCATCTCCTTCTGCCACAGTGCTTTCAGTCCATCCCTGCGACTTGTTCATTTTGTTCTCCTTTCGCCTCTTGTCCCTTGCTTTTCATCATTTCTGCTGGCTGTGCAAAGTGTGTGCATTGTTGTTGTTGCTGCCTCACTTCAATCCGTGGATTGAGGGCGTGTCCCATCTCCCTCGCGCGCACACACTTCAACTGCAGTCGGCAATTTCAACTGCCGGCACACGTTTGAGTTGTATGTATATTTGTCATATTTTACTCAAAATTTAATTAGAGCGCCGCAGTGGTAGCTTCGTCGTCTTTGGGGTGTTTGATCCGCCTGAGAATAAGGCACAAGATGCGTTAATCGATCAGGGGAATAAAACACGCGACGCACTTGAGCAACTGCTTTGCCGACTGGCAGTTGGCAGTTGCCGCAGCGCATAAGCAGCGCAAATCAAAGGCAAAGGCAAAGGACAAAGCGAATCGCTGAGGAAGCATAATTAAAGCAAAGTGGCAAACAAAACGCCCAACGCATTTGGAGCTTGATTCTCCGCACACACACGCACACACAGCTGGGAGTCACCCCCCGTTAGCATGTCCTGGCTGCACTCAGTTCTCGTTTTTGGCTTTGATTGCTTGTTGAGACCCAGCGACAGTCACTATGTATTTATGTATGTACCTATTTCCATCTATGTATTTCGACATATAGTATGTGTGTGCTTCTTATATGCAAGCATGTCCTGCAGCGTCCAATCTGTCACGTTCCTTTTTCAGTTTCTGTTTTCTTTTTTTCTTTCAACTGTCATTTTGCTGTCGCAGTGTCGCATTTCAAATGTCGCATTTGAGCCAGTTCTTTACTACAAAGTACTCATATTGAGCTTAAAGAGAAGTTGCAACTCTGCCTGAAAAAAACAAAAAATGTTTAGTTTACGCTGAAGTTAGAGTTACGCTGACTTTAAGTACTCGATTGACAGTCGATCAACAAGAAGTATCGGATTGAGTTCAAAATGAATTAGTTTAAGTTTTTACGCTTTTGTTGTGCTTTGATTTCAATTTGAGTGTCTGTTGCTTGCAGTGTCCCATAACAATCAGTATAATCCGCCGGATTTGCCACCTATGGTGTCGGCCAAGGAGCAGACACTGATGTGGCAGCAGAACTCGTATTTGGGCGACTCCGGCATTCACTCGGGTGCGGTAACTCAGGTGCCGTCGCTGTCGGGCAAGGAGGATGATGAAATGGAGGGTGATCCGCTGATGTTCGACTTGGACACCGGATTTCCGCAGAATTTTACACAGGATCAGGTCGACGACATGAACCAACAGTTGAGCCAGACCCGATCGCAGCGCGTTCGCGCCGCCATGTTTCCAGAGACCCTGGAGGAAGGTATCGAGATACCGTCAACACAATTTGATCCAGGGCAGCCAACCGCTGTACAGCGTCTGTCGGAGCCGTCGCAGATGCTGAAGCATGCGGTGGTCAACTTGATCAACTACCAGGACGACGCTGAGTTGGCCACGCGCGCCATACCGGAGCTGATCAAGCTCCTCAACGACGAGGATCAGGTGGTCGTCTCGCAGGCAGCTATGATGGTACACCAGCTGTCGAAGAAGGAGGCTTCGCGTCACGCCATCATGAACAGCCCTCAGATGGTGGCCGCGTTGGTGCGCGCCATTTCCAACAGCAACGATCTAGAGAGTACCAAGGCCGCCGTGGGCACGCTGCATAACTTGTCGCACCATCGCCAGGGTCTCTTGGCCATCTTTAAGAGCGGCGGCATCCCAGCTCTGGTGAAACTGCTCTCTTCGCCAGTGGAAAGCGTGCTCTTCTACGCTATCACCACGCTGCATAATCTGCTACTGCACCAGGATGGCTCCAAGATGGCCGTGCGCCTGGCCGGAGGCCTGCAAAAGATGGTGACTCTGCTGCAGCGCAACAACGTCAAGTTCTTGGCAATCGTTACCGATTGCCTGCAGATTCTGGCCTATGGCAACCAGGAGAGCAAGCTTATTATTCTGGCCTCAGGCGGGCCCAACGAGTTGGTGCGCATCATGCGCTCTTACGACTACGAGAAGCTCTTGTGGACCACATCGCGTGTGCTGAAGGTGCTCTCAGTGTGCTCCAGCAACAAGCCGGCAATTGTCGATGCTGGAGGCATGCAGGCTCTGGCCATGCATTTGGGCAACATGTCGCCGCGTCTGGTCCAGAACTGCCTCTGGACTCTGCGCAATCTGTCGGACGCAGCCACCAAGGTGGAAGGCCTTGAGGCGCTGCTGCAGTCGCTGGTTCAGGTATTGGCCTCAACAGATGTCAACGTGGTCACCTGTGCCGCCGGCATACTCTCGAATTTGACATGCAACAATCAGCGCAATAAGGCGACTGTTTGCCAAGTGGGCGGCGTGGATGCTCTCGTTCGCACCATCATCAATGCCGGTGACCGCGAGGAGATCACTGAACCGGCGGTGTGCGCCCTGCGCCACCTTACTTCGCGCCACGTGGACTCCGAGCTGGCCCAGAATGCGGTGCGTCTCAATTACGGCCTCTCCGTGATTGTCAAGCTCTTGCATCCACCCTCTCGCTGGCCTCTGATCAAGGCTGTCATTGGACTCATTCGCAATCTGGCCCTCTGCCCGGCCAATCATGCACCGCTGCGTGAGCACGGTGCCATACACCATCTCGTACGTCTTCTGATGCGCGCATTCCAGGATACAGAGCGCGTAAGTATAGAGTAGCGAGTCCCCTAAAAGTATACCTAACCAATCATTTTTCTTTCAGCAACGCTCGTCTATTGCCACAACCGGGTCACAGCAACCCTCGGCGTACGCCGATGGAGTTCGAATGGAGGAGATCGTAGAGGGCACCGTGGGGGGCCTTGCATATCCTTGCGCGAGAGTCGCACAATCGCGCTCTCATCCGGCAGCAGTCGGTTATTCCGATCTTTGTGCGTTTGCTCTTCAACGAAATCGAAAACATTCAGGTACGTGAGATTGCCAGAATGAGAAGGAGGATTGTACTGACTAGTATTTACTCTTGCAGCGCGTCGCAGCCGGTGTACTCTGCGAACTGGCCGCAGACAAGGAGGGCGCTGAGATAATCGAGCAGGAGGGGGCCACCGGTCCACTCACCGATTTGCTACACTCGCGCAACGAAGGCGTGGCCACATACGCAGCGGCCGTGTTGTTCCGCATGAGCGAGGACAAGCCACAGGACTACAAGAAGCGGCTCTCCATCGAGCTGACCAACTCGCTGTTGCGCGAGGAGAACAACATCTGGGCCAACGCCGACCTGGGCATGGGTCCGGACTTACAGGTGCGTAGCATCGCCTTCTGCGGTGGATAGATTGATTTGCCCTCTTACTCCTTGAGTTTGTACATACAATTTGTAGCAATACGAGTACCATATATGAACTATCTCTAAGTCTTTAATTATGTAAATACTGTATCTCGAAATTGTCAACTTGTTTTCCACATTCCACTTATCGATTCTTATCAGTTCTCCTCGCAAATCGGGCATTTTAATGTTAGTTTAAGTAGCGATTGAAGCATTTGGCCGTAGGCGAAGGACGAGTATAATTCGAACTGCAATTACCTTAAACTCTAGTCTTTATTCTTGTAATTAATCAAATTGTTACCCTGTACGAATAATTTATAAATTTATGTACTTTTTGTTTAATGTTGTTTATGGATTAACGATTAGCTTTGATTTTGTAATTAATTTATATTTTGATTTATTTCGTTTCTTTTTCTTTCATTATGTTTTCTTTGTGTGCAAAATCGAACAAACCGAACATCAAACACCGAAACGACACCATCACTCAACCACAACCACAACATCAACAAACATCGACGCATCATGCACACATAACTCCACCTTCAACCACAACACCAACTACCACAACTGCCACATCCCACTGTGAATCCCCTCTATAAACACGCAACGCAACAACTCGTGTTCTGTGTCTGTGTGTCTCTTCTATCCTAACAACTTTTCACTTCTGATCCATCCAAAATGAAATCACATAATACCGATCAACCCACTATTCACACACACATACACCTACACACTCACTCGAATCGATAACACGATCACAGGATATGCTTGGACCCGAAGAAGCATATGAGGGCCTTTACGGACAAGGTCCGCCCAGTGTGCACAGTTCGCACGGAGGTCGCCCATTCCACCAGCAAGGTATGTATGCTCGGCTTCCCTTCTACGACTATAAGGATCAACTACTACTTCAGTCTACCCGCTCTCCACTGAGTATGTGCCCCTAACTTACCCCTCTTGTTAGTGTTTAAATGCCTGCATCGAACCTTCCACAGCTGAAGAAGGACGATCATTGAATTTAATATTATACCTTAGCCCCCTCAGTACCCCTTGTAGTTGTTTACCACACTCAATTCTTCCCCCAGTCAATCGATACGCTGCATATCGATAACTCATATCTAGCATTTTTTGATATATAACATGAAGTTCCTCCAGGTAGATCTTGCTCGACTCATTTGTTAAATCTTCCCTCACGCCCCACGAAAGCCCTCATTGCAAGGTAACCCATGCACGTAGAGTGTGTTCTAATTATGACTATATATGTATATATCAAACTCATTTATTACTCAACGTATTACAACAAAAAAAACAGAGTACTTTAAGACAAAAGCATAATACTTAAACTATTTAAAGGTTTTCCATCTTCTGTTTCATCACATATATTTTCCCCGAAGATTATTTCCAACAACAAATTCACTCGTACCTAACATCACGCTAATGATCATGAGAATAGTATCTTTCAATACATTACACAGCGAATATACCCCAAATTATGTGTTTCTCAGTTTGTTTTTATTATTATTGAGTATAGTTTTATTTCTATATTCTTTTCGTTATAATATCGTACGTGTTAGAATCTGTAGTTAGTGCGCACGTATTGCGATATAACTTATAATATATACCAAATATATATTCCATTATAATGCATGTGGATGCTATTTTGTTTACACATCTTATAGATATGTGAAATAATAACTATAACTATATAAAATATGCTCCCAAATTTGAGTTTGATGACTTGACTAATGTGCTTATTGCTTTTCATTTCAATAGGATATGATACTCTACCAATAGATTCCATGCAAGGTCTCGAGATCAGCAGTCCAGTAGGCGGTGGTGCTGGTGCTGCAGCTAACAACACAATGCCACCGGGTGGGGCACCCACATCGCCCTACTCCATGGACATGGACGTTGGCGAGATCGATGCTGGCGCCATGAACTTCGACTTGGATGCCATGCCGACTCCACCCAACGACAACAACAACCTGGCTGCCTGGTACGACACCGACTGTTGAGCACAGATGACGACTTAGTCTATACTTACACTTATACGTATACTTATACCTATGGAAATTAAACTAATGTTTGCAATAGAATCATAATCAAAAATCATAAAGAAATCTTGTATCATTTTATTAATTGTATTATGGATGAGTATTATGTAGAAATAATGCAGATTTGTATACTTAAGCTCGAATTTACATTTCTGTAGACTGTTTCTTTATATTACAATTTTTTAGGCATATCACATTTGTATAAAGTGATAAGTTCGAAGCACATAGGGATACTTTTGTGTGTAATTTTCACTGACAATTTGTTGCCTGAGAAACTCTTTCTTTTAATCCGTTCCTCTCAGAAAAGAGGAGGGGTGAGCGAATCGATTTTGTTGGCAATTTATCTGAAATATTTTCATCTAAAGATTAGGTAAACAAATCTGAACTAGTTTGTATGAGATCTAAGTTACCTTAAGCCGGATCAAAGATACTTTGAAGACCCTGGTTGAGCAGTTGTCAGCTATAGAAGAAGATGTTAAGGTTAAAATCTGATAATGAGAGTCGAAGCTAGTCGCCTTCAGCGCGTCCACGTAATAAGTACGATCTAAGAGAAATCTCCATGATGGTGTTAGGTGCTTCGAAGTGGACGGTCAAGTGGAAAATATGGGTCGTGGTTCAAAAGAGCACAATCTGAACGATTACGAGGTTGTCAAAGAGAAACTCTGTTTTAGATCGACAAATAATAGGGAATGCCGATACTGGACTGAACTGGATATCTTCATTCAGCACAATCTTCACATGATGGAAATAAAATAGTAACCTGAATTAACACGTGAAGCAGCTAGACCGGAATGGATTTTAATGCCCAACCTCAAGATCAATAGCACTGGTATTTACTTGGGATCTCAATACGGTTTCTGTGTTGTTAATTGCGGTGTACTTGCTTTGATGCGGTGTACGTATTTGACTTGAAAAGCTTTTAGTCGAGTTCTGCACTCGCAGGGGAAATGCAGAGCTTTAAGCCTTAGGTGGACGCTGAATAAGTTTGCTTTCAAGGAGCTTTTGGAAGGGGATGCTCACTGTGGCGCAGTCTTGAGTTGGTATTTTGGATGCGTGTGTATGCGAGCTGTGTTCCCCGCTGCAGACTGAGGACTGAGGGAAGTGCGGCAAGGGGTGCACTTGAGCGACTTGCGATAAGAACAGTCGCACGCCTTGAACCAGAAACAGTTAGATGGTGATGGGGATGGGGCAGATGATGATGATGTTGCTGACAAAGATGATGATGAGCATGCTCAAGTTGCATTGGAGCAGCACTTAAGGACATTCGGACGGGGTTCGATTGCATTGCCAAAAAAACAAAGAGAATGGAGACGTGACGGCTGCAACAACTGCAAGTGGAGCAGTCGCCAGTGCAGCGCCACGGAGTCTGTGGCATGATTTACACACACACACACACACCCAGTGAGAGTAGGATAAATGGAACTACGAGTGGAAACGGAGTCATTGGGTCAGAAGACGCAGCGAAGGACGTCGACGAAAAAAAATATGGCAAATTCTGGCGCCAACGTTTATATTGAATGAGAAATGGCAGCAGCAGGCGACGGCGGCGACGGCGGCGGCGGAAGGTGAAGAGGTTGCCTTTACCAGCCCGGGGCGGATTCTAGACTCCTGCTGCAGGTAGACGAGCAAATACAAAAAAAAATAAACAAAATATGCAAAACGCGTTTGTACGCAAATCAAACATCCGGTCTACTGCTTGCCAGGACGGCGAGATGCGAGCAGCAGGAGGAGTGGGCGAGCGTGGGCCAGTCCAGCAGGAACTTTCGTGTAGCCCTGTCCCATATTAAAAAACTTTCAGGTGGCATAGCCAGCGTGCGGCGCACAGAGTGAAAGTATGTACTTGTGCGGCCCACGCGGCACGCGGCACGCGGCGGACGCACAATTCTTCTTCGGCCTTAGCTGCCCTGCCGTCTGGCAGCCAGCTTAATCGTAATCCCAATCCCAGGCGCACTCCCGAATTGTGTCTTCCAAGCCGTGTGTGGGTTGGGTTCGCCGTTTTACGAGTTTCCTGTTCAATGAAGTTGCACGAGGTCGGGCAGAAGAATGGTTTGTTATCGTTACGCAGCATCAGCTCTCTCCCTCCCCCTCTCTCTCTCCCTCTCTCTCTCTTCACATGCCTAATGCGAGTGTCCTGCACGGCCGCGACCCAAGCCAAGACCTGACCTGACCCGACACGACCCAACTGAACCGTACCGTACCGAAATGACCTGACCTGACCTGACCTGACCTGGCCTGGGCTGCGCCAAACCGGCTGCTAATGGCAAACATCCATAAGTCTTTGCTAAAAGCGCTGCGCTTTTTGGGTTGGGATTGCGTAGCAGATTGTGGAAAACAAAATAAATGACGAATCACCTGGTAGGATAGAAGCAACTAGCACATTCCACCAGCAAGAGGGAAGCTTAGTTCGCACACAATAGATAAAGTTCTAGAGGCAACACTTGACAGCACTAGTACTCTGTTATCCATATCGAACTAGTTGCAATTATATAAATAAATAAAAAATATTCGAACATATTTCCCATATGCTCAATAAAGCCATGGGTGGTCCTGGCTTTATTTAGAGATGGTCTAAGGAGTTTGACGATCCTTATGTAACAAAGACCCTCTACACCTCACTTGTTCGTCCTATTCTGGAATATGGATCATGCGTATGGTGTCCCCAGTACACTACTCACAAAAACCGCATTGAATCTGTACAAAGCGAGGCTTTAACTGGGATGTAAATTTAAGACTTCCTTCCAATGGCAGTAGACTTCTACTACTTACCTTACCTCCTCTAGCTAGAACCATGCTGGGTGTAGTATTTATTAATAACCTCATCCAAGGTGACATTGAGCGTGTTAACCTGTTTTACTTACCACTAACGCTTCCTAATTGTAGGTCACGATCCGTTTAGGGTATATACTAATAATAATGTATAATAGGCGTGGTGAAAGTCCAAAATAAACTTGATCTGCGTGCAGAATTATAGCTAGCTCTTATAAAAGCTGAGATCTAGGTTTTCATACGGACGGACAGATGGACAGACGGACATGGCTATACCGACTCGGCTGTTCATGCTGATTCACTTCAAATTGACAATAAGATACAAATGCGACTCGACTCGAATCATATACAGACATATCTACGTGAATATTGAACTCCGCTGACTGCATTCGGTAGGTCAATCAATTTAATTGAGATTGATAGTCGGCCAAAAGAAGAAGAGGAATTGTCTTGCGGCTTGGCTGGCGATAGCTGACAGCCGATAAGCAAGCAAGGAGGAAGGGATGGAACGCAGGCACAGGCCCTGTGCGTGGGCACAGGTTGCAGCACAAATGACAAGCGAGTCGCATCGCAGGCTCAAGATCTTTCGGGGCAGCGCGAAGATTTGTTAACTCCCACGTTGCGCTACTGCATCCGCCGAAGACGCATCTCACATCTCTGCTCGCACATTTAGTCACTTGGCCCGAAGCCGATTGGCATCGCGAGGGCAACACGAGTGCCCAGCTAATTAATTATGCGGAGGTGCAATCAGAGCACAAACTGCAGAAGAGAGAGAGAGAATGATGAGAATGATGCACACATATACGACGACTCGTTGTGGGGGCGCCTGTCCAGGCGATTTTACTAGACATGTATCTGAATCTGAATTATAGTCTATAGAACAGAAATCGAATAATTCTGCCGAGCTTCTTCATGCCCTGCTTGCGATTGCGGCGCATCAGTTCGGGCAGCGTCGGTGACTCCCTGACAGCGATGCATATGGCTACCAATAGCATGGAATGTATCAGTTCATCCTCGCTGTTGCTGCTGCTGCTGCTGCTGTTGCTCACTGCATCGTTGCTGTTAAACCGCTCTGCAGTTCGGCCCGCTCCAATTGCCAGCGTCCGCTGCTGCTGCCGCCGCCGCTGCTGTTGCCGCTGCCGCCGCTGCTGCCGCTGCCGTTGCTGCTGCCGCTGCCTCTGCTGCTGCTGCTGCCGCTGCCGCTGCTGTTCTTCTTCAAACAATCTTCTTGTCTTAGTCTCGCGAAGTTTGCGCAGTCGCTCGCTGCGTCGAGGCGACATGTTCGCTTTCTGTTTTCTCGGACTGGTTAAGTTGACTCCCTGAGATATTGAGTCCAGCTAATATGGCAAGGGAAAAATCAAAGGTTGCTATGGCGCCACAAAATAAAAATACGTTTAGTATTTTTAAATGTCCGATTTCGATACACTTTTCTTTCTGTTTTATAACCTGTTCATGTTCATTCCGCCGTCATCGGAATTGTCAGTCTATTTGCAACACTTGTCTGCAATAAAGATTGTTTTCAACCTGTTATCAGACAGGGATCATTTTATAGTCCTTGGTGGCTTTAATATTCCTGAATGTGACTGGACACTGAGTGTTGATGACACTTATTTATTGCCTTCTCGGCAGCAAGACCTATTTGACGGTCTGTTTGATATGTCATTGTCGCAGGTCAATCATATCAAAAACTTTAGAAACAGATCCTTGGATTTATGCTTCGTATCTGATCCATCTAGGGTGTCTCTAAAAAGGACTCAACCACTTTCTTTACCAGAAGATTCTTATCATCCCACTTTTGAATCTACTTTTGATTTAGGCGTATGTTTTGTTAAATAACCTGAACAGCTAAAAATACTAAAAATACTATTTCGCCTTTCGCGGTTCGAGTCGTACGTCAGACGACTGTGCCCCTCGGTCGGTTGGGCGGGAGGTGGACATTCACTGTGCCTGGGATCCGCGCGTAACAAGCATTGGCTTGGTTTTGCATGGACCATTTGATTACACATTAATGTATCAACGTCCAAAAAAAAAAAAATAATAATAATACGATATCTGTTAGAGTTGGTTTGCGATACGATCAGAGCTGCCCATTCCGCTTTTTCCCGTCAAATCTGACTGTTTTCGAAGGCTTGAAAAATAGGATAATTGCGGAATTCCCAAATTCCCGTTTTTTTTTATTAAGTTAGCTTTTTTTCCGCTCTTTTCTGAATTGCCAACATAAATTCTATAAAATTTATTTCAAATTAAAATTTTTTACGATTATTTTAGAATTTGTTGTTTGATTTTCATCCCAACATTTTGTACTTTTAGCTTTTCCTCTACGCATTTTATTATAAATTCTTTAGTTTCTTTCCGGTACCCATCAAAAACAGCTTTATTTTGATCCCAAAAGTAGGCTGGACTGGATACGATTTTTAACGACTTAGTTAATTTTGGAAATTTTAAGAGTTCATTATAAATACATTATAGAGTTCTTTATAAACTATATTATTATTTATTTATTAAATATCTTGTGGATTTCAATATCTATCCAAGCAGCCAATGTAGGCTAACAGCTCGATTTTTAAATGCAAATAAACAGCTTTGATTTTATTTGGCCTAATTAAAGACATGAAAATATAATTCCTTATTCGTTATTCGTCTCTAGCTCTCTTTAAGCTCAAATACACTCAAGTGAAATGGGAAAATAGCACGAAAATAAATGCCAAGTGCAGGCGGGATTAACTCAATTTGATTTGGGCAAAAACAGTTCGATGAAGTATCTCGGCTCCCTGCCTCGAACTTATCCGACACTGGCAAATTGTGCTCCAGCCACAGACAAATGGTTCCCATACTCGATTGTTTGACGTGAACTTGACTCTTCGTGCTTCGTCGTTCAACGAAATTTGGTAAATCGCTCAAATTGATGCGACACTTTTGCCTCGTACCCCCTGCTACCCCGACCGCATCGGATCGGGCAATAAACTACTCAAAGGATTCGCCTGAGAGTAACAAGCTGAATAAATACATATGTATATGTACATACAGTACCTATAGAAAATTGAAAAAAGGAGCACACAACCGCATTCTGTAAAAAAGGTTTTAATTGCATGATACCTTATAAAAATATATAAGTATTTGCCTTCAAGATATAGAAGAATTAAAATAATAAATAAATATTATACAAAATACTTGGAATACTTTAAAGAGCAGATCATTTAATTTAGTTAATTCTCTGTACAGTTTAGTTAATTGCGTATCTTTTAGCATAATTTCGTATAGAGTATATTGAATATTACAATAATGTGTTGAGCTCATTGAAAAGAGATTCGAGTTGCTTAATTTTGAGATTTGATACAGCTTGCCATAGTTCTCCAGATCTTTTTAGGTACTTCCCCAACCACCGGGCCTTTCCAGCGTACAGGGTATACTGAGGCGAAGAAAAATGCATGGGAACGAACTGGGAAGGAGCGGGAAAGATGAATACACATATAAAAGCGAGTGTCTATATGTGCTCATGCATGTATGCGTATATGTTTGTATGTCCATGTGCAAATAAACGATAAAAAGCCAAATTGCCACCGTTTCGTCTTTGGCGTAAGGCAAAATCGGCACACACGGCCAACAAAACAAGCTATATGCCAGACGGCAAGACTACCCTTTATCTAATGCAGGAGATATATAATATATAAATTCAGATTGCTACAGTATACTGCATAGCTGCTGTTTTGTAAAAAAAGTCAACAAATGACTTCCAAAATATTGAACATAGTTCAAGGATTTTTTAGCAGAAAGAAAGCTATATTACTACATATATATATGTTATATATTATTATTAAACGTAAAAATTAAACTGTATCAATTTATTTGGAAATTATGGCTGCAAATAATTACAAATTCGAAATTCAAGCGAATTTCAATAAAAAAAAGTTTAACAACTACGAAACACAAGAAATTGTATGTAAACAAAATTCAATTATCGATAGCACAATCGATATAAAATAAGTGTTGTACAACACATAATGATAAACATTTTTGTGCGGCAAAGCCTGAACTCTTTTAAAATGAAAGATACCGAAATATTTGTAAAAGAAATATACATAATTAAGAATAAAAGAAATTTTTTATTTTAGAAATATATATTTGTACCAACATTTTCAGAGACTACCCCACTTGCTGTTGCGCTGTAGCATAGGGTATAACAACAGGCAGATGATTGCACACTCTGCGCGATTCGTTTTCAATACAATTTGCCAGTAGCAGGCGCGCTTGCTATGAGGAGACCTTGTGGTGTTATTTTAGGCGCAAATCCATTGGAGCGTAGAAATGCGCATAAGAAATATGCAAACAGTTTGCACACCCAATACACACACACACACACACACACACACAAAACACACATAAAACAAACCGAACATGACGCTTGGCACGCTGCGGGACAGAAGCAGAGGGTGGTCGTGGTGGGGAAGTGGCCAGGGGGTGGGGGGAGGTGCGTTCGTGCGGGTAGCGCGCAGTCTGCTGACTGTAAACATATCAATGGTCCGTAATGCCGCTAAGGAACCCATATCACTAGACCATCAGCATACCAAAACAGGCCACACTCCGTGCCACTCACCTGCGCCCAGCTGCCACGCCTCCTAGCTGAAGCAGTTGAGCATTTACAGGTGTTGATGATAAAGCGATTTGCGCTAGAGGCGAAGACGACCACGCTGGGAATGGTGCGAAAACTCTGAGGGGCGTGGGGTGGACTTGGGAAAGCGATGGGAAAAATGCGTGTCTCAGCGCAAAGCGCAAACGATCCAAAATGGCCAGAAATCCTCTTGTGTTTGCAGGTTTTTTTTAGCTACATAGCTGGACACAGTGGACAGTGGGGCGTATACGCGATGACGCCTTCGCTGCGAGTCAGCAGGAAGATGAAGAGATTGAGAGCGAGAGAGTGAGAACGAGAGCGCGGGCATATAACAAAAGCTGCAAAAATATGCAAAGGTAAGCAAAAAATGTTTGTATACCGCTCGGGGCATTTGCGGGAAAAGAGGCAGGGATGGAGTGTGGGGAAGGGGATAGCTTGAGACTTGCTCCTGCACGCGCTGCAGGTGTGACTGGGCGGGGCTGGGCGAAGCTGGGCGAAGCCGAGCCGCAGGCAGCGAATTCGCTGCATGACACGCACCAAGTCACAAACGAAGTAGACGTCATCCCATTGTGAGTGTCTCTTTCTCTGTTCTACTCTTCTTCCCTTCCTCTCTCTCTCTCTCTCTTGCCTTGCCTATCACGAAGTGTGCGTGTGCCGGCGCCCAAAGAAAGCAAAACCGACATCCCAAGCTGCCCACCAGTGTTGCCAACTGAAAGTTGCGTAGCAATAGACTGACAGACACCCTGTACATAATAATCGATAAATAATTGCTTACATTTTTTAATTGTTTTAATTATTGTTATTGTTATTTATTTATATTTGTTTATCTTTCTTGAGCTCTTCTTGCTTATTGATTAATTGATATATTGACTTTACCTATTTATTTTTAAAAAAATGTGAAGCAGCAAAGCAAACAATTATCGAACGCATATCGATAGCAGTAGAGAGTTTTATTTTAATTAAATCAAGCGAGAGAAGTGCTGCGAATTAATCGACATGTGATACTAAAGATAGTATGGAAAATATCGAATTTGTGAGCAAATATAATTCGAAAATTTTAATGATTGTTGTTTTAGGAGCAAACTTTTTTTGATAAAAAATAATCGATAGTGTGCATCGAAAATAATAATTATAATGGCAATATTATTCTTTGTGATTAACTGCATTTTTTCAATTCAGCGATAATTTTTGCGAAAATAAATCGAAATCGATTGGGAAAAAATTTAAATCATCGATATTATCGATTGTGGTTCAATTTGGAAACTGCCACACAGTTGTGCAATCGATACACCTATCGATATGCGAAGCGAATTGGCAGCGAAAGCCTGCTACAGCTAACAGGTCAAACGCATTGGGATAATGGGTAATTAGGCTGGCCAAACATTTAACGGCAGAACGTAACGATATCCTGCAACGCTTCCGGTGAACCCTAACAAAGGCATCCCTACTCTATCGAGCATGAAATGTGCGTGGCAGGCAGCAAGAGAGTTCCCACTGTGCACGCACACTCCCACACACACACTCTCACTAGTTGCCAAGGCTTTAGCAGGCGGTCAATTATTTGCAACACGTTGTCATTATCACGCATACGCCGTGTGCGACAGCTTTGGCTGCGCGCGCGTTCTCTGATTGATGCGGACCATTTGGCAGTGTTGCCACCCTTGACTGGCCAAGCTGGCAGCTCTGTTTCGGCCCCCGCTCCACACTCCACACTCCGCTCTCCATACTAAATGCTCCGCCCCCGCACGCCGCCTTGCATGGCACATTAATCATACGCAGCGTGTGTCTTCAGACAGTTGATAAATGGAATGCAGCCACTCCCAACAGCGCAACTTGGCGCAAACTTGCAACAACTTGCCAAAACGCGTGCTTGCCACGCGATCAAGTGCAGCGCAGTGCAAAGTGCAGCTCGTGCCTCGTCCAGCTTGCGTCTCCCCGAGCTACTCGAATTTTGGCCACAGCTTGCGCTAATTATTGCACCGGAATTGCAAGGGAATTAAAGAGTGTCGCTCTGCAATTGGCATTGATGAGTGGGAGAGCAGGAAAGAGAGAGAGAGAGAGAGAGAGAGAGAGAGAGAGGCAGGCTGGCTTCGTCTAGGCTCGACGCGGCACTAATTACAGACCGGGCGGGCTGGGCGCTGTCACTCGAGTCGCCCTAATCCAACACAATGTTGCATGCGCCCGCCCCAGCAAGCCGAGCTGAAGAATCAGTCTAAAGCCCAAGCCTGTGTGCAGCTGTCGCAACATACAGTGGAACCACACACACACACACACACACACGCTTTAGCCCGCTCGCGCCAGCAACTCCGCTCGCCAAGCTGAGCCCAGCCGTGCGCTCCACCTCGTCGTGCTCGGCTAGCGTGCACACGTGTTCTAACTACATGATGTTATTAGCGTTAATTGTACCTAAGTGGATTAGGTAGATTTTATGTGTCGAGGCGGCCTGGTGCGGCGCCTTAGCTTGCCAGGCAATCAAGCTGGCGACAAGCAGCGGACAAGCAGGAGCCGCAGATCGCCGAACCGCGCATACCCTCGCTGCCATCCTTGCCATATACTGAATGCGATTCTATTTTTTACTCATATCTATATTATTCCCACAAAAATATACTAAACAAAAAAACGTGCAAAAACGAAGATTTTTTATTTAAAAAAATGTAATCAGTTTTGAGGCTGTATAAGTTGATAATTACTAGTAAAAAACAGAAGAACTTTAATATTAAAAACCCAAAAAACTGAAATATTAAAAACCCAAAATCAAAAATGTCAAATACAAATTTGCTTGATAAATTAATAATTAATTCGATAGTTTCGATAATCGAATTCATAAATTTTTGAATAGGCTGAGTAACGTACTACTGCCAGAACTAGTATTTTATTTAGTTATTAGTAACTGCACAGCACGACTTTTCTTTAAAATCGATTTAATTTTTTAATTTTTTTTTAAATATTTATTTATATTTGCATATTCCATCATATGTTTGCTAAAAATCTGTTACAGAATAGCCAATTTGAAATTTCCATTAGCGCACGCGTGTATCATATATTAACAACGAGTAAAATAAGGATATATCATAAAGTGATTCGATTGCTTTTTCACTCGAATCATGTTTTGAATCGAATCATTTCGATGCGGTGTTTTTTTTGTTGTGTCAATTAGGTAACAAATGATATTGTGATATGATCGATTTAGATTTGTTTGTACATTTAAAGGTTTGATTTTAAGCCGAATACAAATACCCTTATTTTTTTTATATTTATCAATATTTATTTTACCAAGTACTCTTATTTTACTTAATATTTACTTACATTTTATTTTATCTAAACTTAATTTATTTATAACATGAATTATTTACAACAATTTATTTTAATCAATAAATTTAATAAATTTAACTTAAACTTATTTAATACTAACCTGCACGTTATTAAAGAGCATGAATTATAGAAAGAGAGAGCAATTGTTAGAGCAAATAGAAGAGGGAAGAAATCTACAATTTACGCATGCTTTTATATATATTTAAGTATATTTAATTATTCTCATATCAGAAACTGACTAAGAATAAATTAAAAAACATATGTAGCATACTCCCACTGCAACTCTTTCAGTTAGTGACACTTCTGGGTTACCCATTGCGAGGGTATCTAGGAAAGAAGCAGAACGAGCGCAAGCAGCAACTTTGTAGCCCACCCACCTGTCCCATAGCCTCCTCCGTCTGTCCGCCCGCCAACTGTCCTCACTGTCTGTCAGTGCGCCTGTCTGTCTCCTCCGTCCCCTTCCCCGTCTCCGCTGTCTGTCTCCGCCAGCTTATGACAGGCAGCCAACAGCAACAGCGGCCGCTTTCTGATGTCGTTGACAGTCGCATGCTTAGAGCAGCTCAAAGCAAACGACGTGGATGTGGGGAATAGGGGCAGGAGAAGGCGTCGGGGGCTGGCTAGAGGATTGTAGCGCCTTGATGCCACACGTCGTGGCATATAGCCCACAGGTGTTGCTAAACAGGTGATATGATGAATGCGAGGCACCAACAACGCATCGTTAATGTTCTTCCCGTTCCCGTTCCCCGTTCCCAGTTCCCAGATCCCTTTCCCGTTCCCATTCTCCTTTCCGGTTCCCTTGCCCCTTCCCAGTTCACATTCTCGCCCCATATGTTTGTTGTTTGTGGCACTTCCTGCGTGTTGTTGCCGCTGTTTAGCTTGCGACATTGACGACATGTCTACGATTTCCATGACGCTTCCGTTTCCGCAAGCCTCACACACACTCTCACACCCGCACACCCGCTCGTCTATGGAGAACACGTGCCCATTTAACTGCCTTCTTTCTCCCCGGCTCCGCCCCCTTTGGGCGATTTGCTTAATGAAATTATTTGCATGCATTATAAATAGCTTTTGATATTTTACGTTTAATTTGACAATAATTAATTGAATGTTGTCTCTCAGTCACGAAATTCGCCCGAATCTGTTTCTGTTCCCATTTCTGTTTCTATTACGGCGCTTCGCTTTTCTATTTTTGGGCCCTAATTGCATCCGTCTCCGTCTCCGTCTCTCTCCTCGACCACACCAGGCTCCGACTACGCGCCGTCTTTGTCCGTCGCCCCAGGCCGCCTGGTGCGTGCGAGTGTCTACTGGTGCGTGCTGACATTAAACGAGGCCGTGATTTCACATCTCGCCAAGCTGCGCCACATGCCACATGCCACACACGGCACAGAGCAAAAGTATTTATTGCCTTCGATTCGGCATGTCGCTTCTGTTTACCCAGTTTGAGCCAGCGTTAAGCGGGTATATCAGCAGCAACTGATGCAGTAATGTGTCGATTTGCCAAGAGACAAGTGAAATCGAATTTAATCACCCGAAACTAAAAACAGATTTCAAAATTGTCAATTTTCTAATATAATTTTTTCATAGACTTTATTTATTCGTGTTTCGTTTGTCTTTTATTTTAAAAATCATTTAAACTTAAGCTTATTTCATTTTATTTTATTTTAAAAATCATTTCAACTTATTATTTTATTAAAAAATATTTAAACTTAAGCTTATTTTATTTTATTTTATTTTAAAAATCATTTAAACTTAAGCTTATTTTATTTTAAAAATCATTTTAACTTAAGCATTTTATTTTATTTTTTTTTTAAAAATCATTTCAACTTTTTTTTTATTAAAAATCATTTAAACTTAAGCTTATTTTATTTTATTTTAAAAATCATTAAAACTTAAGCTTATTTTATTTAAAAATCATTTAAACTAAGCTTATTTTATTTTATTTTAAAAATCATTTAAACTTAAGCTTATTTTATTTTAAAAATCATTTAAACTTAGGCTTATTTATTTTATTTTATTTTAAAAATCATTTAAACTTAAGCTTATTTTATTTTAAAAATCATTTAAACGTAGGCTTATTTTATTTTAAAAATCATTTAAACTTAAGCTTATTTTATTTTATTTTATTTTAAAAAATCATTTAAACTTAAGCTTATTTTATTATTTTTTTAATCATTTAAACTTAAGCTTAGCTTAGTGTTGGGGCTCGGTCTTTCTTTGCGCCTCATGCTGCTCTGTTCTATCGATATTGCTTTCGATAAATTTATCGAAATAACTTATGTAAAATAAATTATGTACACACTTAAATAACCTAACTACATGTTAAATTTAGAGTTTATTTATTTATTTTTATCACTTATATTGAACTATACTTGCGAGTCATTTCATCTTTAATTTCAATTAAATATGGCATATTTTAAATATTATAATATTTTTGTATGCCGATTTAAAAAAATAATAATTAAAAATGAATGCAGAAAATAAACTCGTTGGAGTAGTTGTAGGTTCAACTAAATAAATTAATAGATTCAATCTAATAATAAATAAATAAATAATAGTTAAGTAAGATGTCGATAGAATCGCATAAATTTTTCTTCTGTGGTAAAATATGTTAGGTAAATAAATATAAATATATATATCTAATCTGATAATATGAAATATTTCTCAAATTAAAACTGAAGAGAAAAAGAAAAATCGAGGGAATTTAAGCGCATTAAATTAAACATTTTTAAAAGCTTTTCCGGTCTCATATCGCACTCTCTCTCCCTTTGTAGGCATGCATACTATGTAGATCTCTATCGGGCCGCCATTGACAATGTTTTTCATTTGTTGTTGTTGGCAAAAAAGGTATTTTTGGAACTCGTCGCCATTGTCCTTGTGCCCGAAATGTCGCTCGCATTGCAGTACGTACGCTTTCCACTCACTTTTTGCCAATATTTTCGAACAGGGTAGCAATGTTGTTTGTGCGAGAGTGTGTGTTTAAGTGTGTGTGTGTATGTGTGTGTGTGTATGTGTGTGTGTGCCTGTTATGAAGTCAAGTGCCAATCGTAGTGCGCTGCCAGCGAAATGAGCGCAGTATCGAGTATCGCAGGCAGGCTGCATTACGTATACGCAATGTAGCAACATACAAGCACCTCTGTCTCTCTCCCTCTCTCCCGCCTGCGTGCGTGTTTGTGTGTGTTTAATGATTTTTCATAGACATATATATATATATATATAAATACATGAATGTTTATATATAGTTTGATATACGCGCTCGTATTATGCTTTTCATTTCAGTTAACAAGCGCAGGGCTACGCCTGGGCAAGGGATCTCAAAGGGGGTCGACTCGGAGGAACAAGCAATGGCAGCGGGCAGACGGGTTGCTTGGGCAGTCAATGACGTAGCCCGATGATGGCTGTGCGCTTATTATTAGCCATTAGCTTTTGTTGCCTGCAACATTGATAAACAACTCTTGATTGAAAACTAACAAAGCACATGGCTCAGTGAATTCTCCGAATGCACCCAAGGGGACTGTGGCCCAGTCTCGTGTCTCAGTTCCAGTTTCCCGTGCCGCTAGCCAGCCCAATGTTGTCCTTCATGTGGGGGTCGAGTGGCAGCCAAAGTAGGGAAAATGGAAAACAATGGCGGAGGCGTCTAAATATTTTACAATGTTGCACAAGCAAACAGACCGCAATCAGGCACACACCAGTGCATGCGTACTCGCACTTGCAGATCGACAATCGACCCAGCAGCTGCTTCTACACCCAGCCGCCTGCCTCCTTCTCTGCTGGCCAATCCCCTGGGCAACTAATCCGCTTGCCAGCAGCTAACCACGCATGACACGCCTCCTGTGCCGCGGGTGCGCCTCACGCCTCACGCCTCATTGACAAGTGTGTGCCAGCTTCTGTCTTCTTCTACTGCCCCTTCTTCCGCCTCTCGCCTCTCTTTCATTTCTCCTTCTTCGTCTTCGTATCGCTGTGTGCTCTAAATCCTCTTGCAGCCTCAACAAGTGTCGGCGCAACTTGTGGCATCACGCGCAACAGACCAAACAGAAGTGCGAAATCCAAACAATGCGGAATGACTGAACATCACGGAATGCCACGGTATGAAGTGGACTGAGCCAGTCCACAAAAGGGAAGCGATTTGTAGGCAGGCAGGTTATTTATTTGAACAGAGATTGTTTTCACATGGACTCAAGAAATGATGTCTGGGATTTCCTTGTAGTAGCGAGACACTGAGCTAATGAGCTTGTCACTCGAGCAAGAATCGACTGGTTTTTTTAGTTCCTTATATAAATTACATTTACCTCAAATCATAAAAAATTTCCAGGCTTTTCATACGAAGTTTCTACCCACAAATGAGCTGACAGAACTGTCATTTTTGCAGTTCCTTTGCTGTCAATAAAAAAAAAAAATATAAAAACTATTCGATTGCTATACATTTGCATTTTCATTTGAAATGTGGCAGAAATATTATGAAAATTATAAACAGGCAAGTCAACGTTGCAAACTTTCAATAGCAAATGGGGAAAACTGTCGCTGACATTGAAAATTGGTAAATTGGCAGAATAACATATTTATAAAGAAATTCTAAGGCAACACAAGGCGTCTCCCGAATACCCTTTAAAAGCGGCTAAGGTATTCATGTTTACATAATCTCTTAATTTGATTTTGATTTATTTTTTATATCAGAATTAAATGAGGAATCATGCATAACTGCAAAAACATTTACGATTCCACAATAATATGGTATAAGCAAGTTGAATAGATCGTTTCTGTCAGGTATAGTAATTAGTGCCGAAGGAAATCGTATATCGATTATATCGATGGCTTAATATTTTTTTTCGGTACATGATTTGGCATATTTTCCTATAGATTGATTTTAAAACTTTCCAGCACTATTTTAGAAGATTTGCTCACGAAAAACTTAGCGTAAACTGCAAATTTAAGAATGATAGAATTAGTTTTTCGTGTAAGCTCGATAAAATCGATTATATAGAACATTGCAAAATTAATAGTATCAAAATAGATTTTGAGGCACCAAAATTTGACTTCAACTAACTCTGATAATTATTTGATCTGATAGATTTTTTATATTATATTCTTTTGTGATTATCTTCTGATCAAGTAATATCACAACTCGGCTGCCGTGGAGATGACCTTATCCTGCCTGAAAGTATAGAGTATTTTCCTTCTACGGAAATTGCTTTGCACTCGTGCAGCAAATGTCACACATATAATATCTATTCATTGAAAAGTCGAATTTTCCCGGTGTTCTATAGAAATAGAGAGAATTCGCTGCCGATAACGTATTCGAATTAAGATTGACCTTGACATTTCTTTTGCGCCATCCCGTCAAGTGTCAGCTCCGGCCCCAAATGGCGATATGGCGTAACTGCAATGGGATTTTGGGAATTCGAAATTGCGGGGTTTGTCAGAAACAGTTGAAGGAGCCAGGTGAAGATGGAGGAGGAGGAGGCTAGGAATGGCCTGTGCGACGTTATGTGTTGAGGCAAGAGCAAGATATGCCATAAATTTATTAATCTCCTAACGATGTTTAGTTTGCGATCCATAAGTGAGGAATGCGAAATCGTTCGCCATATTCTGCATACCTGGAACACCTTCAGTTCTCAATGAAAAAGCGTGTGTGTGTGTGTGCACGCAGTTACTGTGTGGGATTCCTGCTGTCTGTATAAGATAAATATAGATATACCAAATTAAATATTAGAAATAAAATAATAATTATTATTATTAATATAACTTAACTATTTTATATAGTATTGTGTGTATGAAAAAGTCAAATAGAGGCGTGGCAGACCCTACTAGGCATGTATGTTTCATATATTCATTCGCGGCCCGACTCTATTGTCTGTTCGAACTCACAAATCTCAGTTATTATGTGAGCTAGAGACACCAAATTTGGCATATAGGTTGCTGTATGCCAACGGCATCTGCAATTGATTTCAAGTTTTGGCTGCCACGCCCATCGCTCTTGCAAATCGGTATTTTACCTTAATTTAGTCGAGCATGCTTTAGAGTTGCTTTTATTAATTGTTTTCTTTTACTTAATTTTCAAATCTATAATCTATCATTTTTTATTATAATTATTTATGATTAATTTGTATTGAATTATTTTATTATTTTTCTATTGAATTAAATCTCTGCGCCTGAGAGTATGCAACACAACAAAGGCAAGCAGGGAGAGCAACTGTTGCTGCTGCTGCTGATGTTGAATATGCTCACAAATGAGGGCAAAAGCTGAAACAGAAATGTAGACAGAGTGTCCCCATGCATGCATAAGTGTCTGTGTGTGGGTGTGTGTGTGTGTAGGGGGCGTGGCTTGGCATCAGTTGCTGCCGGGGCGAGTGCAGAAGGTTGAGGATTATGCAAATCAAAGTACAGTTACAGCATGCAAAATGCAACAAAAGGCAAACAAGATGGCGGCTGCTCGGCGGCTGAGCCGGGTGAGAGAATGACGAATAGGCAGCGTGCTGGATGGGGGAGGGAGGGGAGCGGGAGATATGAACTGGGTACTGTAAGGAGGTGTCTGTCAAACAAACAGCAAACAGTTGTTTTTGGCCAACAGCAACAATATCGAGGCTGTACCGCCCAGACCTGCTGCTGCTGCTTCCCTCGCTCCTCCTGCTGCTGCTGCTGCTCCTTCTCCTGCTGCTGCTCCAGCGAGAGCTTAGAGCCAGAACCATTAATGATGTCAGGGATTTAGGACGAAGATGAAGCAGCAGCAGCCAAGGACAGTAATCAAAATGCAAAATATGCAGCAGCTGAGGGGGCCGACGGATTTTCACATCAACTCATGAGGCAGGCTGGGACGCCTGCCACAACCAAACCCCTCCCCCCCCCTTCCCCCACGCCCACGGTGTGGCCACACCATTGATGACTAATTTCGAAGTGGTAGAAAGTGGGGAGGGGGCGTGGCTTGTTTGCGCCCAACTAATGCGCAGCTTAAAGCCAAATCTGCTTAATTTTCGATTCTGTTTGCCATGGTCAATGCCACGCCCCTCCGCGCTGCCCTGACGCCCTCATTAATCATGCGATTGGCATGTTTATTGAATTTAAAAAGCCCAAACGCAGCCCAAGCGGCATCTTGGCATGGGCTGCTGCTGCTGCTTAAAGATGTCAAGCTGCCAAAATGCCAAAATGCGGCAGTGGTCGAGGCAGCAGCAGCAGCAGCAGGCAACAAGCCTCATTAATGTTGCCCCAAAATGTCAAATAACTGAAGGATATTGCTTTATTTTATACGATTTTATTTGCACGCACACTCCCTACACACACACACACACACACGCAGAGGGAGCAGGCAGCAGACGTTGCCGGCAACATGCGTCAAGCAGCAGCAGCAGCAGCAGCAGCCAAGGCAGCAACTACACGATAAGGAACAAGTCCTGCGCGTAAATTGGAGCACGGCCAACATAGCATAAGCCAGGCCAACTAGGGAGCGAGATAGAATGGTAGAAAGAGAGAGAGAGAGGGAGAAAATACAAATAATAATAAAAGAACTTAATGAGATTGGAATACAATAAAACTTAAGCGCGTTTTTAAGGTTGAGTCTTAGTCGCCTTAGCCGAGAAAATCGATTGTTGTGTGGAGCAAAAGAAAGTAGAAGAAAGAGAGGGAGAGAGGGAGATAGAGAGTGAGGGAGGGCGAGAGGTAGACCAGGGCCAGGGGTCTGTGTTGGGGCAGGCTCCCCCTGGCAGGGCACGAAAAAGGAAATGTTCATGCGTGCAACCTGTTGGTGAAACTCTGTTACAGTAAAACTGCCTAAAGCGGACTGCAACCTGAGACGTTTAGGCGAACACTCCAACTACGATGTGCGCATATAGAGGGAATACTCCCCTTTTAAAGGACACCTCTCTAGGCTTCACATGTTTATGCGATCTTTCTGCTGCGTACACAGTTTTCCTTAAATAGATTTACCTCTCCCAGGCGGACAGTTGCATTGCAGGCACGCACAGTTCAAAGACGTCGAGTGTCCGTTCAATGGAGATGTCACTTTAAATCGTTCAAGTCAAATTTCTTTAAAACAAGAAAGCAAGGCTACCTTCGGCTTGCCGAAGGTTTCATACCCTTGCAGTTATACAAAATATAAAATATATTTGGATTGCTGCTGGTTTCTGTGGTATTTATTGAACAATTATAACAGTACAGGAAGTCAAGATTTTGACCTGATTAAGGCTATAAATCAAACACCTGCTTCGAAAAAAAATAATTCTACCTTTTTAATGGTTTTGTATATACCTGGATTTCTTATATACTTAACACAAAATGTTATGAGGAAATGTCTTTGTGTTATAAAGGATCTGTTGGTCATAAAATATAAATAAATTTGGAAAGTTCTCATTCAAAAATGCGTTTGAATAACAGCTACATGATTTTTTGTTTAACAGCTATATGTAATAGTACTCAGATTTCCATAAAATTGCAACATGGACCTTCATTAGGCCGATCGTTGATCGTTATAAGTTATAAAAGTTCGATTTCGAACTTTATTATTAGGCACACTTAGATTTGGATGTGATAAGCCTGATAGCTATATCTTGAAATATAACGAAAATCGGCCGTAGGCTCCATGACAGCTATACGATATATCAGTCCGATCTGGCCCGTTCCGAATTATTTAAAGAGGGCAGAAATAAGAAGCTTGTGTGCCAAGTTTCATGAAGATAGCTCAATAACTGGGGGACTAATTTGAGTTGCAACAGACAGACGGACTGACTGATTGTTCCTATAACAGCTATAGAATATAAACGTCTCAGATATTTAAATGGAAAAACTAAGGGCGGGTTACTGTATAACATTAAAAAGTATTGATAATGTGCGGTATTTCCAAAAACAAAACAGGTTTGCATACAAAAACCTTGATTTCAGCCGATTGTTCCTATGGCAGCTACATGTTATAGTGGTCCAATTTTGATACAATTTTGACAGCACATTAGGAACGTAATAAGAATAGGATTTGCCAAATCTTGTTGCAATATCTTGAAAAACAACAAAAATCGGCCGATAGCTTCTATGACAGCTATACGATATATCGGTCCGATCTGGCTCGTTCCGACTTATTTACAGCCTACATCAATAATAAGCTTGGGTGCCAAGTTTCATGAAGATAGCTCAATAACTGGGGGACTAATTTGCGTTGCAACAGACAGACGGACTGACTGATTGTTCCTATAACAGCTATAGAATATAAAGATATTTAAATGGAAAAACTAAGGGCGGGTAACTGTATAACATTAAAAAGTATTGATAATGTGTGGTATTTCCAAAAACAAAACAGGTTTGCATACAAAAACACTGATTTCAGCCGATTGTTCCTATGGCAGCTATATGTTATAATAGTCCGATTTTGATACAATTTTGACAGCACATTAAGAACGTAATAAGAATAGGATTTGCCAAATCTTGTTGCAATATCTTGAAAAACAACAAAAAATCGGCCGATAGCTTCTATGACAGCTATACGATATATCGGTCCGATCTGGCTCGTTCCGACTTATTTACAGCCTACAGCAATAAGAAGCTTGTATGCCAAGTTTCATGAAGATAGCTCAAAAACTGAGAGACTAGTTTGCGTTGCAACAGACGGACGGACGGACGGACGGACGGACGGACGGACGGACGGACGGACGGACGGACGGACAGACGGACATCCATTTTTCGACTCCTCTGGTGATGCTGATTCAGAATATATATACTTTATAGGGTCGGAGATGTCTCCTAAGGTGCGTTGCAAACTTCTGGCTAAAATTAATATACCCTCTGCAAGGGTATAAAAAACCTGCCTAAAGCGAACTTAAACCTAAAACTGTTTTGCAAGCACTTTTGCAGTTTGCTTGTTTGTGTATTTCTTTTGCCTCTCTTGAGCGGACAATGCGACTATCTGATAAAAATGTACAGAGACCGTGAGTGTCCTCTCTTGTGCGGACAGATGCATTGAGAAGCAAAGAGTGTCGCTTCAAGAGCTTTGTCCGTGCAAAAGAATGTTCACTGTAATAACTGCAAGTGTGGCAACTTTTCGGCACACTGGACCATCTGTGCGTGTCCGCCCAAGAGAGTGCTTACTGTAAACAAGTGTGCCAACCCTCCGGCACTTCTCCTGCTCTACGTGTTACGCACACGCGGACACAAAACTTGCACTTGCCGCAAATCTCTCATGCCGCAGCGTTCCGATTCCGGCAAAAGCAAAAACAACAATATGATGAATCATTGCGTTGGAATATATTGGCAGCCTGGCCCACAAAATGGATGACGGACGCCTCGCAGCGCAGCGCAGCACAGCCTGCTCCGTGCCTGCCCAGACTGGCACTGGCCTCATTACGGCATTCAAATCACATCGATCCGGGCCACAGCAGTCTCTGCGGTCGTTGAGTTCAGCATCGTATATATATGTCTATATACATATATAAATCTATATAGTGGCTGTGGATGTGTGTGGGCGGCATGTCGCGAAGTCTGCAGCGGGGCGCTGTCAATCCTAAACAATTTGCTTACTCAGTCGAGTATGGCCAACAATAACAAGCGAAAATGAGAAAAATGTTGATAAAACACTAAGTAGCCTGTGCCAGTGGCGGTTGTCCGACTTGCAGATACCCTGTTAGCGGTATTTCAAGTTTCAATTATACTGAAGTTTACAGAATTTGGAACGTGCAGATCGGGCAATGTTAAGTTGGCATAGTTTGTCTATTACATGCGTATATACTATGATATAATTCTTAAATTTACTTTACTCTACCATACTCTGTCTTAGTCTACCTAACACTACCTTTGTTTATCTAACTAAACTTTAATTTACTTTATTCTACCTTGCTCTACCTTGCACTATATACCATGCTCTACCTTACTGTACCTTACTCTATCTTACACTTTCTTACTCTATCTGACTCTACCTTTCTCTACCTTACTCTACCTTTCTCTACCTTGCACTCCCTTTATCTACTTTACTCTACCTTACTCTACCTTACTCTACCTTACTCTACCTTACTCTACCTTACTCTACCTTACTCTACCTTACTCTACCTTTCTCTACCTTGCACTACCTTTCTCTACTTTACTCTACCTTACTCTACCTTACTCTACCTTACTCTACCTTACTCTACCTTACTCTACCTTACTCTACCTTACTCTACCTTACTCTACCTTACTCTACCATACTCCACCTTACTTCCTTATGACACGTGGATACCCGCTTTCAAATCGCTAAACAACTGCAGGGTATTCTATGGCCACAGCCAAAGGAATGCGTACCACGCCGGGGGCGTGGCAATGGACGAAAGCAAATTCGCTGCAGATGTCGAAAGCAGAAGCCAAGCAGGTCCCAGCCTCTGCCTCGGCCTGCCGCTTATTTCCAGCTTCCGAGCTAGTTGCCGCTTGCGCCTGAGTAGCTTGAGGAGGCTCTGCAGCCGGAGGAGTACATGGTACAGGGTGCTGCTGGGTGTTTGCCTACGGCTGGAAGTGGGAAAAGGAGTAAAGAAGCGGAGATGAAGGCAGCGCGAGTGAAATGAAATGTCAAAGTATTGTTAGGAATTCGAGTCGAGCTGAGGTTCCTTCCTGATTTGCTTCCGTCTGACCAGCGTATCAATGACATGTTCCTGGGCCTGGACAGGAATGGAAGACTGGCGGACACGTGACAGACGCCTCTGGCATGCGTTGATTGCCCCTTGGCATTTAATCTCGACCACACGCAGCACAGCTGCGGAATGTGTCTGGCATCTTGAGGGTCGATTCTATCGACTCGTCCGACTTCCTGACAACGACGGCTGACATTGTCCTGTTTCTGCTTTCTGGTATGGACACAGACAGCTCAGCTGGGCAGGGTGGTACCACGTGGCTTGACTAAATGTCTGAGTATCATCTGGGAGGGGGCGTGGCAGACTGTTTCGATTGCAGTGCAATAAAAACAAATTCATATTTCATTGAAATTCACTCAAGAATCACATTTGCATTTCGATTGCTCTCGCACTGCGCAGTTATCCAATGTGTGCCATGTGTGCGTGTGTGTGCGTATCTGTGTGTGTATAAGTGCATATGAATATACTGGATATATGTATGTCATGCATAATTAATCCTTGTGCCGCATCATAAACAACAAGTGCAAATCTCTACTCACTTGATTGCCTTGGAAAATACCCGGAAAATCGCTCGTATTCGACACATTGTTCTGTTAAATTATAAATTCCACGAACAAATCGATTTTCTGCATTTCCAACTGATGCACAGTGCAATCGGTAGAGATAAAGTTCGGCATGTCGAACATTTCAGAGCTCTGCATGTGGTTCGATGGTTCTGGATTGTTCCCGTTCTTATGAAATGTTAGATGCATGATATAGATCAATATATAGTTTAGCTTACTTGTAGGTACCTATACTTCAAATTCCAGCGGACTGTCTGTATGTCCTATATCTCAGCTATTATTAGAGGTATAGCAATCAAATTTACTGGCAATATGTCTAATTATTGCACGCAGTTAAAGTTAATTGTAATATTTTGCCACGCCCCCGAACACACACATCAATCGAACAAAATTGCATAACATGAGTAGCTTTAAGGCTAAAATATTACTTTTTGTTTTGTAAAATAAGTAATACCTTGTAAATTGAATTTCTGTTAATTTAGTTGCGATTGATTAATCAACTTGAAAGTTATTCAATATATAAATTTACTGGTTAGCTTAGTAGCACTCAAAAGTATGCAACACAAAATATTAACAATTTATGTAGGCAGCTTCTCTTAGCCAATTTGAGTGGAGTATAGTGCTCTCTGCCAGCTTGGCTGTAATTGAAGTAGATTGAGAATCAGTTAAGCAGTTGCTGCTAAGGCTAAGGAACTTGGCTATTAGCAAAACAGCATGAGGTGTTCGGGAGCCAGGGCCCGACGTCAATTGGAATGTTGTCTTAACTGTCCACTTAGTGAGATGCAAGTTGATGGGTTGTTTGGCCTATTGACAGGCAACCAATTGACTGTCTGCGAGTTGCCCTTTGAAATACTTAACTCCAATCGAATTCTCAATAATCTAGTCGCACACACACTCACACTCACACACACACACACACACACACACACACACACACACACACACATACAAGCACTCTCGTTGAGCAGGCACAAATGTTGTTAAAATTGAGCAAAGGAGGCAGCGGAACTCAGACGGTCTGTAATGGATTTGCTAGACAGAAAGTGGAACTGAAGTGGGCCAAGGGAGGCGCGTGGGTAGACGGCAGCTTGATGGAGGCGGGTGGGGGGGTTGGTGGTGTTGGGGCTTGACATTGCACAGATGGCTACGTGTTGAGTCCCTACTCCCTCCCTCCCCACAGCACCCTCACACTGGCACAACAATCACAAACTGTTTACATGCAAATCAATGTAGGCTGCTTCTCTGCGAGTGCGAGGGAGTGTGTGTGTAGTCAGTGTGTGCCTGAGTGTGTGTGTGCGTGCCTGTGTGTGAGTGCGTCCTTGTACGCTGTGCATGACATGCAACAATATTTCCGCTTCAACACCCACAAAACCCAAACCACTTACCGACTTTTGCCTTCCTTCCTCTCTGCCGCCATGGCACAAGCTGATGCAGTTCTTCATATTAATTTTCAATCGATTGCGATTTCGACTTTGGCTCCAATTTCTGTATGACGTTTCCGTCTTGATATCGCATTCGATATTGTGGCAAAGTTAAGAAATATCAAACGCATCTTAACCTACTCCAAGCTTCAAGTCGAGCAGAACGGATTTACATTCACTTGTCGCCGCAAAGTCTCCCCGCCTGCTCGTCCATCCTTCTCTGGCTTTCATTTCCTAGCACCCCCCTGCCCCTTCATCTGTGAGTGTGTGCGAGTGTGCAGCATGTATGTAAATGAAGTCCGCCTCCGGCTCACTGTCTACCCATCCATCTAACCATCCATTCATCCATCCACCCAAGCAGCCCAGCATCCATCTATGCATCTATAGCTACATAAGTACATGCCGATCCCTTGCCCAATCCCAATCCCAGTTGGATTGTCTGCTTTGCTTCGCTGTCGCTCTGTGTGGGGATTATATTAATGCCGTGCGGGTGCCACATGCCAAATGGAAACAGTTCAATCATAATAAACTCTGAGTAAATTTTTAATGACGCAAAAAAAAGTAAACCACGTACACACATGAACGCATGTTTTAAATCGGAGACACCCTGTAAATTACCCAAAAAGACCCTCAGCAGCACATGAGCAAAGTCTAAACTGTAGTAAAAGCAGAGAAGGATTTGAAAATTTCATTATCAAATGATTCATAGAAATTTTGCATTTACAATTTTTGCGTATGAATTTTAAATATCGTATATATTTTTTTTGTTTCAAGTTCATATCATATTTGCGTATTTAATAAATAACACTCCAATGACTGCAGTAATCGGGAATCTTAAATAATTTATATAGAGCATTTAGCTTATATATATTTTTTTAATTTTATTTTTTTTTTTTTTTTTATGTTTATATTCGAAAAAAATACAAAGTTTAAAATTTGTACGATTTTCGGGCTATTTATTCTGATTGTTTAATTAGGGGTTTAATGTCTTTTCCATATTCTTCTATTGTATTATAGTATAGTTTTAAGTAGTCTTATATAAATTATATCTTATATATTTTATATATTTTAAAGCTGGTAGGATTGTTATTATTGTAATAATCATAGAAAATTGTAAGTTGGCGGGAAAATTGCATCTAGACATGAGACTACAACTTGGCTTGATTTTAGGCGGATTATGCCATTTCATAATATTATTTAATTGATATAAACTATTGTTTACATTGCATGGTAATGTTTTTTATATGTTAAAGTCTTATATGTATCATATTCTTTTGTTGTTCAAGTCCTATATATATTTGATACCCTTCTTTCTTTACTTTTTTATTCTAGCTGATTGGGGAACTCCTATATCATTCTCATATGGCAGGGTATAAGAATACAGAAAACGCTCACATATTTCTCTGACGAGTGTGTGTGAGTGTGCTTAATAAAATGATATAAACTGTGTGTTTCAACTGTAAAATTGTTTCCGACTGCGGCTAAGGCGGCGCATGATTAATTTTGATGTGATTTAAATGCTTTGCTTGAGCATTGAATTATTAAGGTAAGCACCCGAGCCTAAATTTCCGTGGGCGTGCCACTCCCCATCCAGCCAGTGCAATATTTTTATGTGCACGGGGCGGGGCGCACATAAAAAAATTTCATTGCTGCTCGTTAAACATTGCGTATACGCAGCGTGTGCCCACATGAAAGCCAGTCAACATGCTATTTAAATGAGTACGCACATACGTATGTGCATTCGCATATGTCTTCACATACCACACACAGGTACTGTATGTTTACATATGTGTATTTGTGTACACACACAGAGAAAGAGAGAGAGAGGGAGAGTGAGAGGGGCAGAGCGAGACACACCTATAAAAATTAACGCTCAATTGATTTCGATTTTATTTTTAATGAATTTTGCGGGCTCAGCGCAAATTGTTGCCACGCCCCCTCACCACCCCCCTCTCAACACACACAGCTGATACACACAGACACACACTGCCACACAACGACGTGGCGACTTTATTATACGATCCGAAAATCGGGCAATAAGCATAATATGTTTGTCATCAATTTGCCAGCTCGACGCCATTGAAACGGAAAGGTTCGACTTAAAATTGTCGAAGGCGCAGGCGAGGCACACTTCATTTCAAATCTATGAGAATTATAAAATTTCTTGCTTTTGTCAGGTATAAATACAGACTGGGATTATGGCCAGGTGAGAGTTGGCAATGCAGGTGCAGATTATCCCACAGCTTGTGCAAGCCCAACTAGGGCTATATGGATTTTTAGCCGACTCTTTAATTTCTTGTTTATTTATGCCGTTGCCAGTGCCAGTGCACAAACGTTCAATTAAAATTTCAATTATTAGCCGGCGCACAGACAAACACAGTCAAGGCAGGGAGGGGGCTGGGGGAAGAGGGCGAAAGACGGAGGAAGAGAGAGGGATGGCGCCAGCAAGTGCTGGGGAATATGGCATCAATAAACGCGGCCAGATACAATTGACCCCGAAATGTATATTACGTCCGTTTGGTTTGAGTATCTGTGCTCTCGCTTCACCTCTCTCCTTCTCTCTCACTATCTGTATGTGTGTGTGTGTAACTGTAAACAGCAATAGAGGCCATCCCTCAGTTCGTAAAGTCAAGCATCGTTCGGGCCCAAACGGGCAGGCAAGTGAAAATGAGATTTCAAAGCGAGACTGATGGTTGGGAAATGCAGAGAAAGAGAGAGAGAGAGCGACTGGTTTGAAAAACGAGAAAGATAGTTGATGTCGATGTTGTTGCCATGCGCTGGGGGAAAGCAAGAACATTCTTGCGGTGAAAATAAATTGAAAATGTTGCCAATAATTAAAAGCTTAAATTCGAAGCGAATGAGTTAGGAAGAACAGCAAAAAAAAGACGAGAGAGACAGACAGCTTGCCTGAGGTATACGCATATGCCAGAAGAACAGCTACCTCTGCTAGAACCTATCAGGATTGGCTGGGAACTTATCGAAATTTACTCAGCAAATCAAATTTACCTGGCACATTCAGTAATCTACTGTGCATAGCACTAGTATATGTTCTACTAGCTTGATTATTAAATTATATAACGCGCCGATTCGGCTCATCTTGAGTTATTAAGAACATGTTGCTGTAGTTGGCATATTTGCCAAGTTTCATAAGCATAGCTTTAAAGCTAACAGACTTCCTTAACTTTATACGCCATGGTATGCATTGGTTTTTGCAGATATCTCTCCGACAGCTGGCATACGACCTTGACAATGGTATTAAAAAACAGTTGAAATGGTAAGCTCGACGGGTCGAAAGGTTTATTAGAATGCAATTAGGGAACTCGTCGTTTGCTCGACGTGTAACCACATTCAGAATAATTACACGAGTCTGTCAATTTAATGCGCTCAACCGAATGTTGCAGTTGTTTTTTCCGCAAACTGAAACTGCATTACCGCAGCGCTGCTTCCACGAAAATACTATGGATTCTCGCTACTCAAAGGAGTGGCAGGAAGATTATGAAAACATTGCTTCAACTAGGAAAAAACATTAAAATCATGTAGATTTTAGCTATTACAAGAGCTAGAACTATCAAATTTGTTCTATTTCTGCAAGCATATTATACTTGTTTTTAAATTTTGCCACGCCCCCATAGAATAAAATCGCCTAACAGGCATAATTTTAGGGCAAAATTATTCGTACTTGGCGTATAGAATAAATACTACCAAGCAAATGATTTCTGCAAATTTGCTTGCAATCGGATAATAACAGACAAACTATTAAATATATATGACTTTAAGGCGTAGAACAGTTTCACTCAAAAGTATGCAACACAAGATATTAAATACACTACAAAAACTTTCCTTGTTCACATATGGTTCCGTATGGTTTCCACCTGAAATGCTGTGAAACATTCTTAAATTATTTGACAGCATTTTTAATTGGCCTCATTGAAGCTAATTTAATTTGGTTCATTTATTGCGCAGTTCGTGTACTTGCACTGGCAACCAGGTAACCACACACGTAACACACAGCCGCACACACCTGCACGAAGAGAGAGGGCCACCTTATAGTGCAACACATAACATATTCAGTTTCTGTCTAAATAATGTAACAGATTTCACTTGAGTCGGAGCTTAACCTAACCAGAGCTGCCACAAAGGCAACGGGAGTGAAAGAGCTGAGTTTGCACACAATATGCGTCGTGCCGAGCGAGTACATCAGGATTGGGCAGGGTTGGGTTTTTTTTGGCGCAGGCTGGAAGTGGAGATGAGCTGGGAAGTCGTATGACTTGTACAGGGTATGTTGGTCGCGACGCAAAGGGTATACTCTGCATTGTCATTCGCTCTGTCTGCCTGCCTGCCTGACTGTCTGTCTATTTCTCTGCTTCTCTTTCTCCATTTGTCACTGGGTTCGTTCATTATTTAAACGGCTTTGCATGCATTGTAATCGTCTCACTTCTCGACGACAACTAACGTAGCCTGGCTGGCGACAAAAGCTTGGCAAGTGCACGAAAGCCAAAGCGGGCAAGTTGCGGAAACTCGCAACTGTTTCAATCTACGCCGTTTCTGCGATTTCGATTTAAGCGAATCAGTTTGTCTTTAATTCTCTATCGCTGTGTCGGTGTGCTTCAAAGGATCGGCGGTGCATCAACATGCCGGACTCGTCCGACATCCGTGCCCGGAATCTGCGCGTCCTGTAATTGCATTTTAATTTGCAACAAAATTCAATTATGCTGCACAAATTTCGTTTGAAGCCTGCTACGTTGTTTATTCAATTGCTGCACATTTTAATCTCTCGCTCACACACTTGCTCTGCCTCTCGCTCACACCCAAGCTCCACTCCTGCCTGTTGCTGCTTCTGTCGTCATTTTTCCTCTCTCTCACTTTCTCTCTCTCTTTGTCGCTGTCAGTATATATTCCATTGGGAATTAACCCAGCAGCAATTGAATAATACGAAAATCAGGCACTTTTCATGAAAAGCAGATAAGTCAAACATCAGTTAATGTACTTGAGGAATGCGAAATGTCGATACCCCCATAAGATATGTAAGTATTTATAGCTGACAAAGCAGATAGATTAGGCTGACTAGGGAGAGGCAAAGCATTCAAGCGGGTCAGAGCATACAACATACTGAGCAGACAGAGACGACGGACAGACAGGGAAGAAGTAGAGCATATAGAGCATACAAAAAAACAATCCAGCCAGTATGCATAAAAGCAAAGCATATAGACCAGACTGAGCAGACAAAGGCTTCAAAGCATATATATCATACATAGCAGATACACTGGACAGAAATAGAGCATACAGAGCATACAATGGATTCAGCGCATACAGCATACAGATCAGATAGACAAGACAGACCGGGGAAAAGTAGAGCATACAAGACAAACAGACCAACCAATATGCTTAGAGAAGCAAAGCATATAGAGCAGACAGAGCATACAAGGGAGTCAGAACATACAGCAGATAGAGCAGACAAACTTGGGGGAGGTAGAGCATAGAGCATACAGAAAAAACAGACCAACAAATATGCTCAGAGAAACAAAGCGTATACAGCAGACAGAGCATACAGCATACAGAGCAGGTAGAACACACACAGCATACAGCATACAGAGCAAGCCGAGCAGGCAGAACAGACAAACTAGCCAGAAACCGCACATACATTCCGCTTGAAAATAGCTAGATTGGGTGTTGCACACTGCTGAAAATAACGAACCAACGCGGAGAAACAATTCGGAAAAAAGAGACAGTTCGGGGCGCGTGTGGTCCGTTCACTCCAATTTGTATTTTCGATATAAGTACCACTAAATCTGTACAGCTTATGATAGGTGTTACATGACGACTTAAAATTAGCTTAACATAATCCCAGATAGAAGGGCGAGAGAGCTCTTCGTTACTCTCTCACTGTTGACGCCGATGTTGCCTACCTTTAGGCGGCTTTGCTTTCGGCGTAAACATCCCGCCCCCCTTGCAATACTATTGCATCGATTGAGGGGGCCGAGATCTTCTTTGGGAAGGGGGGCGCTGACGGTCTAGGTCTTAAAGACCCCGGCTATTACCCAGCCAAACAGAGTGTTTTGAGCTAACGGCAGTCCACCGTGGGATGGAACAAGCCTTGGGAGGAGCACGTCTCCATAGACGTCGGCCCCCAGAACAATGGAGACTCTGCTTGGCACATGGCACCGATTGTCCGCCAGCGTAATGCCCGGATATCGGGTTTGGAGCTTCTGTCCGACGTTGTGTGCCGGAGTCCTGATCTGGACCTCATCCATCTTCAGAGCAACTGTTATGGAAAATTCTGGTGGATATATGACTTAGGATTAGGAGGGTGTCTGGGCTCTGTCCTCTAACGGAAGTAGGACTAATTTTGCCACTGGCCTTTTGATGATGCCGCGGATGGTAATACCGATTGCAAATATTGTCAAGGGCAATGCTACTGTAAGGTGTATATGGCGAACAGTATGGCGTTGATTGTATCAGCATAGGCAATCCAGAACCCAAATTTGGTATTGGTGGAGGTCTATTATGAAAGACCAATGAAGCGCAGATACAGCTAGGCCACTTCCTGTAGTAAAGGTAGGTTTTTGTCATTGTATTGCCAACTAGTGGCACCTTGCCAGTTGAATGTGATGAATAATGGAATAAAACAGTTGATGTCGCACAAGTAACACGGGGATAACCCGTGAATCGATCAGTGCACGTGCCTTATAAGTCATGCCCAAATAGTTCTGAATATGAGTCGTTGAAGGAGTGCACTGTATCTTCGAGTTCTGTGGTGTTGCGGCAGAGACTGTTGAAGAGGGCGCAGTAGGAGGGATGCCACAATGCAGAAGTGTGTTGTGGCGACCCTTGCATGTAAAACAATTGTGTTGACTCGTGCAATCTTTAAGGATATGTCCTCTTAAGAAGCAGTTGAGGCACAACTTTTGCTGTTTGATGAAATTGGATCTTTCATCAATAGCCATTTGGAGAAAGCGCGGACACAGACGAATAGGATGGTTCTCCATTGAACAGAGTTTGCAGGTTTGTAGTTTGCCTACAACCTTTGTCTCAAATTAGTTGACCTTCCTTGTAGGAGGCTCTTTCCGAGCAGGTTTGGACGTAGTCTGTGCGCTTGTGCTAGGTTGCACGTCTTCTATCGCTTCTAATGTGTGATAGCGCTCTGAAAGGAAATCTGGCATTTCCTTTCACGACGGAATTTCAGCCTTATTTTGTACCGACTGTTCCCAAAGTGACAACGTCAGCCTTGGTAGGTTAGACGATCATAGGAAGCCTAGAAGGCAATCCCAGTTCTCTGTGCTGATTTTGGAATGGTCTAGCGCCGTTAAGCAAATTTGCATAGTGCTTTGAAGGACTTGGATGGCGGCTCCAGACTCGTGGGAAACTGACGGATGGTTGAACAGGATTTTAAGTTGGCTGTTTACTAACAGCCTCTTATTTTCGAACCTATCTGTCAAGTTCTTCCAAGCAGAAGAGAAGCACTCATTCTATCTGACTTAAGCCGGGATCGGAAATGTAGACCGCTGTGAAGAGATCACGGAAAGTTGGCCATTTTAGGTAGTCACCGTGAAACTTCAGCATCGAAGGGTGGTGACCTGTAGCTCAGTGGCTGGAAAGCAACTTGTGCTGTTGCAGGTGCTGGAGCGGGAACCGTTGTGGTCTCTATACTCTCATTTAAATGAGAGGCAAGTTCCTCATATATTGAGTAACAGTGATCATATTTGGCTTGCATGGCGAGTTTGAGACAATGCGTTAGAACAAAGTTCATATTTGAGCTCGACCGTGGTCCATATGGAATGAAGCTGTTCGAGACGCACTCTGTGAGTATGAAGTGAGGCTGTAGGAGCAGCTTGAACCCTAGATTCAAACTGTGTGAGCTTATCGGATTGGAGTGTCATTTTTATTGCCTGGGAGATCTGATGAACAACTGAGCGAGTTATTGGAGGAGCGTGCACCGAAATTGTTGGCTGACTAGCCTTGGATGTGGCCGGACTTGGTACTTTCCGTAGAGTGGCGGCAGAAGGTGCTCTGCCAAGAAGGGAACTTGGGAGAGAGCCTGAGCGTCTATGCTGAGTCGTTTGTACAATAAGGTGTTTCTTGGTGTCTTTACCACTATCAATTGGCATTACAGGCCTTCAGTAGGCGCGAGAGAACGCAATTGATGCTGATGACGGAACCAGAAACGTGACTGCGAAATGTACGAGAGCGTGGCGAATTGGACGTTCTTGTTTTAACAATAAACAAAAATGTCAAACAAATCGATTGGAACTTTATCGAATCTATTGAGTGAAGAATATGTTGTTAAATTAGAAGGCACTGTTTGGAAAACGCAATGTAATTTAGGAGTATAGATCTTAAATTATATTGTGAAATATAAATAAATAATTATTTATTATTCGGATGTATTTGCTCAGACGGAGGAAAATATGTATATTCGATCATTTTTTGCCATGTTGTAGCGCTTTGTAAATATCACAACACAGTGTACAGTGAAACGATAAATAAAGAAAGTGACTGTAAAAGTCACGGTTGCCCACTAAGTGAGATTTTAATATTCGAGCTTGTGCAGCCCTGGAACGATAACACAGAGTAGATGGAAAAAATGGTGGTCGGTCGATTGTGATCGAACTGCGATCACTATCGCCGGCAAAAGTAAATAATGAAACATAAAGTGATATATATTATGTTGCAAATATGTGTTATTTATTGCAGGTTAAAATGGACAGTTTCCGCTTGTTATTTTGGATGTTGGCAACGTACTTTAGTGGGCAAGAAATTATGTAATATAAGCATGCATAAATATGTAATGGAGTCTGTATGTGCATATAGTAACATATAATCTGTAATTTGTTAATTCTTGGAGTGTTTGCTTTTGAATGATATGTTAGGAGAAGGTACACACATATACAATATGGCAGTCGTCTGTAGGTAAGTATGTGCATATGTACATACAGAGATGCCGGTGACACAAATTGCGTGGTTATGAAGAAAGGAAAAATATATTTTTATTTTCTTCACAGAGGAATTACACACAGCTCCTCCGTACTTATCTGGGTGCTTCTGGCGAGATGCCGAAAGCTGAGGTTCGAGCGGGATGGTGGGAAAAAATCCAGCGACGTGATGTCCAAAGTAGTTAATAACCCGGCTCGAAGGACCAAATGTTGTAGTAACGGCTTGGGGGTAGGCATCGGGGGTGTTGCACACTGATTTGATTTATGGTCAAGGAGCCGGTGCAGCGTGTAGTGCGAACGTGTGTTTGAACAGCCTGCGCCCAGGACATGCTGCAACATGGAAGTGCACTACACGGGCGCGTAACCCAAGGGCCAAAAGGTCGACCTATGTTCACGTCATGCTCGCCCTCGCCTTGTAGCTACGTCAATAACAACAACTGAAAGCATTACGCATGCAAATACCAAATACTTCTCGTGAGTTAGGAAAGCTTAGATATATTCGACCTCAGTTTTAACTACATTTCAAGCAACTTATTAATTTAAAGTTGAATCTTTATCAAGCATATTTATTTATTTATTTTTAAAGTTTATAATGTTCAGAATCGTACCAATTCAGCTTATCGAAATTTATCAATACTATTTAACTACGCTCGATATTTATCCAAGCTATCGAAATGCCAACACTTTTTACCAATCTTAAATTATGCAGCACTACCCCAAATCTAGCAGCATTCTGCATTTCCGACATACATTTCTTTTTTGTACTCTTGCTGCGACAAGACCTACTTTTATTCATTTATTTTATTTTGTATTTTTTATTAATTTTTGTTGCTGATTTTCCAATAAAATGCCTATAGATTAAATTGCACAAAATAAAAACCACATTAGTTACAAAGGGAATGTTTGAATATTTTAAATATATTTTAAAATTAATTGCCGGATATTTTACATACGAGAGCACTGTGAATTTATCAATTATTATTTTTTTATACCCTTGCAGAGGGTATATTAATTTTAGCCAGAAGTTTGCAACGCACCTTAGGAGACATCTCCGACCCTATAAAGTATATATATTCTGAATCACCATCACCAGAGGAGTCGAAAAATGGATGTCCGTCTGTCCGTCCGTCCGTCCGTCTGTTGCAACGCAAACTTTTTTTTTTTTTTTTTTTTTTTTTTTTTTTTTTTTTTTTTTTTTTTTTTTTTTTTTTTTTTTTTTTAAAAATATTTTTTATTTTTTTTTTTTTTTTTTTTTTTTTTTTTTTTTTTTTTTTTATATTATTTTAAAAATTTTATTTTTTATATATTATAGGGCCAATATGAAAATTTTTGTTTTTTTTTTTTTTTTTTTTTTTTTTTTTTTTTTTTTTTTTCAATTTTTTTTTTTTTTTTTATTTTTTTTTTTTTTCTTTTCTTTTTTTTTTTTTTTTTTTTTTTTTTTTTTTTTTTTTTTTTTTTTTTTTTTTTTTCACCTTCTTTCTGTTTTTTTTTTTTTTCTTAAATTTATTCCTTTTTTTTTTTTTTTTTTTTTTTTTTTTTTTTTTTTTTTTTTTTTTTTTTTTTTTTTTTTTATTTTTTAATAGTGGGATTTTTTTTTTTTTTTTTTTTTTTTTTTCTTCCCTTCCCCTTTTTTTTTTTTTTTTTTTATTTTTTTTTTTTTTTTCCTTCCCAAATCTATTTTTTTCTCTTTTTTAAAATTTTAATTTAATTTTTTTTTTTTTATTTATATCAATTAGCGCTCTTTTGAGTTTTTGTTTTTTTTTTTTTTTTAAACCCGTGTTCTTTTACATATAGCTAGTTAAACAAAAAATCCTGTAGCTGTTATTCAAACGCATTTTTGAATGAGAACTTTCCAAATTTATTTATATTTTATGACCAACATTATAACATTTTGTGTTAAGTATATAAGAAATCCAGGTATGTACAAAAGCATTAAAAAGGTAGAATTATTTTTTTTTCGAAGCAGGTGTTTGATTCATAGCCTTAATCATGTAAAAATCTTGACTTCCTGTACTGTTATAATCGTTCAATAAATACCACAGAAACCAGCAGCAATCCAAATATATTTTATATTTTGTATAACTGCAAGGGTATGAAACCTTCGGCAAGCCGAAGGTAGCCTTGCTTTTTGTTTTTAATTGTAATTTGAGGATTTTGGATTTTGTTTTTTCATAAACTCAGCAACGATTGATTTTTTAAAATTTTTAATTTACAGCTGCTCAATTTTGCTAAAATGTTATCGCTTGTCGAACTCCGAAAGTCTGTTCCAAATTACAACTGTCATAAATTCTATATTTTTTTGGTAGTGTAAACAGTAATTTCGGCTAAAATGTTTCATACAAATCTGCGGCCTTTGCAGGATGAGCCGATTTTTTTTTTTAACGCTACAGATAACAGCTTAATTGTCGTGTAATGGATCTCGGTAAAAAGTGGCCGAATGACTTTTCTAAATTGTGATAGTCTTCAAGTTGCTGGCGTAATTACATTACGATCCAAAGTAAACAGGACATTAAAAAAAAAAAAAAAACAGAACATGGTTTTATCAGCAAATTCAATACTTTTTATTCAAAATAGTTGCCTTCTGCTTTAATATAACATGCCTGGAGGAGATTCATCGTCTTACCAGGGATACTCCTCACGAGCTCTATATACATATGGAGGCATTTCATACAAATAATTATGATAGGAAAAGCTTCTATGTTCGTTACGACAACTTCAGGATTGCAGGAGAAGATGATAAGTACAGGTTGCTCAGTCTGGGAACATACTCTGGGAATGCAGATACGGACAGAATGAGAGATAGTGAACATCAACAATCCCCCCACTTTCGACAGTGACAACGATGCATGGGAGGATAGCAATTGCGTCCAAGATACACATTCTGGCTGGTGATTTAATGGTTGTTCCTATTGGGAAGTACCATCAGCAGGAGGTTTTTAAGGAAGATTCTAATTGGTGGCTGCAGTGGTACTCCCTCAAAACAATAAAGATGCTTTCTTGTTTTACTATGATATACCACTTTAACATTCTATAATGACGGGCAGGGGCACCCCTTCACTTCTGCTGTACGCAGAAATCGTATTCATTTCGAGCTTTTTGCTATTTATTTAGCTGATTTATCTTTCCTAATATTTTTGTGGCAAGTGTAATCAGGTCTTGCATCATGCAACATTCGTTATGCTGCCACAATGCTAAGGCTGCTCGCCCGTCCTCTAAGACCCCCAGCTTGTTTTTGGTCTGTAGCTGCTTCCTGTGCAGCAGCTCGAGTTGTTTTTGTTTTTGCTTATTATTGGATGGTAATGAAAATTTTATGATGGTGACGCAAACGAAGATGAAGAAGAGCCAAGACTGAGACAGAGCAGATTGAGACAGAGAGTAGGAGCAAGCGAGATAGCTGGTGTCAGGCACTGGCTTGGTAATGATAATGAGACAATGACGATGATTGATTGATGAGTTCCTTTTGCTCTTCATTGTCCCCATCCTTGATGTTGTTCTTCTTTTCGTTGTTGTTGTTGTCATTAATATTGTGCTTGCCACAGCTGGCCGCAGCAACAACGGTTAATTAGTGCTCGAGTCTTGACTCCTCTTGACTTTTGCATATGCCAAGTTTGAAAATTTTCCAATACCAAAATCGACAAGCCAAATGCGCAATGGCTCTTGAGTTGGCCTTTTAGATATTTATGAGCACATAATAACTCTTTCAACTCTGAATACGCCCACGCACTGGCATATGCTTACTTAATTTCTTAGACACACACACCCTTGCCCCAACCCCTTCCACACACACTCACATGCATGTCTACACTTTCACACTCATTAATACCTTCATACCTCACACTCACATGCATGCCTACATTTTCACACTCATTAATACCTTCATACCTTCCTACGTACTGTCGGCTTTAAAGGCCGTCGCTAGTCGCAAGGGTTGTTGCTGCTACTTTAGAAAGGGTTGCCCTCGTCTGGGCCGAAGCTAACCGAATTTGGCTCACACACTCGTCGCACACACACGCTCATACCGACACACTTGATAGATGCGCTGGCGGTGAACTGAACACTGAACATTGTGACCTTTGAAGAGACACTCATCAGTGGCGTCGCCGGAAGGGGTAGCAGTGGGTGCAGCGTGCACAGAAATCAACCAAATGCGCAGGCAGATAAAACCAGCACGAGCAACTTCTAGTTTCGATTTATGCTAGAATGATAAATCGTCAAAAATATCTCATTCCGCAAGCAAAATCTGTCGATTAATTTAATTTTTAATAAAACAAATAATTTTTATACCCTTGCAGAGGGTATATTAATTTTAGCCAGAAGTTTGCAACGCACCTTAGGAGACATCTCCGACCCTATAAAGTATATATATTCTGAATCAGCATCACCAGAGGAGTCGAAAAATGGATGTCCGTCTGTCCGTCCGTCCGTCCGTCCGTCCGTCCGTCCGTCCGTCCGTCCGTCCGTCCGTCTGTTGCAACGCAAACTAGTCTCTCAGTTTTTGAGCTATCTTCATAAAACTTAGCATACAAGCTTCTTATTGCTGTAGGCTGTAAATAAGTCGGAACGAGCCAGATCGGACCGATATATCGTATAGCTGTCATAGAAGCTATCGGCCGATTTTTGTTGTTTTTCAAGATATTGCAATAAGATTTGGCAAATCCTATTCTTATTACGTTCTTAATGTGCTGTCAAAAATTATATCAAAATCGGACCACTATAACATATAGCTGCCATAGGAACAATCGGCTGAAATCACGGTTTTTGTATGCAAACCTGTTTTTGTTTTTGGAAATACCGCACATTATCAATACTTTTTAATGTTATACAGTAACCCGCCCTTAGTTTTTCCATTTAAATATCTGAGACGTTTATATTCTATAGCTGTTATAGGAACAATCAGTCAGTCCGTCTGTCTGTTGCAACTCAAATTAGTCCCCCAGTTATTGAGCTATCTTCATGAAACTTGGCACACAAGCTTCTTATTTCTGCCCTCTTTAAATAATTCCGGAACGGGCCAGATCGGACTGATATATCGTATAGCTGTCATGGAGCCTACGGCCGATTTTCGTTATATTTCAAGATATAGCTATCAGGCTTATCACATCCAAATCTTAGTGTGTCCCTAATAATAAAGTTCGAAATCGAACTTTTATAACTTATAACGATCAACGATCGGCCTAATGAAGGTTCATGGCCAATTAATGGAAACCTGAGTACTATTACATATAGCTGTTAAACAAAAAATCATATAGCTGTTATTCAAACGCATTTTTGAATGAGAACTTTCCAAATTTATTTATATTTTATGACCAACAGATCCTTTACAACACAAAGACATTTCCTCATAACATTTTGTGTTAAGTATATAAGAAATCCAGTTATGTACAAAAGCATTAAAAGGTAGAATTATTTTTTTTTCGAAGCAGGTGTTTGATTCATAGCCTTAATCATGTAAAAATCTTGACTTCCTGTACTGTTATAATTGTTCAATAAATACCACAGAAACCAGCAGCAATCCAAATATATTTTATATTTTGTATAACTGCAAGGGTATGAAACCTTCGGCAAGCCGAAGGTAGCCTTGCTTTCTTGTTTAATTAATTTTGATATATTTTATTTTTTAAAAATTGAGTTAAGAAATAATCTTACACAAATCAATTAACGCTGCAAAGATCCATTGTAAAAATATCTCATGCCGTATGCAAGTCGTTTAGATTTTAGAAAAACTGAACAAATTTATGGTAGATATATGAAATTAAATTGTTATGCTCACAAAATATCAGTAAAAACAGTCTTAAATACATCTTGTATTTAAATTATTATAAAACTTAAAATTGTTATTTTATTTTTAAATTTAAAAAATTGGCCCCCTTTGCGCCACATTTGCCACTCATCAAGGTTAATCTTAAGTCGCTTCATAGTAGTTGCAACATCAGCTCGGTTAACCCTCTTTCGGTTGCCGATAGAAACCCAAATCAAAATGTTTGCTTACTTTGCTGCTTTTTATACCCTTGCAGAAGGTATAATTGTTTTGCTTTGCAGTTTGCAAAGTCAAAGCGAGCCAGTCAGCTTATCGAAAATTAGCAATACTTTTTGACAAAGCGCCTCGATAGTAATCTAAGGTATCGGGATTTCCAACACTTTTTTCCCAATCTGACATTATGCAGCACTATTCGAAAACTATTTAAGCACCATTCAGCTCTGTCGGCGTTTATTTTTATACCCTTGCAGAGGGTATATTAATTTTAGCCAGAAGTTTGCAACGCACCTTAGGAGACATCTCCGACCCTATAAAGTATATATATTCTGAATCAGCATCACCAGAGGAGTCGAAAAATGGATGTCCGTCTGTCCGTCCGTCCGTCCGTCCGTCCGTCCGTCCGTCTGTTGCAACGCAAACTAGTCCCCCAGTTATTGAGCTATCTTCATGAAACTTGGCATACAAGCTTCTTATTGCTGTAGGCTGTAAATAAGTCGGAACGAGCCAGATCGGACCGATATATCGTATAGCTGTCATAGAAGCTATCGGCCGATTTTTGTTGTTTTTTCAAGATATTGCAACAAGATTTGGCAAATCCTATTCTTATTACGTTCTTAATGTGCTGTCAAAATTATATCAAAATCGGACCACTATAACATATAGCTGCCATAGGAACAATCGGCTGAAATCACGGTTTTTGTATGCAAACCTGTTTTGTTTTTGGAAATACCGCACATTATCAATACTTTTTAATGTTATACAGTAACACGCCCTTAGTTTTTCCATTTAAATATCTTAGACGTTTATATTCTATAGCTGTTATAGGAACAATCAGTCAATCCGTCTGTCTGTTGCAACTCAAATTAGTCCCCCAGTTATTGAGCTATCTTCATGAAACTTGGCACACAAGCTTATTATTGCTGTAGGCTGTAAATAAGTCGGAAAGAGCCAGATCGCACCGATATATCGTATAGCTGTCATAGAAGCTATCGGCCGATTTTTGTTGTTTTTCAAGATATTGCAACAAGATTTGGCAAATCCTATTCCTATTACGTTGTTAATGTGCTGTCAAAATTGTATCAAAATCGGACCACTATAACATATAGCTGCCATAGGAACAATCGGCTGAAATCACGGTTTTTGTATGCAAACCTGTTTTGTTTTTGGAAATACCGCACATTATCAATACTTTTTAATGTTATACAGTAACCCGCCCTTAGTTTTTCCATTTAAATATCTCAGACGTTTATATTCTATAGCTGTTATAGGAACAATCAGTCAGTCCGTCTGTCTGTTGCAACGCAAATTAGTCCCCCAGTTATTGAGCTATCTTCATGAAACTTGGCACCCAAGCTTATTATTGATGTAGGCTGTAAATAAGTCGGAACGAGCCAGATCGGACCGATATATCGTATAGCTGTCATAGAAGCTATCGGCCGATTTTTGTTGTTTTTCAAGATATTGCAACAAGATTTGGCAAATCCTATTCTTATTACGTTCCTAATGTGCTGTCAAAATTGTATCAAAATTGGACCACTATAACATGTAGCTGCCATAGGAACAATCGGCTGAAATCAAGGTTTTTGTATGCAAACCTGTTTTGTTTTTGGAAATACCGCACATTATCAATACTTTTTAATGTTATACAGTAACCCGCCCTTAGTTTTTCCATTTAAATATCTCAGACGTTTATATTCTATAGCTGTTATAGGAACACTCAGTCAGTCCGCGTGTCTGTTGCAACTCAAATTAGTCCCCCAGTTATTGAGCTATCTTCATGAAACTTTGCTCATAAGCTTCTTATTTCTGCCCTCTTTAAATAGTTGCAGATCGGACTGATATATCGTATAGCTGTCATGGAGCCTACGGCCGATTTTCGTTATATTTCAAGATATAGCTATCAGGCTTATCACATCCAAATCTAATTGTGTCCCTAATAATAAAGTTCGAAATCGAACTTTTATAACTTATAACGATCAACGATCGGCCTAATGAAGGTTCATGTTGCAATTTTATGGAAATCTGAGTACTATTATATGTAGCTGTTAAACAAAAAATCATATAGCTGTTATTCAAACGCATTTTTGAATGAGAACTTTCCAAATTTAGATTTTATGACCAACAGATCCTTTACAACACAACATTTTGTCATCATAACATTTTGTGTTAAGTATATAAGAAATCCAGGTATGTACAAAAGCATTAAAAAGGTAGAATTATTTTTTTTCGAAGCAGGTGTTTGATTCATAGCCTTAATCAGGTAAAAATCTTGACTTCCTGTACTGTTATAATTGTTCAATAAATACCACAGAAACCAGCAGCAATCCAAATATATTTTATATTTTGTATAACTGCAAGGGTATGAAAACCTTCGGCAAGCCGAAGGTAGCCTTGCTTTCTTGTTTTTTTTAGCTCTTGTACCGAGAACACTTTTATTTCTTCTTCTTTTTAAATATATTTTTTTAAATTTATTTTTTCACTGATTTCCTGAACCTTAATATATACAAACAGATTAGTTCACAGACTTATTTGTATACTAGCGGCTCCGGCGGACGTTAATGGAAATGTGAAGAATAGTTAAAAAGTCTCAACAAGTAAGTGAAATATATCATTTATTTTCAAACTGAATCTGTAAACTAATTCAAGTTTTTATTTATTTCAGTGATTTACAAGTTTTAATTACGATTACGTTTCAATTGCCACGAGGAAGAATCAGCATCTTTATTGTTTTGAGGGAGTACCACTGCAGCCACCAATTAGAATCTTCCTTAAAAACCTCCTGCTGATGGTACTTCCCAATAGGAACAACCATTAAATCACCAGCCAGAATGTGTATCTTGGACGCAATTGCTATCCTCCCATGCATCGTTGTCACTGTCGAAAGTGGGGGATTGTTGATGTTCACTATCTCTCATTCTGTCCGTATCTGCATTCCCAGAGTATGTTCCCAGACTGAGCAACCTGTACTTATCATCTTCTCCTGCAATCCTGAAGTTGTCGTAACGAACATAGAAGCTTTTCCTATCATAATTATTTGTATGAAATGCCTCCATATGTATATAGAGCTCGTGAGGAGTATCCCTGGTAAGACGATGAATCTGCTCCAGGCATGTTATATTAAAGCAGAAGGCAACTATTTTGAATAAAAAGTATTGATTTTGCTGATAAAACCATGTTCTGTTTTTTTTTTTTTTTTTAATGTCCTGTTTACTTTGGATCGCACCTTGTAATTACGTTACGCCAGCAACTTGAAGACTATCACAATTTAGAAAAGTCATTCGGCCACTTTTTACCGAGATCCATTACACGACAATTAAGCTGTTATCTGTAGCGTTAAAAAAAAAATCGGCTCATCCTGCAAAGGCCGCAGATTTGTATGAAACATTTTAGCCGAAATTACTGTTTACACTACCAAAAAAATATAGAATTTATGACAGTTGTAATTTGGAACAGACTTTCGGAGTTCGACAAGCGATAACATTTTAGCAAAACTGAGCAGCTGTAAATTAAAAATTTTAAAAAATCAATCGTTGCTGAGTTTTTGAAAAAACAAAATCCTCAAATGACAATTGTGTGGAAATTGAAAACAACAAAATAGAAAAAAAGAAGCAGATTAGGACTAGGAGTAGTAGATAGTAGATAGGTATTCCTTAACTCAATTTTTAAAACATAAAATAGATAAAAATAAATTAAAATTAATTTGTTTTAAATTCAAAAAATAAAAAATAAGTCTATGTCGGAAATCTCGTCTTCTAGAATAAAGAGTTAAATCAGAAGACCATAAACAATTCATAAATAAGAGAAATAAAAACAAGTCGGAAAGGCTACAGTCGAGCTGACTCGACTGTGATATACCCGCTACAATTCTTCGGAAAAACATGTGCCAAATGTGAACAATGCGTTCTTGCTTTTTATTTCTTTCTGTCTCTAATTTGTTTTGCCTATGCAAGTTCCACTCGATTCTTATTGGATGTTGCCCATTGCTTTTATTACTTTGCAGTTATAAATTATACATACTTATAAAATTGCACTATGAATATTTTCGGTGCACATAATTAAAGAAAAAAGTTGCCACATAATTAAAAAAAAAAAAAAGGTTGCCACATAATTAAAAAAAGTTGTCTGCTGCTGGAGTTGAACTCGGGTTCTGACATTAGGAAAAACCGACATAAGCACATGGCCACAGTGCAATACTATTTCTTGAATATCTTCCTTATTTATCGGCCGATCTTATTGAAACTTTGCCAACACGCCCGCATGGTGGTTTTTATCACATGTATAAAAAATGATTGCTGTAGAGCTATATTTGCAGCTACAATCGACTTTTTTTCGATTTGTGGGGGCGGATGGAGGCGTGGCGAAAATCCAATAAACTTGATCTGCGTGCAGAATTAACACATATTGTCCCCAAATTTGGTAGCTCTAGCTCTTATAATAGCTGAGATCTAGGTTTTCACACGGACGGACAGACAGACAGACGGACAGACGGACAGACAAACATGGCTATATCGACTCGGCTGTTCATGCTGATTCAGAATATATATACTTTATGGGGTCGGAGATTTCTCCTTCTGCCCGTTACAAACATTTTCGGTTGGCACAAAGTTATAATACCCTTATACTCTTCGAGTAGCGGGTATAAAAATATCTCATTCCGTATGCAAGTCGTTTAGATTTTAGAAAAACTGAACAAATTTATGGTAGATATATGAAATTAAATTGTTATGCTCACAAAATATCAGTAAAAACAGTCTTAAATACATCTTGTATTTAAATTATTATAAAACTTAAAATTGTTATTTTATTTTTAAATTTAAAAAATTGGCCCCCCTTTGCGCCACATTTGCCACTCATCAAGGTTAATCTTAAGTCGCTTCATAGTAGTTGCAACATCAGCTCGGTTAACCCTCTTTCGGTTGCCGATAGAAACCCAAATCAAAATGTTTGCTTACTTTGCTGCTTTTTATACCCTTGCAGAGGGTATAATTGTTTTGCTTTGCAGTTTGCAAAGTCAAAGCGAGCCAGTCAGCTTATCGAAAATTAGCAATACTTTTTGACAAAGCGCCTCGATAGTAATCTAAGGTATCGGGATTTCCAACACTTTTTTCCCAATCTGACATTATGCAGCACTATTCGAAAACTATTTAAGCACCATTCTGCTCTGTGGGCGTTTATTATACCCTTGCAGAGGGTATATTAATTTTAGCCAGAAGTTTGCAACGCACCTTAGGAGACATCTCCGACCCTATAAAGTATATATATTCTGAATCAGCATCACCAGAGGAGTCGAAAAATGGATGTCCGTCTGTCCGTCCGTCCGTCCGTCTGTTGCAACGCAAACTAGTCTCTCAGTTTTTGAGCTATCTTCATGAAACTTGGCATACAAGCTTCTTATTGCTGTAGGCTGTAAATAAGTCGGAACGAGCCAGATCGGACCGATATATCGTATAGCTGTCATAGAAGCTATCGGCCGATTTTCGTTATATTTCAAGATATAGCTATCAGGCTTACCACATCCAAATCTAAGTGTGTCCCTAATAATAAAGTTCGAAATCGAACTTTTATAACTTATAACGATCAACGATCGGCCTAATGAAGGTTCATGTTGCAATTTTATGGAAATCTGAGTACTATTACATATAGCTGTTAAACAAAAATTCATGTAGCTGTTATTCAAACGCATTTTTGAATGAGAACTTTCCAAATTTATTTATATTTTATGACCAACAGATCCTTTACAACACAAAGACATTTCCTCATAACATTTTGTGTTAAGTATATAAGAAATCCAGGTATGTACAAAAGCATTAAAAAGGTAGAATTATTTTTTTTCGAAGCAGGTGTTTGATTCATAGCCTTAATCAGGTAAAAATCTTGACTTCCTGTACTGTTATAATTGTTCAATAAATACCACAGAAACCAGCAGCAATCCAAATATATTTTATATTTTGTATAACTGCAAGGGTATGAAACCTTCGGCAAGCCGAAGGTAGCCTTGCTTTCTTGTTTTTTTTTTAGCTCTTGTACCGAGAACACTTTTATTTCTTCTTCTTTTTAAATATATTTTTTTTTAATTTATTTTTTCACTGATTTCCTGAACCTTAATATATACAAACAGATTAGTTCACAGACTTATTTGTATACTAGCGGCTCCGGCGGACGTTAATGGAAATGTGAAGAATAGTTAAAAAGTCGCAACAAGTAAGTGAAATATATCATTTATTTTCAAACTGAACCTGTAAACTAATTCAAGTTTTTATTTATTTCAGTGATTTACAAGTTTTAATTACGATTACGTTTCAATTGCCACGAGGAAGAATCAGCACCTTTATTGTTTTGAGGGAGTACCACTGTAGCCACCAATTAGAATCTTCCTTAAAAACCTCCTGCTGATGGTACTTCCCAATAGGAACAACCATTAAATCACCAGCCAGAATGTGTATCTTGGACGCAATTGCTATCCTCCCATGCATCGTTGTCACTGTCGAAAGTGGGGGATTGTTGATGTTCACTATCTCTCATTCTGTCCGTATCTGCATTCCCAGAGTATGTTCCCAGACTGAGCAACCTGTACTTATCATCTTCTCCTGCAATCCTGAAGTTGTCGTAATGAACATAGAAGCTTTTCTTATCATAATTATTTGTATGAAATGCCTCCATATGTATATAGAGCTCGTGAGGAGTATCCCTGGTAAGACGATGAATCTGCTCCAGGCATGTTATATTAAAGCAGAAGGCAACTATTTTGAATAAAATTAATTGATTTTGCTGATAAAACCATATGTTCTGTTTTTTTTTTTAAATATCCTGTTTACTTTGGATCGCACCTTGTAATTACGTTACGCCAGCAACTTGAAGACTATCACAATTTAGAAAAGTCATTCGGCCACTTTTTACCGAGATCCATTACACGACAATTAAGCTGTTATATGTAGCGTTAAAAAAAATCGGCTCATCCTGCAAAGGCCGCAGATTTGTATGAAACATTTTAGCCGAAATTACTGTTTACACTACCAAAAAAATATAGAATTTATGACAGTTGTAATTTGGAACAGACTTTCGGAGTTCGACAAGCGATAACATTTTAGCAAAATTGAGCAGCTGTAAATTAAAAATTTTAAAAAATCAATCGTCGGAGATGTCTCCTTCTGCCCGTTACAAACATTTTCGGTTGGCACAAAGTTATAATACCCTTATACTCTTCGAGAAGCGGGTATAAAAATATCTCATTCCGTATGCAAGTCGTTTAGATTTTAGAAAAAACTGAACAAATTTATGGTAGATATATGAAATTAAATTGTTATGCTCACAAAATAAAAACAGTCTTAAATACATCTTGTATTTAAATTATTATAAAACTTAAAATTGTTATTTTATTTTTAAATTTAAAAAATTGGCCCCCCTTTGCGCCACATTTGCCACTCATCAAGGTTAATCTTAAGTCGCTTCATAGTAGTTGCAACATCAGCTCGGTTAACCCTCTTTCGGTTGCCGATAGAAACCCAAATCAAAATGTTTGCTTACATCGTTTCAGTAATTTATTTTATTGTGGTTCTAATTAGCTTTAACAACAACAGGTACGACACATTCCCTTGACCTATTTGCTACTTTGCTGCTTTTTATACCCTTGCAGAGGGTATAATTGTTTTGCTTTGCAGTTTGCAAAGTCAAAGCGAGCCAGTCAGCTTATCGAAAATTAGCAATACTTTTTGACAAAGCGCCTCGATAGTAATCTAAGGTATCGGGATTTCCAACACTTTTTTTCCCAATCTGACATTATGCAGCACTATTCGAAAACTATTTAAGCACCATTCAGCTCTGTCGGCGTTTATTTTTATACCCTTGCAGAGGGTATATTAATTTTAGCCAGAAGTTTGCAACGCACCTTAGGAGACATCTCCGACCCTATAAAGTATATATATTCTGAATCAGCATCACCAGAGGAGTCGAAAAATGGATGTCCGTCTGTCCGTCCGTCCGTCCGTCTGTTGCAACGCAAACTAGTCTCTCAGTTTTTGAGCTATCTTCATGAAACTTGGCATACAAGCTTCTTATTGCTGTAGGCTGTAAATAAGTCGGAACGAGCCAGATCGGACCGATATATCGTATAGCTGTCATAGAAGCTATCGGCCGATTTTCGTTATATTTCAAGATATAGCTATCAGGCTTACCACATCCAAATCTAAGTGTGTCCCTTAATAATAAAGTTCGAAATCGAACTTTTATAACTTATAACGATCAACGATCGGCCTAATGAAGGTTCATGTTGCAATTTTATGGAAATCTGAGTACTATTACATATAGCTGTTAAACAAAAATTCATGTAGCTGTTATTCAAACGCATTTTTGAATGAGAACTTTCCAAATTTATTTATATTTTATGACCAACAGATCCTTTACAACACAAAGACATTTCCTCATAACATTTTGTGTTAAGTATATAAGAAATCCAGGTATGTACAAAAGCATTAAAAAGGTAGAATTATTTTTTTTCGAAGCAGGTGTTTGATTCATAGCCTTAATCAGGTAAAAATCTTGACTTCCTGTACTGTTATAATTGTTCAATAAATACCACAGAAACCAGCAGCAATCCAAATATATTTTATATTTTGTATAACTGCAAGGGTATGAAACCTTCGGCAAGCCGAAGGTAGCCTTGCTTTCTTGTTTTTTTTTTAGCTCTTGTACCGAGAACACTTTTATTTCTTCTTCTTTTTAAATATATTTTTTTATACCCTTGCAGAGGGTATATTAATTTTAGCCAGAAGTTTGCAACGCACCTTAGGAGACATCTCCGACCCTATAAAGTATATATATTCTGAATCAGCATCACCAGAGGAGTCGAAAAATGGATGTCCGTCTGTCCGTCCGTCCGTCCGTCCGTCCGTCCGTCCGTCCGTCCGTCCGTCCGTCCGTCCGTCCGTCCGTCCGTCCGTCCGTCTGTTGCAACGCAAACTAGTCTCTCAGTTTTTGAGCTATCTTCATGAAACTTGGCATACAAGCTTCTTATTGCTGTAGGCTGTAAATAAGTCGGAACGAGCCAGATCGGACCGATATATCGTATAGCTGTCATAGAAGCTATCGGCCGATTTTTGTTGTTTTTCAAGATATTGCAATAAGATTTGGCAAATCCTATTCTTATTACGTTCTTAATGTGCTGTCAAAATTGTATCAAAATCGGACCACTATAACATATAGCTGCCATAGGAACAATCGGCTGAAATCAGGGTTTTTGTATGCAAACCTGTTTTGTTTTTGGAAATACCGCACATTATAAATACTTTTTAATGTTATACAGTAACCCGCCCTTAGTTTTTCCATTTAAGTATCTCAGACGTTTATATTCTATAGCTGTTATAGGAACAATCAGTCAGTCCGTCTGTCTGTTGCAACGCAAATTAGTCCCCCCAGTTATTGAGCTATCTTCATGAAACTTGGCACACAAGCTTATTGATGCTGTAGGCTGTAAATAAGTCGGAACGAGCCAGATCGGACCGATATATCGTATAGCTGTCATAGAAGCTATCGGCCGATTTTTGTTGTTTTTCAAGATATTGCAACAAGATTTGGCAAATCCTATTCTTATTACGTTCTTAATGTGCTGTCAAAATTGTATCAAAATCGGACCACTGTATCATATAGCTGCCATAGGAACAATCGGCTGAAATCAGGGTTTTTGTATGCAAACCTGTTTTGTTTTTGGAAATACCGCACATTATCAATACTTTTTAATGTTATACAGTTACCCGCCCTTAGTTTTTCCATTTAAGTATATCAGACGTTTATATTCTATAGCTGTTATAGGAACAATCAGTCAGTCCGTCTGTCTGTTGTAACGCAAATTAGTCCCCCAGTTATTGAGCTATCTTCATGAAACTTTGCTCACAAGCTTCTTATTTCTGCCCTCTTTAAATAAGTCGGAACGGGCCAGATCGGACTGATATATCGTATAGCTGTCATGGAGCCTATCGGCCGATTTTCGTTATATTTCAAGATATAGCTATCAGGCTTACCACATCCAAATCTAAGTGTGTCCCTAATAATAAAGTTCGAAATCGAACTTTTATAACTTATAACGATCAACGATCGGCCTAATGAAGGTCCATGTTGCAATTTTATGGAAATCTGAGTACTATTACATATAGCTGTTAAACAAAAAATCATGTAGCTGTTATTCAAACGCATTTTTGAATGAGAACTTTCCAAATTTATTTATATTTTATGACCAACAGATCCTTTACAACAAAAAGATTAATGTGCTGTCAAAATTGTATCAAAATCGGACCACTATAACATATAGCTGCCATAGGAACAATCGGTTGAAATCAGGGTTTTTGTATGCAAACCTGTTTTGTTTTTTGGAAATACCGCACATTATAAATACTTTTTAATGTTATACAGTAACCCGCCCTTAGTTTTTCCATTTAAATATCTCAGACGTTTATATTCTATAGCTGTTATAGGAACAATCAGTCAGTCCGTCTGTCTGTTGCAACGCAATTGCGTTATTGAGCTATCTTCATGAAACTTTGCTCACAAGCTTCTTATTGTTGCCCTCTTTAAATAAGTCGGAACGGGCCAGATCGGACTGATATATCGTATAGCTGTCATGGAGCCTATCGGCCGATTTTCGTTATATTTCAAGATATAGCTATCAGGCTTACCACATCCAAATCTAAGTGTGTCCCTAATAATAAAGTTCGAAATCGAACTTTTATAACTTATAACGATCAACGATCGGCCTAATGAAGGTCCATGTTGCAATTTTATGGAAATCTGAGTACTATTACATATAGCTGTTAAACAAAAAATCATGTAGCTGTTATTCAAACGCATTTTTGAATGAGAACTTTCCAAATTTATTTATATTTTATGACCAACAGATCCTTTACAACACAAAGACATTTCCTCATAACATTTTGTGTTAAGTATATAAGAAATCCAGGTATATACAAAAGCATTAAAAAGGTAGAATTATTTTTTTTCGAAGCAGGTGTTTGATTCATAGCCTTAATCAGGTCAAAATCTTGACTTCCTGTACTGTTATAATTTTCAATAACTACCACAGAAACCAGCAGCAATCCAAATATATTTTATATTTTGTATAACTGCAAGGGTATGAAACCTTCGGCAAGCCGAAGGTAGCCTTGCTTTCTTGTTTTTAAATTTATTTTTTTCACTGATTTCCTGAACCTTAATATATACAAACAGATTAGTTCACAGACTTATTTGTATACTAGCGGCTCCGGCGGACGTTAATGGAAATGTGAAGAATAGTTAAAAAGTCGCAACAAGTAAGTGAAATATATCATTTATTTTCAAACTGAACCTGTAAACTAATTCAAGTTTTTATTTATTTCAGTGATTTACAAGTTTTAATTACGATTACGTTTCAATTGCCACGAGGAAGAATCAGCACCTTTATTGTTTTGAGGGAGTACCACTGTAGCCACCAATTAGAATCTTCCTTAAAAACCTCCTGCTGATGGTACTTCCCAATAGGAACAACCATTAAATCACCAGCCAGAATGTGTATCTTGGACGCAATTGCTATCCTCCCATGCATCGTTGTCACTGTCGAAAGTGGGGGATTGTTGATGTTCACTATCTCTCATTCTGTCCGTATCTGCATTCCCAGAGTATGTTCCCAGACTGAGCAACCTGTACTTATCATCTTCTCCTGCAATCCTGAAGTTGTCGTAACAAACATAGAAGCTTTTCTTATCATAATTATTTGTATGAAATGCCTCCATATGTATATAGAGCTCGTGAGGAGTATCCCTGGTAAGACGATGAATCTGCTCCAGGCATGTTATATTAAAGCAGAAGGCAACTATTTTGAATAAAATTAATTGATTTTGCTGATAAAACCATATGTTCTGTTTTTTTTTTTTTTAAAGTCCTGTTTACTTTGGATCGCACCTTATAATTACGTTACGCCAGCAACTTGAAGACTATCACAATTTAGAAAAGTCATTCGGCCACTTTTTACCGAGATCCATTACACGACAATTAAGCTGTTATCTGTAGCGTTAAAAAAAAAAATCGGCTCATCCTGCAAAGGCCGCAGATTTGTATGAAACATTTTAGCCGAAATTACTGTTTACACTACCAAAAAAATATAGAATTTATGACAGTTGTAATTTGGAACAGACTTTCGGAGTTCGACAAGCGATAACATTTTAGCAAAACTGAGCAGCTGTAAATTAAAAATTTTAAAAAATCAATCGTTGCTGAGTTTTTGAAAAAACAAAATCCTCAAATGACAATTGTGTGGAAATTGAAAACAACAAAATAGAAAAAAGAAGCAGATTAGGACTAGGAGTAGTAGATAGTAGATAGGTATTCCTTAACTCAATTTTTAAAACATAAAATAGATAAAAATAAATTAAAATTAATTTGTTTTAAATTCAAAAAAATAAAAAATAAGTCTATGTCAGAAATCTCGTCTTCTAGAATAAAGAATTAAATCAGAAGACCATAAACAAATCATAAATAAGAGAAATAAAAACAAGTCGGAAAGGCTACAGTCGAGCTGACTCGACTGTGATATACCCGCTACAATTCTTCGGAAAAACATGTGCCAAATGTGAACAATGCGTTCTTGCTTTTTATTTCTTTCTGTCTCTAATTTGTTTTGCCTATGCAAGTTCCACTCGATTCTTATTGGATGTTGCCCATTGCTTTTATTACTTTGCAGTTATAAATTATACATACTTATATGCTGCCTCACAATACATCTCAACATATCTAATTAGATTTGTCGTTTGTTTTTTGTGTTGCTGCTCAATGTCTCTTTCGATTCTAAGTGGCTTTAAATATACTAAAAATTTATTTTGAATTTTGCAACACACCATAAAATAAAACAAGAAAGCAAGGCTACCTTCGGCTTGCCGAAGGTTTCATACCCTTGCAGTTATACAAAATATAAAATATATTTGGATTGCTGCTGGTTTCTGTGGTAGTTATTGAAAATTATAACAGTACAGGAAGTCAAGATTTTGACCTGATTAAGGCTATGAATCAAACACCTGCTTCGAAAAAAAATAATTCTACCTTTTTAATGCTTTTGTATATACCTGGATTTCTTATATACTTAACACAAAATGTTATGAGGAAATGTCTTTGTGTTGTAAAGGATCTGTTGGTCATAAAATATAAATAAATTTGGAAAGTTCTCATTCAAAAATGCGTTTGAATAACAGCTACATGATTTTTTGTTTAACAGCTATATGTAATAGTACTCAGATTTCCATAAAATTGCAACATGGACCTTCATTAGGCCGATCGTTGATCGTTATAAGTTATAAAAGTTCGATTTCGAACTTTATTATTAGGGACACACTTAGATTTGGATGTGGTAAGCCTGATAGCTATATCTTGAAATATAACGAAAATCGGCCGATAGGCTCCATGACAACTATACGATATATCAGTCCGATCTGGCCCGTTCCGACTTATTTAAAGAGGGCAGAAATAAGAAGCTTGTGAGCAAAGTTTCATGAAGATAGCTCAATAACTGGGGGACTAATTTGCGTTACAACAGACAGACGGACTGACTGATTGTTCCTATAACAGCTATAGAATATAAACGTCTGATATACTTAAATGGAAAAACTAAGGGCGGGTAACTGTATAACATTAAAAAGTATTGATAATGTGCGGTATTTCCAAAAACAAAACAGGTTTGCATACAAAAACCCTGATTTCAGCCGATTGTTCCTATGGCAGCTATATGATACAGTGGTCCGATTTTGATACAATTTTGACAGCACATTAAGAACGTAATAAGAATAGGATTTGCCAAATCTTGTTGCAATATCTTGAAAAACAACAAAAATCGGCCGATAGCTTCTATGACAGCTATACGATATATCGGTCCGATCTGGCTCGTTCCGACTTATTTACAGCCTACAGCATCAATAAGCTTGTGTGCCAAGTTTCATGAAGATAGCTCAATAACTGGGGGACTAATTTGCGTTGCAACAGACAGACGGACTGACTGATTGTTCCTATAACAGCTATAGAATATAAACGTCTGAGATACTTAAATGGAAAAACTAAGGGCGGGTTACTGTATAACATTAAAAAGTATTTATAATGTGCGGTATTTCCAAAAACAAAACAGGTTTGCATACAAAAACCCTGATTTCAGCCGATTGTTCCTATGGCAGCTATATGTTATAGTGGTCCGATTTTGATACAATTTTGACAGCACATTAAGAACGTAATAAGAATAGGATTTGCCAAATCTTATTGCAATATCTTGAAAAACAACAAAAATCGGCCGATAGCTTCTATGACAGCTATACGATATATCGGTCCGATCTGGCTCGTTCCGACTTATTTACAGCCTACAGCAATAAGAAGCTTGTATGCCAAGTTTCATGAAGATAGCTCAAAAACTGAGAGACTAGTTTGCGTTGCAACAGACGGACGGACGGACGGACGGACGGACGGACGGACGGACGGACGGACGGACGGACGGACGGACGGACGGACGGACAGACGGACATCCATTTTTCGACTCCTCTGGTGATGCTGATTCAGAATATATATACTTTATAGGGTCGGAGATGTCTCCTAAGGTGCGTTGCAAACTTCTGGCTAAAATTAATATACCCTCTGCAAGGGTATAAAAAATATAAGATACAAAAAAAATAAATATAAGGCGCCGCGGCACCCAGGAGTTGAACTCCGGACCTCTCGCTTAACAGTCAATGACCGATAAAATTGCACTATGAATATTTTCGGTGCACATAATTAAAGAAAAAAGTTGCCACATAATTAAAAAAAAAAACAAGAAAGCAAGGCTACCTTCGGCTTGCCGAAGGTTTCATACCCTTGCAGTTATACAAAATATAAAATATATTTGGATTGCTGCTGGTTTCTGTAGTATTTATTGAACAATTATAACAATACAGGAAGTCAAGATGTTTACCTGCTTCGAAAAAAAAATAATTCTACCTTTTTAATGCTTTTGTATATACCTGGATTTCTTATATACTTAACACAAAATGTTATGAGGAAATGTCTTTGTAAAGGATCTGTTGGTCAAAAGTTCTCATTCAAAAATACGTTTGACAGCTATATGATTTTTTGTTTAACAGCTACATGTAATAGTACTCAGATTTCCATAAAATTGCCACATGAACCTTCATTAGGCCGATCGTTGATCGTTATAAGTTATAAAAGTTCGATTTCGAACTTTATTATTAGGGACACACTTAGATTTGGATGTGGTAAGCCTGATAGCTATATCTTGAAATATAACGAAAATCGACCGATAGGCTTCATGACAGCTATACGATATATCAGTCCGATCTGGCCCGTTCCGACTTATTAAAAGAGGGCAGAAATAAGAAGCTTGGGAGAAAAGTTTCATGAAGATAGCTCAATAATAAGGGGGGGACTAATTTGAGTTGCAACAGACAGACGGACTGACTGATTGTTCCTATAACAGCTACATAATATAAACGTCTAAGATATTTAAATGGAAAAACTAAGGGCGGGTTACTGTATAACATTAAAAAGTATTGATAATGTGCGGTATTTCCAAAAACAAAACAGGTTTGCATACAAAAACCCTGATTTCAGCCGATTGTTCCTATGGCAGCTATATGTTATAGTGGTCCGATTTTGATACAATTTTGACAGCACATTAAGAACGTAATAAGAATAGGATTTGCCAAATCTTGCAATATCTTGAAAAACAACAAAAATCGGCCGATAGCTTCTATGACAGCTATACGATATATCGGTCCGATCTGGCTCGTTCGTTCTGACTTATTTACAGCCTACAGCAATAATAAGCTTGTGTGCCAAGTTTCATGAAGATAGCTCAATAATAAGGGGGGGACTAATTTGAGTTGCAACAGACAGACGGACTGACTGATTGTTCCTATAACAGCTATATAATATAAACGTCTGAGATATTTAAATGGAAAAACTAAGGGCGGGTTACTGTATAACATTAAAAAGTATTGATAATGTGCGGTATTTCCAAAAACAAAATGGGTTTGCATACAAAAACCCTGATTTCAGCCGATTGTTCCTATGGCAGCTATATGTTATAGTGGTCCGATTTTGATACAATTTTGACAGCACATTAAGAACGTAATATGAATAGGATTTGCCAAATCTTGTTGCAATATCTTGAAAAATAACAAAAATCGGCCGATAGCTTCTATGACAGCTATACGATATATCGGTCCGATCTGGCTCATTCCGACTTATTTACAGCCTACAGCAATAATAAGCTTGTGTGCCAAGTTTCATGAAGATAGCTCAAAAACTGAGAGACTAGTTTGCGTTGCAACAGACGGACGGACGGACGGACGGACAGACGGACATCCATTTTTCGACTCCTCTGGTGATGCTGATTCAGAATATATATACTTTATAGGGTCGGAGGTGTCTCCTAAGGTGCGTTGCAAACTTCTGGCTAAAATTAATATACCCTCTGCAAGGGTATAAAAATGATTGCTGTAGAGCTATATTTGCAGCTACAATCGACTTTTTTCGATTTGTGGGGGCGGATGGAGGCGTGGCGAAAATCCAATAAACTTGATCTGCGTGCAGAATTAACACATATTGTCCCCAAATTTGGTAGCTCTAGCTCTTGAGATCTAGGTTTTCACACGGACGGACAGACAGACAGACGGACAGACGGACAGACAAACATGGCTATATCGACTCGGCTGTTCATGCTGATTCAGAATATATATACTTTATGGGGTCGGAGATTTCTCCTTCTGCCCGTTACAAACATTTTCGGTTGGCACAAAGTTATAATACCCTTATACTCTTCGAGTAGCGGGTATAAAAATATCTCATTCCGTATGCAAGTCGTTTAGATTTTAGAAAAACTGAACAAATTTATGGTAGATATATGAAATTAAATTGTTATGCTCACAAAATATCAGTAAAAACAGTCTTAAATACATCTTGTATTTAAATTATTATAAAACTTAAAATTGTTATTTTATTTTTAAATTTAAAAAATTGGCCCCCTTTGCGCCAGATTTGCCACTCATCAAGGTTAATCTTAAGTCGCTTCATAGTAGTTGCAACATCAGCTCGGTTAACCCTCTTTCGGTTGCCGATAGAAACCCAAATCAAAATGTTTGCTTACTTTGCTGCTTTTTATACCCTTGCAGAGGGTATAATTGTTTTGCTTTGCAGTTTGCAAAGTCAAAGCGAGCCAGTCAGCTTATCGAAAATTAGCAATACTTTTTGACAAAGCGCCTCGATAGTAATCTAAGGTATCGGGATTTCCAACACTTTTTCCCAATCTGACATTATGCAGCACTATTCGAAAACTATTTAAGCACCATTCTGCTCTGTGGGCGTTTATTATACCCTTGCAGAGGGTATATTAATTTTAGCCAGAAGTTTGCAACGCACCTTAGGAGACATCTCCGACCCTATAAAGTATATATATTCTGAATCAGCATCACCAGAGGAGTCGAAAAATGGATGTCCGTCTGTCCGTCCGTCCGTCCGTCTGTTGCAACGCAAACTAGTCTCTCAGTTTTTGAGCTATCTTCATGAAACTTGGCATACAAGCTTCTTATTGCTGTAGGCTGTAAATAAGTCGGAACGAGCCAGATCGGACCGATATATCGTATAGCTGTCATAGAAGCTATCGGCCGATTTTCGTTATATTTCAAGATATAGCTATCAGGCTTACCACATCCAAATCTAAGTGTGTCCCTAATAATAAAGTTCGAAATCGAACTTTTATAACTTATAACGATCAACGATCGGCCTAATGAAAGTTCATGTTGCAATTTTATGGAAATCTGAGTACTATTACATATAGCTGTTAAACAAAAATTCATGTAGCTGTTATTCAAACGCATTTGAATGAGAACTTTCCAAATTTCCAAATTTATATTTTATGACCAACAGATCCTTTACAACACAAAAGACATTTCCTCATAACATTTTGTGTTAAGTATATAAGAAATCCAGGTATGTAAGTACAAAAGCATTAAAAGGTAGAATTATTTTTTTCGAAGCAGGTGTTTGATTCATAGCCTTAATCAGGTAAAAATCTTGACTTCCTGTACTGTTATAATTGTTCAATAAATACCACAGAAACCAGCAGCAATCCAAATATATTTTATATTTTGTATAACTGCAAGGGTATGAAACCTTCGGCAAGCCGAAGGTAGCCTTGCTTTCTTGTTATACCCTTGCAGAGGGGTATATTAATTTTAGCCAGAAGTTTGCAACGCACCTTAGGAGACATCTCCGACCCTATAAAGTATATATATTCTGAATCAGCATCACCAGAGGAGTCGAAAAATGGATGTCCGTCTGTCCGTCCGTCCGTCCGTCCGTCCGTCCGTCCGTCTGTTGCAACGCAAACTAGTCTCTCAGTTTTTGAGCTATCTTCATGAAACTTGACATACAAGCTTCTTATTGCTGTAGGCTGTAAATAAGTCGGAACGAGCCAGATCGGACCGATATATCGTATAGCTGTCATACAAGCTATCGGCCGATTTTTGTTGTTTTTCAAGATATTGCAATAAGATATGGCAAATCCTATTCTTATTACGTTCTTAATGTGCTGTCAAAATTGTATCAAAATCGGACCACTATAACATATAGCTGCCATAGGAACAATCGGCTGAAATCAGGGTTTTTGTATGCAAACCTGTTTTGTTTTTGGAAATACCGCACATTATAAATACTTTTTAATGTTATACAGTAACCCGCCCTTAGTTTTTCCAATTAAATATCTCAGACGTTTATATTCTATAGCTGTTATAGGAACAATCAGTCAGTCCGTCTGTCTGTTGCAACGCAAATTAGTCCTCCAGTTATTGAGCTATCTTCATGAAACTTGGCACACAAGCTTATTATTGTTGGGGTTAAAAAAAAGGGGGAAGAGCAAACAGTGGGGGTTAAAAAAAGTCGGAACGAGCCAGATCGGACCGATATATCGTATAGCTGTCATAGAAGCTATCGGCCGATTTTTGTTGTTTTTTCAAGATATTGCAAAAAGATTTGGCAAATCCTATTCTTATTACGTTCTTAATGTGCTGTCAAAATTGTATCAAAATCGGACCACTATAACATATAGCTGCCATAGGAACAATCGGCTGAAACAGGGTTTTTGTATGCAAACCTGTTTTTGTTTTTGGAAATACCGCACATTATCAATACTTTTTAATGTTATACAGTAATACCCCCCTTAGTTTTTCCATTTAAATATCTTTGACGTTTATATAGCTAACTGTTATAGGAACAATCAGTCCGTCCGTGTGTCTGTTGCAACGCAAATTAGTCCCCCCAGTTATTGAGCTATCTTCATGAAACTTTGCTCACAAGCTTCTTATTTCTGCCCTCTTTAAATAAGTCGGAACGGGCCAGATCGGACTGATATATCGTATAGCTGTCATGGAGCCTATCGGCCGATTTTCGTTATATTTCAAGATATAGCTATCAGGCTTACCACATCCAAATCTAAGTGTGTCCCTAATAATAAAGTGTGAAATCGAACTTTTATAACTTATAACGATCAACGATCGGCCTAATGAAGGTCCATGTTGCAATTTTATGGAAATCTGAGTACTATTACATGTAGCTGTTAAACAAAAAATCATATAGCTGTTATTCAAACGCATTTTTGAATGAGAACCAACAGATCCTTTACAACACAAAGACATTTCCTCATAACATTTTTGTTA